>MU533908.1:3180126-3216320 GCA_024362625.1 Silurus asotus
GTGTGTTTGAGAGAGAGAGAGAGAGAGAGAGAGAGAGAGAGAGGATGCATGTGTGTGTTATTAGAAACGGCTAGTCATGCTAGCATACTGGATTGTAAAAACATCATGATAAGAAGAGGCTAACGAGGGTATATTTTCAAAGCAGAAAGTATGGCCATGATTACTTGCCTACTTGTACAATATCTACTTTAATATTATATTGAATGTATTGTCCCTACATACAATTGCTCCACTGAGTTCTTTGAATACCTTGAGTTATTTTTAATATGTGACATTGCCACAGCTAACTATGTGCGAATTCTTAAGTGTTTTCACAGAAGTTTGATTTTGCAGAATGCACATAAAAAACTCATTAGGGGTCAAGTTGCATAGTCAGTGTGCTTGAAGCACACTTGGCTGTAGAGTCAGTAGGTCCATTAGAGAGCTAATAGCCACCACGGCAACACATATGATTAGAGATTATATTTAATTTGTATTTTCTCACTTGCAAGTACATTTCATTTGCTTGCAGTTGTATGTGAAGTGGTGGTGAAGGTTGCCAGGTTTCAACAACATTTTCATCACCAACAAATTCTCAAAAATTAATAAATGAATTAATACTTCTACTTATACTACTACTAATAATAACAAATATAATGTCTTATAAATAGTCTTAACTAATTAAGTCAAACTAATTGAGAGGAAGAGAGGAATGCCAAGGAGGAGGTTTATGGAAGGCATGCAGGTAGTTGCTTTGAGAGAGGCAGATGTAGAGGACAAAGTAGTATGAGACTGATGATCCGTGTGGCGACCCCTAATGGGAGCAGCTGAAAAAATAAGAAGAAGAATTGAGAGTCAAAGTTTTCCTTTTTTCTAATTTGGGAAATAAAGGAAAAACAGGTTCAGTGCAGCACACACACATTTCTGATGTTGTTTCAAACCTGCCCAATGTAATTAAAAGCTAAAAGCCTGGCAACTCTGCTGGTGTCACTTACAGGAAGCAGATTCTCTCGGTTCATTAGAGTGCTATTACCTACTGTGACAATGCTTATGACTAGAGATTAAAGTTTATTTTTGCTTTCTCCCTTGTAAGTGCATTAATTTTCATGCTGTGGTATCAACATCAGGGTTTCTGAGTTTTCAGTATCAGGTGAATTAAGGTTTCATATATACTCTATATTGCTTTCTTCACATTTTAATCAAATGACCCACTTTAAGAACAGCAAAGTTATAATTATAAATACTCTACATTCAACAAGACCTCTAATGTTAGATAGTTGATTAGCTGGCTGGTTAACTAACCTAATTTATTATCACATTCTCCATTATACGAATAATGCAACAAATCATTTAATATATATGCCAAATTAATGACCTTGTTTAAAGAAAAAATACATATATATATCATTTAAAAACTGTAATGGACACTTACCTACCTTCAATCACTAATACATTCTTCAGGAAGACAACATAGTAGATGATATGGACAAAATGAATTGTATACTGTACATGACCAACACATAAATATGTTGGCCTTTTCCAAACGGTTGCTACAGTACAACAGTGGAAGTAGCTTATAGTGTATTAAATTCAATTAATTTTTATTTGTATAGTGCTTTTAACAATGGAAATTGTCCCAAAACTTTTTTTTTTAGATAAATAGGTAATACATTTTTTTTTATTTATACACTATATGGACAAAAGTATTGGGAAACCTGACTTGCCCAGCCATATGTGTTTTTTCCCAAACTAAAACTGAAGCACACAATTGTGTGCATGAAATCTTATTTTTACTTGAATTAAGAGACCCAAAGCTGTTCCAGCATGACCATGCCCCTGTGCACATAGCGAATTCCATGAACATATGCTTTTCATTGTTTAGAGTGGAAGATCTCCAGCTATAAAGCTCTGACCTTAACCATATTCTACTCCTTTGGGATGAATTAAAATGCTGACTTAACCTTAGGCCTTCTCACCTCATCCACATCAGTAACTTACTTTAATAACACAACCTAACTACCCACCCTTGTGTCTGAATAAGCACAATTCTCCACAAGCATACTCCAAAGTCCAGTGGGACATCTTCCCAAAAGAGTGGAGTGAGTAATAAGTTTGAGACTACATGCTAAATTAGATGCTCAAAAAACACATACCATACTTACAGTGCATCCGGAAAGTATTCACAGTGCTTAATTCTTTCCACATTTTGTTTTGTTACTGCCTTATTCCCAAACTAATAAAATTCATTAGTTTCCTCTAAATTTTACAAACAATACCCCATAATGACAATGTAAAATAAGTGTATTTTCAATCTTTGCAAATGTATAAAAAGTTAATAAATAAATAAAAGGAAAAAAAATCACAAGTACATAAGTATTCACATCCATTGTTCAATACTTTGTTAAAGCACATATGGCACCCATTTCAGCCTCAAGACATTTTGAGTATGACGGTCCAAGCTTGACACCCCTATTATTGGGCAGTTTCTCCCGGTCCAGAGCACTCTGGAACAGGTTTTCATCAAGGATGTCTGTGTACATTGCTGCATTCATCTTTCCCTTGATCCTGACTAGTCCCCCAGTTCCTGCTGCTGAAATATATTTTCACAGCGTGATGCTGGCACCACCATGCTTCACTGTAGGGATGGTATTGGAAAGGTCAGAAATAGTTCCTAGTTTCCTCCAGATATGACGTATAACGCATTCAGGCCAAAGAGTTCAATTTTTGTTTTTCATGGCCTGAGAGTCCTTTAGGTGCCTTTTGGGAAACTCCAGGTGGGCTGTCATGTTTCTTTTATTGAGGATTGGCAGAGCGCTGCAAAAATGGCTGTAAGGTTCTCCTCTTTCCACAGAGAAACACTGGAGCTATTTCAGAGTGATCATTGGGTTATTGGCTACCTCCCTGACTAGGGCCCATCTTCCACGATTGCTCAGTTTGGCTAGAAAGAGTCCTGGTGATTCCAAACTTCTTTCATTTACAGAAGTCCCATTGGGACCTTCAATGCTGCAAAAAAGTTTTGTACCCATACCCAGATCTGTGCCTCGATACAATCCTGTCTCAGAGGTCTACAGACAGTTCCTTGTACTTCATGACTTGGTTTGTGCTTTGACATGCACTGTTAACAGTTGGACCTTATCATGGCAGCGGTTTGCAAGTGGAGGGCAGAGCTGGACAGAACAAGCCGTAAGAGTACAACTGTAGCTGATGAGACTAATCATTGCGCTCTGTTCCAGTCCAGCAACAGCAATGAAAAGAAGAAAGACAACAGCCTCTGTGGGAGAGAGACACCAAGCAGAGAAGAGTGGAAAGGTCACCAAACTTATTCTTCCAGCATGGAACCAGTGAGTTTGTTAGACGAGTGTCAATCGTGTCAAATCAACTGAATTTACCACAAGTGGACTCCAATCAATTTCAATCAAGGATGCACCTGAGCTCAATTAAAAGGCTGTAAGTACTTATGTACATGTGATTTTTTTTTTCTGTTTGTTTTTATTTTTAATAAATTTAAAAATATTTCAACCTAATGTCTTTGGATGTTTTCATTATGTTATAATGTTTGTAAAATGTTAAGGATGCAATGCATGACCAGGTGTGGGAAAACCTTTGGCAATGTAGTATATGTTAGTGCCTATAGGTTTAGTCCCTATGTAAATTTTTCCAAATTTTTATCCTAATTTTTATGATGCTTGATCTATTCTTTATATGTTCTAGATCTATTGATCTATTGACATGAATGTCTGCATGAAAGTTTGATATAGCAGGCAGGTCACTGCGTTCATAAGTATGCTTTAAATTCCCAAACATTCTCCTTTATTTGTGTAATTTGATTAAAAGCTAGATCAAGCAAGCTCCATTCTTCCATGAACATAGTATATGTGATCTGCTTTGACTGTAGTAGTTTCTCCAAATTTAAAGTAGTCATGAATTGCACGCCTATTCTGCTTTATAATACCTAATTCAAAGCAGGATTGTCTTGATGGCTAGTTGATGAAGTGTTACAGCAGCAAAAGCATGAAAATGTGCAATGCTGGTGTGCTTAAGCCCTGAAATTGGGAAATCTGCCTTTAATTTAGAGCTCTTATGCACTGAGCAGGTTTCAACATTCTCATTTATTCATTCTTGTGAACAAGTCTCTTCTGTACTAAGAACAGGGTTATTTTCATGGTGTATTAGTGTGACTCAAGCAGTGCTGCTGCCAGATCCAGGGTGTTGCCAGAGTTTGTTGGCACACTGGCAGCAGCTGTGACTGTTGGCACAGACACAGTGTGCGTCCCGGTATGAAACAGGGTGCTTTGCAAGGTCATGCTGGTATAATCAGAGTTCATTTCTCTCTCTCCTGTACGCTCTCTGTGTCTCTTTCGGCCTCTCTCTCCCTGGGCTTGCATTAACCTTGGCAGGGGATGTTTGTTCTCCGTGAAACAGGGACAGATAGTTTTGTTAGAAGAAACTCATTTGTTCTGATAGCACCGTAGTCACCATGCTGATGAGCTTCGATGCACTCTGACCATCGTTTTTCTCTCTCTCTCTCTCTTTCTTTCTCTCTCCTCGAGTGTGTCACTCTGACTTCACACACAGCCACATTATTTCATCCTCGCTACTGGGCTCAAAGATCATCAAGAAGGCAAGTTTCTGGGCTGGCCTTTGAAGACATTTGAATCATCTCTGCACTCTCTCTGAATACAAATGCCGCTATTTTAGTCAGGGTAAACAGGTGCCCCAGTAGCGCATTGAATCCCTAATGGCTCAGTCTGGTTTTTAAATTGCAGCGAGCGTTATATTACTTGTGTATGCATGTCCTACCCTACATGACAGCTGAATAATAAGTTGAATAATGAGTAGTGCAGACTGTAAACTGTGCATGACTACGTAATTTCTTAGTCACTTTCAAGCCCTTTTATGAGTTTGCATTTCACTAGAAAATTGATTAATAAAATGTTAAAGCTGTAAAGCTAATGACTGTATTGTTTTCATAAAAAAGCAGACATGCATGTCCATTCAAATATTTATGCTATTATATGAAATCTGAATGTGTTAGATAAACAGTAAATATTGCACAAGTGCCAAAAAATATGATTGTAGGTCTGCATTGGGTTTTGCTCCAAGATTTACACTGATTTGTTCTCTAGAATAGTCTGGATTGTGAAGGACACATGCATGGCGTATTAGTAGACTGTGCAGTATTGATGATGGTTTTGTTGTGATGGAGAATGCTAGTACTTTTTGTTCTGTGGATGATGGATATGTGTAGGTGGGTCTTTAAAGGTTGCTCACCCACACTGAAATGATATGGATTAAGAAGGGAAGCAGATTCTGTTTTAAAATACATAGAATTTTTAGACATGTTATGAAGTGGTTGTACAAGATTTTATGAATTGTTTACAGAAATCTTCAGAACAAAATATAGCATTGCAGGCATACAGTAGTTTGTTTGAAATGGATGTCAGTGCTGTCAAGTTTTCTCTTCATGCTACTGACCAGATGTTTAAATTCAAATCCCAAACCAGGTGTTGAACCACCATCAACCACCAGTGTTGAATGTTTAATTGTAACTGAAACTTGTAATTCTGCTTATTCTGTCTCAACTGCAAGTAACTTTTAATATATATAAAAAAAAAACATCTGGTAGCTACATAAATGTACAGTAAATGGAATGTAAATTTCACAGAAGGTTTTCTTTAAAGATTGACATTCAGCCATTCAGTGGAACTGCCCAGCTCTCATGTACAATTGTGCATTATGAAAAGCCTTAGTTTTATTCTCATGAAACCACCTGCTATACTTTTTTAATACCACATACTTTCTATGTAAAGATTGACATTCTGTCATAAGACGACATAGTGATTAAGTACAATTGTGCACTATGAAAAGATGTAGGGCTCTATTTTCAAGACCAGGGGCACCTGCAAAAACAAGGCAGAACAAAAGTACTTTGTATGAACATGAATGAGGTGGCACCATGCTAGAGTGATGCCAATGTAAAAAGGGTTTGGGTTGAAGAGAATACATTATAAAGAAGTTCAATTGAGCATGTTGCTATAATACCCAATCAAATCCAACCATCTCAGTCCCTTTAAGAGCTATATGTGTGTTTTTAAAATGGAGGCCACTGTGCTCTTGTGGATCGTCAGTGCAGCAGCAATTCCCCAGATTTGTGCCTTGGTTTTTGCCATGAGAAAGTTCCTTTTTCCTCATGGCTTGGTTTTTGAATTGATATGCATTGTCAGCTGTAAGGCCTTCTATAGAGAAGTGTGTGTCTTTCCAAATCGTTTGCAATCGGTAAACATTTCCACAGATAGAGTCTAATAAAGGTGTAGAAGCATCTCAGCAATGATTAAGATAATTGGGAGGCACCTGAGTTAAATTTCAAGTGTGGTTGCAAAAGGTCTGAAAACTTTAGTTTTTGTATTTTAAAACATTTGCAGACATTTCTAGAATTAATTTTTCGACAATATGGGGTACTGAGTGAAGATTAGTGAGAAAAAAAAGGATTTGAAAGACTGTAGTATGAGGCTGCAACAATTTCTGAAAACACTATTCATATTTCCATGCACTCTAAGTGTGCAATTAATTTATATGAGCTACACTATGCGGACAAAAGTATTGTGATACCTGACCTTTCCAGTCATAGGTGGTTCTTTCCAAACAGTTACCAAACAATTTGCGGCAATTCTTTGGGATGTCTTTTAATGGAGAAGTGTTCTCTTCACTTTAACTAGGATACCCAAACCTGTCACAGCATGACAATGTCCCTGTGCACAAAGAAAACATGGGTTGGACTGGAAGATCTTCAGTGGCTTGCTCTAGAGCTCTGACTTATGAATTGGAACGCTAACTGCACCCTAGGTCTCCTTGTCAGTACCTGACTTAACTAATGCCCTTATGGCTAAATGGGCACAAATCTCCAGAGCCACACTTTAAAATGTCACAGCTTTCACAATAATGGATGTTATTATAACAATAAACTGGGACTAAACGTTAGAAATGTGTGTTCAAAAAGCATCTTATGGTCAGGTGTCCACAAGGTTTTGCCCATATAGTTTATTTTTCAAAGATTGATTCCAGAATACAGTAAAAAAACAAATACTTACTTTGTGTTTTAAACAATGGAACTGAATTTTCATGGGTCTCACTATAGTATTATAGTATTTTAACTGATCACATTACAAGCAAGCCTATGCTATTTAATTGGTTGAAATTTAGTGTTATTTGCAAAAGGTATAATATGCCATAGCTTAAGAAAACTTAAAGATTGTCTCTGAGAGTTTTTATCTAGCTAATCTGCACACCAGCTCGACAGTGGAAAAACAATTTCACAGTTTTATAATTTTAACATGTAGGCGAAAGTGAAGCTATTGGATTTTTTTTGTGATGTTGAGATGATCTTGCAAGAATGGGCCTAAATAGCTATCAAAAGAAGGTCATATGAGAGATAAAGTAAAAGTGCAGTAAAATTTAAAGCGAAGGTGATTTGACACTACTTCCTACACACATATATATATGTATTTTTTTTCTCTCCAAACTCTTTGCTATAGTACTCAGGTCTCCCTATTTGGTTTGATTTCCTTGTCTCTAAAACCTGACGAGTTCATCTGTGATGTTGGAGATCACCACTGTGTTTAGTTGTGTTTTTCATAAAATGTCAATCTAAAAAACAAGACATGAAGACCAATAAACTTTGTAGGTGTGTGTGACCACATTTTTCTTTTTAAAGACATACTTTACATAGATTTGGGAAAGGGTACCAAAATTATTTCTTACGTTTTTAATATTCCAAGGACTATACAGGCTTCAATCATAGTTTATACAACTTGGACTTGGTCTTAGATCTGACTTAGCAACCACAATAGAAGAACAATAATGACGAAATGGCAGGCAATTAAAGGACTCAGTGTGTTTAAAAGTTTGCTGGCTAACTCCAAGTACTTCTGATGGACATTAGGAACTGCTAATATCATCCCTACAGTCAAGCACTGTAGTTTGAGAAACATGCTTTGAGTGTACTACTCAGATTTAGTGAGACCACTTGTAACAAGCAAAGCATGAATTTGACCAAGTACCAAGAAAGGTTTAGTGTGCACACAACCTCAGTCGGGGTCAGAAGTTTAACTTTCAGCAAGATGAAGGATACAACTAAGGCAGTCTTAGAGCATCTCTAGGAGAAGTCTCTGCATGTCCATAAGTGGCCTTATGGACCTTTGGACCACTTAAAAAAAGGCAGCTCATAGACATTCCCCATCCAATCTGATGAGAGGATCTGTCAGAAAAATGGCTTAAACTGCCCTAATCCCGTTGTGCAAAGCATGTAGAGACTTGTTAAATAAGAGTAAGAACAGGAAGAAGGAAGAGGATAAATAGGTAAGATAGAATAACATAAGAAGAAGCTGTTACTGCTGCCGAAGGTTTTTCTGCAAAAAACCAAATAAAATGATGACATTAACCTACCCACCTACTGGCTGTCAATTGATAAATATTTAATTGCACATTTTTATCTGTTTTAAATGTACCTTATCATAGATGATTTTCAGAGAACGTGTTCATGTCTATTAGATACATGAAAAAAAGCATATAAAGAAGAACACTTAGCGCTACTGCATTAAAAGACATCACAAAAAGATTGTGTCCTACAATTTTGTGGTAACTGTTTGGAAACAACCAATTATGACTGGTAAAGTCAGGTATCAATTCTTTTGTTTAAATAGTGCAGCTCATATAGTTTTAATTGCAAACTTAGAGTTGTATTTTTGCCTGTTTTTTGATTTATTTATACTTGTTTTAAATATAACAATTTAAATAGAAATGTGTGCCGCGTCAAAAAAAGTTAGTGCTGTTGAAATTTATTTTGTTTTAATGTGTTATTAATGCATGAATTTCGACAGATTTAATATATAATTATATAAAATAATAATATACATTATCAAATATATATATATATATATATATAAAAATATTTATTCACGAATAATCATAAACTCGTGATTAATTGCAACTTAATCGCTATGGTTCTATCTGTTATAAACATGCCTTACATTAATGCATACCAAGTTTTTAATAATCTAATCTACATGGGCATGGAAAATATAGATACTTTATGCAGTTGTATGTTTATTATTAGTGAAACCATTTTCAACATAGAGCATGAAAACAAAATATTTTTTTAAAGGTTTTTAAAGTAATTATAGTGTTTAAAATTACTTAAATAATCAGGACACCAGACTGAATTTCTGCTATGTTGCCACATAATGAGGTGATACCAGAGAAACTGTACCTCTTCTAACTTTCATATGGATGACTATCAGAGAATATTTTTTTTTTGTAAATTGGTTTATTTCAAAGTAGACATTTCAGTCTTTCTGTACATATCTTTATTATGTCTGTGAGGCAGGTATTCACTGAGATTCAGTTTGTTTTATTTATGTGTCTGTGAAGAGAGATGACAGAGACAGATGGCAGAGTGCCCCCTGTCTGTTTTCTTTATTTTTCAAAAACACAGCATTTTGTTGTTATTCTAAGTGTATAAAATAAATTTAGATACTTGGTCTGCAGACACTCATTATTGTACCGCATTTTGGGGCCTTTAGCAAACAACTTGTTTTTTGTTACAGACAAACAACTATTTCAGATGTTGACCCTCAGTCCAGAGAACCTGCTGCCATTTGTCTGCACCACAGTTCCTGTGTTTTTGGGCATAGTTGAGACTTTTGTTTCTGTGTTGGAGTTATGGCTTTTTGGCTGCAATCCTCCAATGAAGTTCACTTCTGGCAAGACTTCTCTAGACAGTACCTGGGTCCCACTGGTTTTGTCAGTTCTTTGCAGATGGCACTGTTGGACTACTGACACTGACATGTGTCTTTTATCTGCTGCATTAAGTTTTACCAACCGCTGTGACTTCTCTCCTCAAAATTGCCCATTTTTCTTTTTAAAATAGCTTGAAGAGCACATCATGAAACCCCAGTCTGCTTTGAAATCTTTGCCTAGGAGAAACCTTGCTGTTGCAGTAGAACTACCTTGTGTCTTGTTGCTGTGCTTGTGTCTTGGCATGGTGTATGACCTGTGACATAAAACTGTCTTCCAACTGTCTTCCAACTGTTTCTGTTCCTGGTAATGGCTGTGTTCAACCTACATATGGAAGTTATGATCATAGCACCTGCTGGGTATAATGGATTTATCATAGACCTGACTCTGATCCTACAAAATCCAAGTGTGCAGAAGTAAGAATTGTAATCCAAAGGGTGGTTACACCAAATATTGATTTTATTTGGATTTTATTGTTGATATTATTATTTTTAATTATTATTATTATTATTATTATTATTATTATTGTTATTATTATTATTATTTTAATAAATCATTAACACTTATTTTTTAAATAATTACACATTAACTTTTAAACTTTTGGACAGTACTATATATGTATATATCTCTTTGTTGTCTGATGGCTCATTGAATCCAGATAAATGTTTGGATGCAGACATTTTTGTATTTGAATTTTAATATTAAAATCATATATACAGAAGAACATCGGGAGCTCAGAAAAGCAGCAGAAGCTTCAGAAGCTTCAAATTAAAAAAATCAACAAAAAAACCCACAACAACTTTGTCTTCTGAGTCACAGCGCTTATAATATGATTTGGTAATGATGTGAAATGAGAGTGGTGAAAGTGCGAAAACGAGGGAAAAAAATGGGGGAGGGTCATTTTAATAAAAAAATTCTCAACTTTTTCCCTTATCTGTCTCTGGATATGCATATGTAAGTTTAAAAAATCTGTTAAGAGCACTTTGGGATATGCTGACATTGTATTAGGGCATTCCCAGGAACCCAGTTAAAGTAACCTAATCATAGATGTTCAAATTTGTGCCAGGAGTCATCTTTTTTCACTATACAGCCTGACAGCAACAACACACCATTTTTAAATTTTATTATATTCTACTGTGGGGTAATGTTTAGATAAATTGCATCTAATCTGATGTATATAACTACAAAACTTGAAAACAGCGCTTGTAATATTCCCCTGTGTGCTATAATGCCGACGACTCTCTCTTTCCTGAACTGTTTCTGCTTCGGGTTTCTATCTGTCACACATTAAATTGCTGAAATGGTGGTCCCCTTGCACATGTTGGGTTTGTCACACTTAAGATGACGATAAATGAACCTTAGTCCTTCTGTGACCTTGTAGTGGTTTAGCAGAGGATGCCTGAAGCAAAACCTGCCACCGCTAATTCTCTTGTGTAAAGTAAAAAGCTGAGGTGAGTAAAGACTGTTAACCCAATCAGTGTACAAGTGGCCTTGCTACTTAGTAAAAATTTTAATAGATTTCACCTCAGTTTGTGGATCTTTCAATTTGTTGTAAATATATAATGTATAATAAATATATTTACAGTATAATATATATAAATTCATATACACTATATTTACAGTATAATATATATAAATTCATATACACAACATTTCTAATAACAATTTTCATATTTCCCTACAAGTTTTTTGGACTTATTTTCTTGGAAACTGCATTCACCCAACTGATGCCATCCTACTGCAACATTCACAAAAATATAAAAAATATATATCACCAATTTAAATAAACTGGGTCTTTTTCCAGTAGCATTAAAGTATCAGACTTCTGGGATGATATGTCTGGCCCTGGCAGCCTGTATTAATCAAGCTGAATTTGCCTACTATCACCACAAGCAATCAGAGCTTCTAATTTTAGAAATTGATTTTTTTCTCTCTGCTGCCTGAGTAATTGGGATGAGGAGGGAGATAGAAGGGGTGGCTCGGCTGTCTCATGCTGAATGAGTCAATGAGACCATTTGGATCGTCTTTGCCTTCTTCTCCTCCATCTGGACTCTTTGTACCCATGCTGTACCCAAGGTGTCGTTAATAGCTGCCTGGCTGTCTGTGTCTCACAGCCTGTCCCAGTTGTTTTGTTGTAGCTGTTGTGTAATGTATATTAAAATGACCTATATTAGAGGAGACAAAACAAGTCTGTGCACATGTTTATTATACTGGTTTATTTATCAAGCTATCTGATATGATGTAAAGAGGCTACTCATGTTAGGCAACTATGGGTTTGAACTATTTCTTTTTAGAAACGCCCCGTTTTAACCATTTTAATATAGAGACAGATATTGCATGCACAGGTGGAAAAGATTAGATGCCCCACTTGGCCCAATCCTGCCTTAAAGCCATGGATTAAATATTCCAAATTTCACCAACACAAGCAATTTTAAAACTAAATTAAATGAGGACTGTTTTTTTTTACCTAAATATTTGCTTTACCATTACCAGATTGCACGATCCTGAGCAACACTTATTCTTAGTCATGGATGCTGAACTTATTCAAAAATGTATATTGGATGTGTCCTCAACAATTCAGGACATGTACTAGTAGTTTCCATTAACTACAGATTGGGAGCCCTGAAGTTCTTGTCATTGCCAGGCAGTGATAATTCTAAAGGCAATGCAGGACTGTTTGACAAAGACTGGCACTGAAATTGGAAGGAAAAACAAGGCAGTTTCTGAGGTATCCTACAATACAGTTCATGTCTCACTTTGGTGTAGGTGATGGTGCATAATCGATTGTGTTCTATGTTCCCACTATGTCTGTTGGCAGCCATGGACTGTTTTACTCTGCTGTTCTGCAAAGTAGCACACAATGTAAACATTTATGCTTGAAATTAATTCTTTACCTTTGTACAACTTTTTGATTGCACAATTGAATCATCTGTCAATAAGGTGTTGACTCGCTTACACACTGTTGGTCCATAACGGATTGATTATTCTTATTCTGTAACACCTTGATAGTAAACGATTATCGTTATATCAATTCTCTTCACTCTGAATGGAAACTTCTTCTTAGACATGCCAGATACTTTTATCCAATTTGGTTTCTGTAGATAGAACATCCACTAAGCCTGATCAAGAACAAAGGTTACTATTTTTTGGTATATGTCATGAGATGTTTAAGTTTTTAGTTCCTTAACAGATGCATTGTGGCAAGAAAAACCATTGCTTTCCAGTAACCTAGATTTGGTCTGATGATAGGAACTGGCAAAAGAACAGCTCCAGCACAACTCAACCTGAAATGTGTGGCCAGACAAAAAAATGGCCTTATTGCTTGGTGACAAGATTAAATGTCTTCGAAAATTGATATACACTGACTCTGAGATACACAGAAGAAGATGTAAGGCCATTAGGATGAGCATGTTGAGGTTCTTCTGTGACTTTTCAAGACCAGTGTATGTGGAAAAAAACAATTATTGTAGAAATTCTATTTATACAAAGATTATGTTTATATAAGACTAAAGAAAAGACAAATTATTTGGCTTGTTAAGTGCTTTCATTGGGAAGCATATTATTCTCCAAAACTTTATCTTTTTTTTAGATGTCTATGACTATGGGAGATTTTTTTTCTGTAGTTTGTGTTGTGTAAATTGACTAAATATAATGACAGTGTATTTTTGCTGTGAGCAGCCTTGGTTATCAGTTTCAATTAGTAGCTCAGGCAGACCAGAAGATCCCAGTGTATTGTGACAATGTACCATAAAGTGCCGACAGCAAATTAGAGCTGCGTATGAAAATGCTGAAGATGTATTCTCATGATATAAAGCATTTCACTTTGTGCCGGACTTAATGAAACCACCTGAAAGTTTGAGTGTTCTTGTTTTGGAAGTTGCGTGGTTAAATTTCAAATCCCCTAGATTAAGAAAGGCCGCATGCCGTTCTTTACAGGAGCATGTAACTTCATAGCTATTGAATCATTTCATCGATTCTTTCTGAAGGCTATGGTGCTGAGGTGCAGTAATGTATTGATGTTACTTGGCTTTGTTCATACACTGACCTTTGGTTTGATTTTTTTTGCTTTTCTCTATTTTTTTTTCACAGATACAGGTATTGAAGGATTGGTGTTGCCACATTTCTCTATGGAGCAGCAGGAGTACGTTACACTGAATACTGAAGAGCCACAAAATAAATAAATAAATAAATAACTCAGGACGCTTCAAGCTGAGGAGTGCAAATACGGGGATAGTTTCCTACTCACACTACAATAGGTCACTGGTGAAAGAGTTGTATTTGAATTGTAATGGGTTGAAATAAAGATTTATTTTCTATATGTATACAGTATATTCACTGGTACATTGGAAATTCTCTGATTTTCTCTTATGGTTTCATTATTATTATTATTATTATTATTATTAATATTATTATTATTATTATTATTTTTATTTATAATTTTTTTTTTTTTTTACAGTTCACATGTCAGTTATTTTGTCAGTCCAGAACTATTTTGCATCCTCATTAACTTAGCCTTTGCATTTACCCTTTAGCCTGTCTGTGGCTAACTATGTTTGACAGATGAAGTAATGCATTCTTTTTTCCCTGCTAGCTACTTCAGAAGGAAATTGAGTGCATAAGCCTTTTCCTTCCCCCAAACCAAATACATTCAATGTGCTGAAATTACAATGCCTTATGAGATGTTTTTGTTTGTTGTGTTTTTTTTGTTTTTTTTTCTTTTGCTGATAGGGCTGAGCATCACTACTTTGTCTGGGATTTGTTTAATTTCCAGGCTAGGAAACAAAAAAATGTAAAACAATACCCTGAAGAGAAAGAAAGTGAGAGAGAGAGCAAGAAATATATTTTGTATGAAAATACTAAGAGTCACAACAAGAGTTTTCAGTGGTGCATTTTAAAACAATAATAAGTATATAAGATTACAGCACTTTCCTGGGTTTCAAAAGCTGGCATGAGAGATCACCTTCTCCGCCTTAAAATGCTGGTTATTTCAGCACAAATAATTCTTTGGTTCCTTCTTATGCTAATTATGCAGAGATAATATTATTTTGAGGGTGGAAAATAATGAAGTCTGTGTTCAAGTCTGTGTAAGCATAGTCTACAACCCTGAGGGAGTTTTCAGGCAAGACTGTATAGTTATTCCACTCTTTAGTCAAACAAATGAAAGGAAAAGCAATGCTGGGTGGGGCAAGTGCACGTTTGATTACTTATACCCTTTCATAAGAAATTCGCTAGGTCATTTGGTTTAGAATTAAGTGGCATTCTTTCATGTGCTATACATGAAAGTGTTTGCTGCAAAAAAACAAAAAAACTAGTCAAGTGTGAAATGGAAAAAGCCCTTCCTTATAGTCAACTTCCTCATTTAAAGCATTTGTAGTAAATGTTATGCTCATCGGCTATTTATTGCCCTGAAGTCTTTTGTCCTGGACTAATAAACTACAAAAAAAAAAAAAGAAATAATAAATGTTGTACAGAAAGTTTTTTGTACATTTAAAGGGCTTTTGTTTATAAACTATTGTGGAATTTTTGATCAACATCAAGGATAGTCAGCATATACTCAACAGCAGCTAGTGGTTAAGTTTTAAGTAGATTAAGTATTTAGATTAATTTTATGTTATCTACCTGCTTATCAGGAAAACCTTAATAACCTTGTACTTGAACCAGCTTAAACCAGCTTGCTCAAAATAAATACAACCGGAGACTAATTAGAAAAGACCACCATGTTTA
Source organism: Silurus asotus (assembly GCA_024362625.1). NCBI lineage: Eukaryota > Metazoa > Chordata > Actinopteri > Siluriformes > Siluridae > Silurus > Silurus asotus. Next base: position 3,195,622 of record MU533908.1, read on the forward strand.
TTCAGTTGACCCAGAGTAATCCATGTGAGGACAGGTACTCAGGGGAAAGCAGTTACAGATAGGCAGAAAAGAACCATTGGCCTCAAGATACTTGTAGGGAAAAGGGACCTCAAAGAGTTCACTAGGAGGCACTGCAAGAGGATCAATCATAGGCACTGACTCAAGGTCACAGTAGATGACACTGGCGGGTGAAGACGGCCCAGGTACAGGACTGCGAGGAGAAGTAGGAGAATAGGATGGAGAAGCTTGAAAGGGAGATGGAGAAGAGGGCCCAGAGTTAGGCTCAGCATCAGTATCAGGCTCAACAGGAACAGAACCAGCAGGAAGAATCACCACAGGGTCAGTCTGAGTACCCACGTCCATGGTAGACGCAGGGGCACGGGAAGCAGAAGAAGTGTCAGGAAGAACAGGGTCATCAGTAGGATTGACCAAATAGTCATCCAAATCATAAAGCAGACGACTTATCTGGTAGTGACGATAAGGAGGAAGACAGGCCCTGGGGTAGGGGCGTGAGGCATAAGACTTGCGCCTGGTAGTCTTAACCCGAGCTACAACACATGAGAGAAAAGAGTAGAGCAAAAGGTCAATGAATACCCTGGTGGCAAATAAGTAGAGAGAACCAGTTCAGTACAGTAGGTACTGAACTAGTGTGCAGCTAAGTATAAAGAATCAACAGCAGTATATAATCAACTATAGTCATAATAATCAGCAAAAAGCGCATAAGAGTATTAAATAAGGTTCAAGAGAAATATATTAACCATAAGAAATAAGAATAAAATAGAGAAAAGACTTACGCATTATCAAGAACAAGAAAATAAGAAATTAATCCAAGGAAAACTGGAGAACAGAACGAGTGATGTTGCTCCAACAAGTGCTCAGCTCAGAATAAGGAAGAAAGAGTGAGTTTTAAAAAATAAAGCCCCAAAAAGGGACGAAAATAATGGGATATGATGAAGAACAAAATCACGTGGGAAATGACAACAGGAAAGGGAAGAACCGGGAAGAACCAGAAATAATGGGATCAGGAAAGAACCACGTGATGACTATTAATTAAGGGGAAAGGCCTAAAAATTCGACAGCATAGAAATAATGGGATTTGACCCAAAATTATGAGAGGAGGCGCCTAGAGGCGCCTAAGAATAAATAGAGGACGATCTCAGCAGCAAAGGCAGTTCTTTCTCGACTTGCTCGTGGGTGAACAGTTCTTTTTGAGAGTAGATCCTTATGCTCTTGGAAAGCACCTTCTAGACCGGTCTAAAGACTTTTTCATCAGGATTTCAGTTGTTACTTTCAATTTTTGGGTGAGCACAGATTTTTGGAAACTACCTAAGTTTTTGGTATATATATATTGTGTGTGTGTGTTTATCATAGGGCTTTATTTGTCTATGAAGTAACCTGTAGATCGGACGGTGAGTGAGGGGAAACGGGGGCCTTATAAAGGGGAAAGTAAATGGAGAACAGGTGTGGGTGATTTGTAGGAGGGAGAGGCTGAGTGAGAGTGCTGAGTGCAGGAGGGAGGCGTGGCTTGTGGTTCTTTGACATTACCCCCTCCTCCAGGGGTGGCTCCTGATGCTCCATGGGGTGTGGGACGGTCAGGGCGAGTGGTGTGAAACTCCTCAAGGAGACGTCCTGTCTGGCGACTCAAGAGCATTCCTTCAGTCGGTACCCCTCCCAGTCGACGAGGTATTCCAGGGTGGAGCCCCTACGTCTTGAGTTCAGAATCTCTCGGACGGAGTACACAGTAGGTTGGTCCAGCATCCCCGGGGGAAGGGGGATGGACAGTAACTCCAGTGTCCTCTGTGGTGGAAGGTAAGAAGGGCTTTAGGAGCGTACCGGGAAAAGAGGTCGAGCCAGTAGGCCACTTTGTTGATCCGCCTTACTTTCTTAAATGGCCTGATGTAATGCAGACTGAGCTTCCTACAGGGCAGTCGGAGGCACAGATCTCGGGTGGATCTGTAAACCTCTGGGTAGTTCTGAGGGCTCTTCGGAGCTGGGTGTGCGCCGACTCCCATACACACACACATTCTCTGAACCAGTGATCCACCACTGGGACGTTAAATGGTTCATCTGTCCAGGGAAATAGTGGGGATTGGAAGCCTAGCACAGACTGGAATGGGGTCAGGCCTGGTGGCAGTAGGATCAGAGACAGCGTCCCAGGTCCTTCTATCTTTCGCGCTTTCTGGCCCTTAGTCTGTGGGTCATATCCGGATGACAGGCTGATGGTAACCCCGAGGAGCCAGAAGAATGCCTTCCATATGTGGGCTGTGAATTGAGGGCCCCAGTCTGACACAATTTTCTTAAGAGAGGCCGCAATTTCCGAACACATGGTGAAAAAGTGCATCTGCAGTCTCTAGAGCTGTGGGCAGACCTCAGAGGGGGACCAGTCTGCAGGCCTTGGAGAAGCGATCCACAGCTACTTTAAAGCAGGTGTTACCGTCGGAGTTAGGCAGATCCGTGATGAAGTCTTCTCCCCGGGTGGCTGGAACCTGGGGCCTTGTGGATCAAACTCACCATGTGATATGTGATCGTCAAATGGAAGCGGGTGAGAAATGGAGCCCATCTGGCTTGCTGGGAGTTTAGGCGTTTGGCTTCTCTAAGATATTGGAGGTTATTGTGGTAAGTGATCACCGTGAATAGGTTCGCCGCCCCTTCCAACCATAATTTTCTATCATTATTGTTATTGTCAGGGATCCACCTAAAACGCCTCCTTCGGCGGCTGTCAAACCTCGGCATTCTCCAAAGCACCCTGCTTCTTCTCCTGTGCGTGCCCCGTCCGCACGGAACTTCCTCGCCGTCATGCTGATAACACACACCTGACACTCATTCACTCATCCCATCTCCCACTTAAGCCCCTCACCTCCGCACTCGCTGTCCCTTATTGTTTGTGCATGTACGTATCTGTAGGTTCATGTCGGGCTGTGCTTTTGCTCCTGCTTATCTCAATACGCACCCCAGATTACCCGATATTGCCGTTGTTGTTCTCCGTGCACACTCTTTCTCAGCTACGTCTCCCCATTGCTGCCTCAGCGTCTCACCCCGAATTATCTTCGTGGACTGCCTCTTGCTAGTTCAGGACTTTGTGGGCCGTGCTCTCGGAGCGCACCACCGGATTATCCCTGTGACAGCAGGTATTTGTTTTGGCTCTGCCTTTCTTTTGAATTAAACTGTTTGCTGTTACTTCGGCTTCCGCCTCTGTTTCTGTCGCATAACAGTTATACTGTATATATCATAATTTTCTTAGTTCATTTACTGCTATTTGTATCATCTCTACACCATTTTGTTTCTTACTGTCGTACGCCGCGGCTAACGATTGTGGTCGTAAAGTCGAATGGTCATAAGTTGCATAGGTCGTAAGTCGACAACTGCCTGTATGTCACAGAACCACCAGCCACACCTCCCTCCTAAACATAATAATTATTTCAATATAAATATTACAATAATTTTTGTCACCTGAGGTCATTCCTTATAGAAGTCAATGTCACAAATGTTATTTATAGTCAAATAAATTAAATGTTTTTTTATATATTTTTTTAATTCAAACAAATACAGATATATATTGATACATATTGCTGCTAACATGTGAGGAAATTTTTATTAGTCGTAATTGTCAGAATATTTTTTGTGCTTTCGACTGTGACTGCTTTTTTTTTTTTTTGCATATCTTGCAACAAGTGTATTAAAATATAGAAGAAGTAGCATCCTGTTGCTAGGCAATCAAGACTTCATGTTCTTTAATGTCCTTCTTAGCAAAAATCTAATGTACCTTTTAAAGAAAAAAAAGAAAATTAAGAAAGCCAAGTTTAAACTAAATCTGATTTATGAATCGGTTTCACAGTGTTGTGATGGTGGTGATATGCGGTGTTAGGAAAGACAGTTATGGTGATTATGCCCCCTTATGTACTGCAGTCATTAGGTAGCATCTTATATTTGTCTGATAAACAATGGGGAGAATTTCTTCATGGCCTTGTAGTTTATTTCTTAAGGTCTTTTGTGAATATTTTATTGATAAGACCACACAACCTTGAGAAATGTTTTAATGATTTGTACCGGGGAAAGGGTGAGTTGATAGCATGGTGGAATGCTGCATACTTTGCATTCATGCATCCAGCGTGATTAAAATAGACCTGCCTATTTGCTTTCATAATGTTTTTCTTAATACTTAAAAGTGCTAACTTTAGTAGGATTAAGATAATATTTTTTTTATAAATAAATCACATTGACTAAACTGTGACTAAATCACCCAGATGCAATGTGTTTAGTAATTTATTTACAATAACACAATTACCCACTCTTTAACATAATAAACATCTTTGCCTATCCTGTACAGTAAAATGCGGTAAAATGTAATTTGTATCTAGCATCTGCTGTTTTTATTTAAAACTTTTACATTTTCTTTAGTATTTTAAAAGTGGCCACAGCACTCTCACTGTTTTGAATAGACCAGCTGCAAATAATAATCCATCTTTAAATGGTGCTGACACGAATTGGCAGAATAAGGCTCCATTTATTTAAGTAATACTTTATAATAAAAAATATATGATGACAACTCACATAGCTGCATCACAAGCTGTAGTTTCTTTGTGTGCTTTTTTAGCTTCTCATGCCGAGGGATGCATTCGTTTTGGTGCCACCAAAATACATAGAGGATTTTAGCTTCTATTTGTTGCTATGTCAATCTAATCTGCCCAGGGCCTTCAGAATCAAAAGTGCTGGCCGATGTACCATGGACTGTATTAGCAATTGGTCTGTTTCTTTAACAAATCAAATTTCAAGCTAGCTGGCGCAGAAAAGCATCAGCATTTTTCCATCCTCTGATTGGAAGCTAGACATCGTGAGGAGAGGTTGGCCAACTCCGAATCTAGCTAGGTTGTCTCAGCCCAGGAAATGGATTGTTTGCCATTTCCAGACCAGTGAATACGAGCGGAACCACTGGCTTACAGCCTCTGTGGAGCATTGCAAATTTTGAGTCTGCATCTATGGTGAGTAGGTTGTATTTTATTAACTTTTTATTTATGTTTTTTTTATGTTATTAGACAAATATTAATTCTGAAGTGCTCCAGATGATGTAGGTGGCATAGTTGCAGTTGTAGTGTAGAGGTTCGGAGCTTTAGTAAAATGGTATTCACCCTCAATATGTGAAATGCCTCTCTCTCTTTAATGCCGCATGTTGTTATATTGCGTTTTTGTGTAGTATTAATGTTTTTTATAAGTGCAACGTGATAGTGGTGGTATTAAGAGGTGGATTAAGTCAGGTAAGTTCCCACTGAAGGCCCAGTTACCAAATCCACGGCCCGCCACTCTGTTAGTCACAGCTCATGCAGCTGGTAATTGCAAAATAACTCGTCTAAAGCTAATTGCAGAAGGTGCTGGTTAATATTTACCAAACAAATGTAAATATGGATACATTGTCAAATTCACAGCTTTGTCACAACTACTTCATTGAAGGTAAAATGGGTGGTGGCCAAGAAAAAAAAGTTTCACATTTTATACTGAAAATTGCATGGTTTGTGAAATTATGTAAGAACATTTTTTCACCTTTAATGTGATATGACACTTAACTAAAACTCTGAAAAAGAACAAAGTCAAATAACAAGTGTGCACATTAGTTAACTAATATTTTCTTAAAGCACTATTTGCTTTTAATGCAGCACTCATGCATTTTGGCAAGATTATTCCACTCTTTCTTGGTAAAATGCTCCAAATCTATTAAATTGTAATGGGATCTACAGTGCACAACTATCTTTTAGTCATTCAGCAGTTTTAGATTTAAGTTCAGACTTGATCATTACAAAAAAATTGATTTTCTTCAACAAAAGTCATCAACTTGTTGAGTTGAATTTGTACTTTAAGTCAGTAACATCTCAAAAGGTTCATATCTGCACATTTTGTGCTCGAATTTACTTGTACTCTTAATGAGCTTCAGTTCCAGGTGAAAAGAAGTGGCTCCATAGAATTATGTTATAAGTTTTGGAACAAACATAGCTTTTAGAACTATGCCCTAAAACCCATAAAAAAAAAAAAATAATAATAAAAATAATAAATAAATATATATATATATATTAATAGCTTTATTTATTTATTTAATTTATCTATCTATTTTTTATCATGTAGAGTGTCTGAAGCTGCTGTTTAGCCACACTACTCCATAGCCCAGACATGTGAAGAACGCAAGAGACTGTTTTCATGTAGGAAGTGACCTGTACTAGCCATATATTTCTGCAGCTACTTTAATGTTGATACAGGTCACTTGGCAGCCTCTCTTGTCCTTTCTTGGTTATGTCACTATGGTGCCCCATTTTCTCCACTTGTTGATGATTGCCTTCATGGTGTTCTGTGGTACATGTATTGTTTTAGAAAATTTTTACTACAATTTTTCAATCAATACCTTTCAACAGAAAGATCCTACACTACTTGAAAGATCTTTATGGCCCATAGCTTCAGCAGTTGAATGAAGCCAGGCTATGATCTTTTTTTTTGTTTTGCTGCAAAGTATTAGTTTTTCACTGTCAATTTGTAAAGTGTGATGATGAAGTATTACTGATATTTCCCAGTTAATATAAATTAAAATTAAATGCTATTTACTTTCCTGTGTTCATGTCTATTTTGCTGTGACACATACCTATCCAACAACTTGATCAAATTGTTTATTTTAGGCAGTTTGACCGTGTTTACTGTGGTGTTTACATGGCCTGATCTTCGACAAAGCAAGGATATAAATTATGATATATTAGATGATTTCCACTTTGTTTGGCTTGGTAGTTTGACTTTGCAGTTTTAATAATTCCCACTTTTGTTTAAAGGCTTCCAATTAGATTTTGCAGTGTGGCTGCATTGACTTAGATCCATTCAGCCAAAAGAGCATTAGTGACATCAGGCACTGATGTCGGGACAGAAGGTTTGTTATATTGTCAGCATTTTAGTTCACCTCAAAGGTGTTCAGTGGGGTTGAAAACAAGGATCTGTGCAGATCACGTGAGTTCTTTCACTCCAACCTTGGCAAGCCATGTCTTTACAATGACCTTGTTTATTACACAGAAAAATTGTAATAACGGAACAAGTTTAAGCTCTGCTTTTTAAAAGGAACTGTTAAAGAAGAAGTTAAGAAAAAATATTCAACGACATGTTTACTCCCTGGATAAGCTCGTTAAGGGACAAGGGGGAGGTGAGAGTGGGAAAGGAGAGTAAAGGGAGAGTCTTTATTCGATCTATACTCTCTCTCCTTACTCTTCTTCACTGGGATTGTTACATCCTAATGACTTCCCTTACTCCTTGACCCTGGAGCATACAAATTTCTGAAATCCTGCCAACTTTCCTCAGAATGAAGGCAAATCCATACTAATAAATTTTTGTTTAAAAACGCATATTTTTCTCTCTGTTTTGGCCTTCTGTCCACACTGAGACATTTCAGTCCTTGAAAAACGTAGCTTTTGGAAACTGATCTCTACGGCGAAGTTCAAAAAGAAAGAAAAAAAAACACAGGTGGAAATGACATGGGTAAGAGCATCTTACGTTCTTTTGTGCAGTACAGGGACATAAGCGTTTACAGATGTTTCAATGTGGATGAGCAACTTTTGGGAAACAATTGAAAAAGAAGTGTGGACACATAACGTTTTTAGATGTAAACGCTCTTTTCGAATTTATCCGGATTAGTGTAGACACACCCTGAAAAAGCTGCTCAGGTGAGAAGTGAAACATTTTGATTTAACCAAATAGAAGTCAATCTTTACAGACAGAGGCCACAAAGGTCTGGCTATGAAGTGTACATTGGAGAGATACCAATTGTTCACCATTTTGACCAATTCTAGATTTCAAATGCAGTAAGATCTGACACATTTCTCCAGACTACCCTGCAAACATTAGAGTAAAGATTATAATAAAACATTTAATTTCCCCAACAAATTTCTGCATGATCACATCCACAACTTTTATAAACCTTGCTAATTAGCTTCCCATTGGCCTATTTAAAATACCACTGCTCTTGGTTTTAATAGGTTATATGGTTATGTATAGATCATGCGAGAACATTAACACTTAGCCCAAGATGTTAAATATAAATGTGCACCCCAATCTGGGAAACACTGTCAACAAATATAATTGGTCAATTTAGTTTCTAATTGGTAAGAGTGCGATTTGTGATTCCAATTACGGAGTACACAATCTTATTGCTGATGATTTTGTTATTAGAGAAATAAAAATCAGTCTACATTATAGCTTGCACTTTGTAATTGAAATCAAATACTTACTAATTAGCAGTTAAACACTGCTGCTTCTTTGAATTGTGTAATTCGAATTCCAATGGGCTTGTGTGTGTATGGATAGACAGACAGACAGATAGATAGATAGATAGATAGATAGATAGATAGATAGATAGATAGATAGATAGATAGATAGATAGATATTGGAAATTCTATCATGCAATAATACGCAATCTACAAAGAAAACAATACAGAGCAAAATGCAGGGGTTTAACCATTTAATTAGTTTGCTCGCTTCTTTTCTTTTCTCCTTCCTACTCTTTCCCTTTCTTTTTTCTCTCTTTGTAGTGATTATTGACAAGCTGGAGATGCAATGGAAGACTCAGTTTCATCGTTGACTTTCTTACATGCTGGACTGGAAGAATCAATTTAATGACGACAGCTCCATGAGAGGGGAAAAAAAAAACAGCAGAGCCAGAATCTTTAATGTCAAAACACTTTTTTTCAGTGCACTTTATGAGTCAATAGAGCAATGAAAATGAATGTGCACAGATGCCAGGCGAAAGCGTATATTATTTCACAAGTCTGTACAGCTGCATGTATAAATAAACATATACTTTTTTTTATGTCAAGTATGTGTAGTTTGGCTTACTTGTTTTAACAATGTATATTACTATCTTTACTATACGTTTATTTTACGTATATGTTTACGTATACGTTTTTTTTAGGGTACAATTCCCGGATAGCTAATCATCAGCTGTTTATTGTGTAAAAAATGAACACACCTATACTGATAATTCCCTATGTGATCATGTCCCATTTTAAGGTTAACAGCTTAGTAATTACAGCTGACAAATCCCTAAGTACCAAATAAACTGAAAAAAAAAAAAAAAAAAAAAAAAAAAAAAAAAAAAAACAGAACAAAAAAGAAAAAAATTGCATGTGAGATTCTCCTTAAATTTTAACATCTAGTTCTTCTATGGTGGAGCAAATTTACTTATTGTGTACTTATGTGCTATTGAATAATACAATACTGCAATATATGTTAAAATTTTGGAATATTAATACAGGACATACATTTCCGCTAAGTGGGCTTAATACTTTATCCACAAAAATAGTCCTTGATTGTGCACCTTAATAGAATAGCCTATGATTGTAGCTCGAGGGAACATTTTTTTCTAATAATTGAGCAGTTTCGAGACCTAATTGATACTGATACAGTATTTCCCTAAAATATGCCAAATTTATTAGCAGGTGAATTTTGTGTTGAAACAGGTTGTTAAATCAGTACTGAAGGGTAATGTTCTGTAGCTTGGTTTCAGTCATGACTCTTTGCTCCCAACCATGCATTTGCCCTAAATTGATATTATATGGAGCTTTTAGGGTAGCCATGGTTTCCATGTAAGTGTATCATTTGTGTCTATGCATCATTATAAAAGAACCAGCTTTCAGATTCTGAAGCAATGTAAACAATTTGTGTCAGCCAGAGTCTGCTGACAGGAATGGTATCCTTATTAACATTTCTCCTAAAATGATACATTAAGTATTAACAGATGATTTTCACAAACATCTTCATTACCATTCATCATGAGGCCATAACAGACTAAAAGCAGTTGATACAATAATAAAAACTGCAAACAGAAATAGTATTCAGTTGTGAGACTTAAACAATTGACACTATGGTAGAGGTAGAGGTATTATTGTTAAATAAAATTAGTAGCAACATGAAATTAAAATGGACAAAGTTGTTTCAAACAGCTATATACAGATTTATATGGTGGGGTCTCCAACCCAGCCATTAGGGTTTCACAAACAAGTGTGTTCTTAGTGCTGGTCCCAAGCCTGGATAAATAGTGAAGGTTGCTTTAGGAAGGGCATCCAGCATAAAACATGTGCCAAATCAAATATACAAATCACAAACCATAATTTCATACCAGATCAACCGAAGCCTGGGTTACCAACGGGGTACCGAGACAGAAGGGAAAGGAGAAGTGTAGACGAGTGGGAAAAGGGAAGGGTTTAAACTGTTCTACCATGGTGCAGGTGGAATGGGAATTGGTATAGGGTACAGTACAGCAAGAGTCTAGTGGAGGTGTAGAGAGTTACTAATAAACGTGAAGCTGGATGTTTCTAGGGGTTATAATAAATGTTATCAGTGCCTATGCTCCACAAGTGAGTAGTAAGATGAAGGAGAAGGAAGATGGATGAGAAGGAAAATATCTGGAGTGAGTTAAAAAAAGTGGTGAAAAGTGTACCTATGAATTAAAGGTTGGTGATTTGAGCAGATTTCAATGGCCATGTTGGTGAAGCTGAACAGAAGTGATGGGTAGATATGGCCTTAAAGAGAGGAATGTGGAAGAGCAGATGGTGGCAGATTTTGCTAAAAGGGTGGAAATAGCAATGGTGACATATAAGAATGGAGGAAGGTGCACACAGGTGGACTATGTACTATGCAGGAGATGCAACCTGAAAGGGATTTAAGACTGTAAAGTGTTGGCAGGGGACAGTGTAGATAGACAGCATCAGATGGTGGTGTGTAGGATGGGTTTGGGAATGAAGAATAAACGGAGTAGAGTAAGGAATAAAAAAATAATAAGTTGGTGATAACTAAAGGAGGAGGACTGTAGTGTAGGGTTCAGGGAAAAGGTCAGAGAGGAGCTTGGTGGTGGTGAAGAGGTGCTGGATGATTGGGCAACCACAGCAGGAGTGATAAGGGAGACAGCTAGGAAGGCACTTGGTGTGACATCTGGAAATATAAAAGAAGACAAAGATACATGATGGTGGAATGAGGAAATACAGGAAAGCATAAGGAGAATTAGGATCGGCAGAAAGATGAGAAAAGTAGGAAGGTGTACAAGAAGATGCAGTAGCAGGTGAAGAGAGATGTGGCAAAAGCTAAGGAAAAGGGATATGAGGAGCTGTATGAGTGTCAGGGATCCCCCAGCCACACCTTCACCAAACCCACCAGTCACTCCAAGTAGCTCTCCTACCTACTAGCCACCTGCAGCTGGCACTCATCAACCACCACCCTATATAACGTCCATTCCCCCACCAGCTCATTGTCTGTTCTACAGTTTCGGCTGAAGGACCTTGTCAGACTACTCAAAATACAGACATTATGGTTCTGGATTGGATGACTATTGTTTGCGGGCCCTCTGTTAAGTTCTATGAACTCTCTCTTCATTGCGAATCAAACCTGAAGTTTATGTTTGGTTTGCCATTTTCTGCCATTTGCTTTTTGCTGTTCATTAAAAACCTTTGTTATTTGCACTTCGGTTTCCGGCACATTCTTCCGCCTGACAATGAGACACTAAGGAAGAAGAAAACAATTTGTACCAATTGACCAGGCAGAGGGAAAAAGCTGGAAAGGATGTGCTACCAGTTAGAGCAATAAAGAATAAAGATGTAAGTGTGTTGACTAGTGAGGAGAGTGTGTTAAGAAGGCGAAGGGAGTATTTTGAGCAGCTGATGAATCAGAGCGAGAGAAGCATGGATATTGTGGAGATGTTGAATCAGGAAGTGGATAGGATTCGTAAGGAGGAAGTGAGAGCAGCTATTAAGAGACAGACGTGGGTATGTTTAGGAGATATGGCAGTGGAGTTTTAACCAGATTGTTCAACAAAATTTTGGAAGGTGGGAGGATGCCTGATAAATTGATAAGGAGTGTGCTGTTACTAGTTTTTAGGAATAAGGAAGATGTGCAGATCTGCAGTAACTACAGGGGAATTAAGTTGATCAGTCACACCATGAAGTTATGGGAAAGGGTAGTGGAAGACAGGCTGAAGGAAGAGGTGACCAACATTATGGTTTCATGCAGAGGAATAGCACTACACATGCAATATTTGCAATGAGAATGTTGATGGAAAAGTATAAAAAAGGTCAGAAGGAGTTGCATTGTGTGTTTGTGGATTTAAAGAAAGCGTACGACAGGGTGCCGAGAGAGAAGTTGTGGTATTGTACGAGGAAGTCAGGTGTGTTAAAAAAGTATGTGAGGGTGTTGCAGGACATGTATGGGGACAGTGTGACAGCAGGGAAGTGTGCAGTTGGAATGACAGACTGGTTCAAGGTGGATGTTGGACTGCATCAAGGATCGGCTCTGAGCCCTTTCTTGTTTGCAGTGGTGATGGACAGGTTGATAGAGGAGGTCAGACAGGAGATTGCATAGACTACGGTGTTTGCAGATGATATTCTTGCACGTAAACATACGGAGCAGGTTGAGAAGAGCCTGGAGCGGTGGAGGTACGTGCTGGAGAGAAGGGGAATGAAAGTCAGTTGAAGTAAGACAGACTACATGTGTGTGAATGAAAGGGATCACAGTCGAGGGGTGCGGTTGCAGTTAGAAGAGGTGGAGCTGGGGACCTGGGGTCAACAGTGCAAAGTGATAAAAAGTGTATTAGAGATTGAAGAAAAGTGTGCAGGCAGGGTGGAGTGGGTGGAGAAGAGTGGCAGGAGTGATTTGTGTTAGAAGGGTATGTGCAAGAGTAAAAGGAAAGGGACGTTTATAGAACTGTCTTAAGACTTGCTATGTTGTAAGTTTTGGAGACAGTGGCATTGAGTAAAAGACAGGAGGTGGAGCTGGAGGTAGCAGAGCTGAAGATATGGACAGGATTAGAAATTAGTTTATTAGAGAGACAGTGCATGTAGGACATTTTGGAGACAAGGTAAGGGAGGGATGATTGAGATGGTTTGGACATGTGGTATGTAGTTAGGAGAATGATGAAGTCGCCATTAAGGAGGAAAGAGGAAGGCCAAGGAGGAGGTTTATGGATGTGGTGAGGGAAGACATGCAGGTAGTTGCTTTGAAAGATGTGTAGGAGAAAAGTAGTATGGAGATGAATGCTCCACTCTGATGACCCCTAATGGGAGCAGCTGAAATAAGAAAATGAAGACATATGGTGGGGTCTCTGTTTAAGATACAGAGTTCTCAGAGCAGGCACCTGATCTACTGTCACTATGACTAGGATAAGGCTGTGATTGTAGATAAATGAATGAGTGAATCTGGACTGTTTATTAGTGTATTAGCATTTGCTAAATGTTGCCGCTTGGTAGTGGAATTTTATCATTAAAGATCACTTGTCTGGCTAAAATTTAGTCTAAAATATATTTCCTATAATGATATATCAACAGAATGATTTATTTATGTATTGGTAAATTATTCAATTCATACATTTAAATTGTTTTCAATTTGTTTAGTGCTTTTAACAATGGTCCAAATTTCCCTAAATCAGAATTATTATTATTATTATTATAATTATTATTATTATATAAATCAATACATGCATTTTAAGATAAGATAAGATAAGATAAGATAAGATAAGATAAGATAAGATAAGATAAGATAAGATAAGATGCCTTTATTAGTCCCACAGTGGGGAAATTTCTTTACTACTGCAGCAAGGGGAAAAAATATATATTTGTAGGTACTGCATCTGCATTACATTTAAGGTACACATTTACACAAGTTTTTTTACAGTTTCTTCTGGTACACACTTCTGTAGTGAAATTATTTAGTCCAATGTTAGCATGTTAAAACTTATAGTGTTATGAAAATTAGCATAATGAGAGTTTAAGTGCATTGTCAGACAAATGGCACGTCATTAATATTTTTAACATTTTTTTTTTTTTTCCTACAGTATTGTGTTAAATGGGAATATTTGTTTCTTGATGGGGACACCATGTATATCTGACTGTTTTGACTTCTTGGCTGCTCCCAAATAATGGATTTATTCATAAATAATTATGCCACTGGTTCTTACAAGAACAGTTTGGTGCAAATAAGTGTGTTTGTGTGTGTGTGTGTGTGTGTGTGTGTGTGTGTGTGTTTGTGTGGTGGCATGTTTTGTATTTTTTATACATGAACAGATGGAGTAAATGCCATAGCTGTTCATTTGTACGCTAATCATTTTGGAATGTTTCAAGATTGACCTTTCAGAAATGGTTTGGTGGAGGAGAGATTTCAGATTTCGCCCAGATAATGGGACCAAACGAAGGAGGAAGAAAAGATAACAGCATCGGATTTTTGTTATACTAAAGCAATCACATTATCCTTTGTGAAAATATTTAACATTTCCAATATAAAGGCATAAAGCCATAGCAAAAGAGAAACAAAGTGGACATGTATAAGATTGTCTGATTATGTGGGATGCACAAAATTAAACAGAAAAGACACTCGCTATCGACTTTAATACCATGAGTACAACTACGCATTTATGCATCAGTTTACAACAAACATCAGAATAAAGAAAATGTTTGATATCTGTGACTTTGATAATAGCATGGGTTGGTGTGTGTTTACTGTTCTTGGCTGATTAGAGTCAAACCCAATGCAATGTTTTGCTCTTGCACCTTCCCACCTCGATGTTTTGTGCATGCTGAGATGCCTCCCTGTGCATCAAGATTGTAAAAAGGAATTATTTAAACTATTTCATTCCAGGCAGTGATATAGGCAGTCCTATTTGTATACTTTCCTATATTTTTTTTCATCAACAAAGTGTTTTAGTCTACAAGATCTTAATTTTTTTTGTTTGTTTGTTGTTTTACACCATTCTGTATAAACCCTAGAGACTTGTGTAAAAAAAAAAAAAAAAAATAGATCAGCATTTATAATCCAAGACCAACAACAAGTATGCCATGGTTATATTTAGAAAGATAAAAAAAAAAAAAAATTCACATTCCCATATTCGATTCGTAAACATTAAATGATGCCCTTTTATGCATTTGTTTTACTGACACACTATTGGCTGATTGGGCAATAAATGAGCAGGTTTACACAAATTCATATTAAAGTGTATGGTAAATGTATATTATAGCTTAAGGAGTTTCCTAGTGTTTTTTCATTTAGAATAAAGTTAAATGTTTTTTTTGGAAACCTCCATATACAGTGAATATGAATGTTGTCCAAATCCTTGTTAAAATGTTTATCTATTTAGATCAGTTAAAAGCGATCATCAAAAACTCAACAAAATCAACAAAAGCACAAATGTAGCAGCAGTGACACAGTGAGGCTAAAAGAGACCTATGGAAACAGTAAAGGAGAATTCTCTGTGTCAAAAATCTATCATATTCCTTAAAATAAAAATATAAAACAACCAAGAACGCTGATTTCATCATCAACAAACATAGATATTGTGGTTTGATACGGCATACATCTTAAATATATGTTTCATACATTAACAAGCCATCTTATTAAGCAAATAATGCCATACACATGGGGAAGCATGGTGGTGGGAACATTGTTCTGTGAGGCTTTCTTTTCAGCTAGGACTCCAACTTTAGTCAACAAAATAAGCATAATGAGAACCTCTAAATTATTTTTCTTTTCTTGTCATTATATTCCTAAAAATCTTTCTAATTGGCTTTTTTTTTTCTTCCATTCTTTGATTTATCAATAGAAGAGTCACACCTTTACCAGAATTACACCTTAGGAAATAAAAGACAGACTAAAAAGAAGCCTGGTTATTATGTTCTTTATCTATTCTACAATTTGTAAAGATGTTACAAACGAAGATAAATGGATCATGTAATAGTTGATCTCACACACAGCCATTATTGGCCTTAAAAGTGTGCTATGGTATTTATACACTCCAGCATAGCACAAGTAATTATCTTTTTTTACACACTATCCACCTTTATTAAGAAACTCTATCTGTAACATTTATGTCTTAACCCTTCTTTCCTTTTTCCCAGCAGAAAGAACCATTGTGTGGATGTGTGGAATGAGTAAAACTGTGCCACTGTTTCTAATTAGGGCGTTAACTGCAATCCAAAGCAGAGATAGATTCAGGCCAAGCTTCTCTTTCTTTTATTCTGCTTTTGTTCTTAGTTTAAGGAGGTTTAAGTCTTTGACAGCTGAAGCTGCTGACCTAGCTGATCAGAGTATGCTACTAAAAACAAGTTTTATTTTATTATTTTATCATCCTAAAGAAAAAATAAAGTTTGTGAATATTTTAACACTATATTTAAAATATAACTTAACTGACAGGCTGTAGTCATGCCCTCCTCGATACATACACAAGCATCCACATTAGGATTGATAGATACAGTGTATGAAGAGGCGCTATCAGTGTAAGGCTAGGCAACACCACAGGTCAGGCCCTTTGGGCTTGTGCTGACAAGCTAGCACTTGTGTTTACAGAGATATTTAACCTCTCCTTGAAACAGTCTGTAATCCCAATGGGCTTCACACAGTCCACCATCATTCCTGTCCCAAAGATACCTTGCCTTGATGTTTCTTGTCCTGTAGCCTTGAGATTGGTTAGAGACTTTATTACCTCATTATAACTTTGACACCCAGAAACCATTACAGTTTGCATACCATTCAAATCACTTCTAACACGCACTTCCTTCACACAATCCTTAGCCATCTGAACACTAGCAAGGCAGATTATTTTAAAATGTTATTTGTTGACTATAGCTCAGCATTTTTCACCATAAATTTCTCCAAAGAGTGTCTATATTTTCTATATTGCACTGCTTTATTTATCATTGCACTATCCATAACTTATGTTTATCATTGCACAACTGTATATTCCACCCACATTTTTTTTCTGTATATACTATGTATGATATATCATACCTACCTTTATATATGTACATAAATGTAATTTTATTTGAGCATGTTATCTTCTTCACATGTCTTATTCACTTTACAATCTTTGCACAGCTATACTGCACTTTCTGTATATTAACCCCTCCCCCCTTTGTACACGGGAACCTATATTGTCATTTAACATTGCTATTTACTGTAAATAGGCCACTTATGCACTATTGGTTAGACACTAACTGCATTTTATTGGTCCTGGGTTCAGACCTGGGATTGAGCTCATTACTGTGTCAGTGGCTTTTCAACTTCCTGGCAGGCAGACCACAGTCTCACCCTCCCTCAACTCAGCACTGAAGCCCCCTATGGATGTGTATTAAGCCCTCTGCTGTACTCTTTGTTGTGGTTTGCTAGATTCCTGGTAATGATGAGCAGGCCTACTTGAAGGAGATAAAAAGCCTAGAGTATTTGTGCAAGGAAAACAATCTCCTCTTGAACATCAGCAAAACAAAGTAGCTGGTTGTGGACTTCAGCACAAAGCAAGACGAGAGATACCTCTCACTTGTGATCAACAAGACCCTGGTAGAAAGTGGACGTTTTTTTTGTACCTGGTCCAGTCACATCAACACCTTGGTGAGGAAAACCCATTAGCATCTGTTCCACTATAGACACTTTTGAGACTTTCAAACTGCCCTCCAAGGTCCTCAGGAACTTTTACACCTATGCCACTTAAGAGCATCCTGATGGGAAATGTTACAGCCCGTTTTGGAAATAGTACCAGATGAGCTCTCCAGAAAGTGGTGCGATCAGAGTGTATCATCCGCACTGAGCTCTCTGACCTGCAGACCATCTACAGCAGGCAGTGCTGGACCAAGGCCAGAAAGATAATAAAGGACCTCAGCCATCCAACAATGGACTATTCAATCAGTTGTGGTCAGAGAAATATTTCCCACAGGCAATTTGAGCCCTAAACCAGAAGTACACCAAAGACTGGACTCACTTTACAAAACTCACTACCTCATCCTGTTATTTTGTACTATTTTTTACTAAAGACTGACTATTTGCCTTTCTTTACACAACATACTTACACTTACATTTAATTGCAAAACAATTGCACTTTATTAGAAATAATCACAATAAGCCACCCTGTTTCTGTCTTACCAGGATTGCAAAATGTCTTTTTATAAAAATTGCAAATATATTATATTTAATTTGATTACCTTGTAAGTTCATATATTCTTTTTGTTTTAATATTTTTTTTTCTTTAATTTTGCAATTTTTTATCCATTTCATTTATTATTCTTTCTATGCCATGGGACAGCTGCAATAAACATTTTACTGCATGGTTTACTGTGTATACTGTAGTAAACTAATAATAAACCAATTTAAAATGTTGTACTTTGCTACCGATTAACATAAGTAATGTTGTGTATGGTTTTGTTTATGAGAACACATTACTAATCCATTAAACCTTTCGAACCATTGATATACATTTATTGCTGTAGTTTTTAGTCTCCATGTCAGTGGACCCAAGGGGTTTTTTTTTATCCATCATTCATATCAAATACAGACCACAGAAGCTGGGGAGCTATGGCAACGTGAGGCGAAGGCCGACCTCCGCTGTCACTCGGGATTTGAATCGGAATGAGCGGCAGCTACAGATTAGTGGAGGAGAGAACAGAAGTAAAAGAAAAAAAAGGAGGAAAAAAAAGAAGTGAGTGGAATAAAAGAGTGGACTTTTTAAGTGGGCTGGGATTTCTTGACATTGAACTACTAAAGATGAAGACGGTTAAAGTCATGTATTAATCAGGAATCGGGAAAAAAAGTTCAGTTCATAGACCACATGTCAATTGCTTCTCTTTATGTTTCTATCCATACCACCAAAATTTGTATAAAATGAACATTTCACAATATGTTAAAAAAATAAAGATCTGACAAAGGCTAATTATTACTTCTGCATAAAAACAAAATTCATAACTTACCCTTCATGAAAAATATATACATTTCTCTTCTAATATTTTTATTATTGCCTTTTTTTGTAATAAATCGATTAGGTCAAGTGTTCTTACATTATTTTATATCATTTTAGCCACATTGCATTTGTACAATATACAGTGAAATGAAACAACATAACTCCAGGATGAGGTACTTGCATAAGACAACACAAGACTACATGTGACCACACAGAACTAAATAAGACCTTCGTTATCTGTGCTGTAAAAACCACCCTATGACAAAGTATTCAGCTGGTAGTGTGTTCAGTGTCATCTCAGTGTCACATTCAGCCATGAAATCCATTTCCCAGAGAGCATCACAGACTCACAATCTGGTTTTGTTGTTCCTGTTCCAGTTTTGACATTTGCTGCATTAATATTTTTCTCTAGTTTATTGATCATCTGGCCCAAGTCTTGGTTTTATGATTTGGATTCTCTTTTCTCATAAAATTTCACTCTCGGTTGCCCATCAGTTTGCATACGTGCCAGAACCTTTCAATAAAACCAATCGTCTTTTAACAGAAGACTGGTTTCCCCAAAATTTTAAGTGCAGTAAAAATTACGAGTAAGAAGATCATATCATCAAAATCATATTAGCTGAGGGATCAGCTAAAATAGAACAGAAATGTTTGGAAAAAACGTTCTAATTTATATTATTGACATGCTTCAAGTTATTGGATAGATCTGTGCTCTACCAAAATAGACATATCATGACATTACAATGGCATCACATTATCATTATAACAAATGGTGCTTACAGACTTTGTAACAGGACAGCAAGCAAAGTTAAAATTGTTTTAGTGAACTAATAAAAACTTTGGAAATTAAGCCAAAAAAACATTATTTACAACAAATTTAAGAGCTGGCAGTGTTTTGTTGAGTTGTAGGAAACCAATAGGTTTGCAGTGACCAATAGGTATAACCCCTTTTTTTATCATAAACCATAACAGGAAAGCTTAACAAAAAGTTAGAAAGGACATTGTTTCTTTACATAAAAATTTTTGCCTGCCTGTAAATTGTCAAGTAAATGACTACAGAATTAGCAATAACACTCAAGATTACAGACCACTCTGCTATAGCAGGAAGAGAAGGTCTAGACCTAGAGATCTCTGCAGGAAAATAATGGAACAGGATTGTTATACATTTCTTTCAAACCTTGCTTAGGATACTTAACCTTATGTATGTGTAATCCATTATAAATGCGTAAGCCATCTAAGAAAGAGGGATCTCAATGACGAGGTCATGTTTGGTATCAAACACATTTGAATGCAAGTTCAAAGAAAGCACCATTCCATTTTATGATTTAGACATTTTATCAACAAAAAAGCAAAGAATTTACCCCAAAAACAGTAAATTACAATTCAACAAATTGATCTGCAACTAATTTATCAGCAGCACTGGATTCGAAAAGGCAGGAATACAGAGAATACATACCCTTCAGCATTAAGTCCAGGAACTCACAAAAGTATTTGAGGCCATTACATTTCTATCCGGTTGGATCTCTAGACTTCAACATCAGAGCTTTTTTTTTTTTTTACTTTAAATCTAGATGAATATACACTGACCTCAGACAAGTCTCCACTACTGCAAACTAAAGGTGAATGAGAACATTCTTTTAGTGCAAATTTCACTGAAGAATTGTGCACAGTGAGTCATAAGGCTTTGTTCATTATCCCTGTGTAAACTGACAGAGCTGTGCCTACTGCTGGACTAGCTCAGTGCTACAACCTATTGCTGGGCAATTAATATAATTGAAAATTATTTCCCAATTTCATATACCCTACACCCACTAATGTAGAAGCAGGCAGTGAGCTACTGAATGAAGAGAGACAGTGAAGCTTTGGTTGATATGAATGACATTTACCTCAGGTTAAAAGACAAACTGACATTCATGCAAGAAATCAAAGCAAGTTCATTTTGTATACATATAAATCTGGCAGCAAAGTCTAATAATAAAAAAAAATATATATA
>MU533908.1:3218574-3228723 GCA_024362625.1 Silurus asotus
TATATATATACACACACACACACGCAATTTTTTTTTTCTGTGCAGGTTTTAACTCAAACAGTAATAGTGCTGCTTTACAATAGGCTGTGTGTACTTCATCTAATGATTGACGTTTGGCTGCACTTCGTTAAATCCCATTACAGAGTGTGCGTATGTCATTTATACAGTGTGTTGCGAGGGAACATTGCACAGAGCGCATAAAGATGGCTTAATAGGTCAAAACCATCGTCCTATGATTCCACAGCTGGTAGCATCCTCTTAAGCCTTGTTAGCAGAGAAGGCGAGAGAGACAAAGAACAAGAGATGTGCAGAGAGGAAGGGAAAGAGATTGAGTGCCCTTTGTTCTTCTCTCATGTGCATGGATAACATGGAGTTGATTCAAACATGCACTCACACACACACACACACACACACACACACACACACACACACACACACACACACACACACACACACACGCATATACATAAAAGAACCACATGCACACCTGCTCATTCATGCAATTAATCAATCACCCACTCAAATCATGAGGATACACGTCAAGAGCTTCAGTTAATGTTCACATCAAACATCTGAATTGAAAAATGTGATCAAAGTGACATTAAAGGTGGAATGGTTGTGGAAGTGTTTTAGAAACTGCTGATCTCCTGGGATGGTTGAGCACAACAGCCCTAGAGTTTTTTTTGTTTTGTTTTTTCTTTTCAATTGGAGGCCACTCAGTGCAGCTGAGGATGGTTCCACATGAACAGCCTAAAGAGCCATGAAGTTACTGAGCAACTTAACAACTGTGAGGATGAATTTGGACTAGAATTAGCATCAACAGTATGCTACAAAGGCTAAGGACTGCAATTTGGATGAAATGCTCTGCATTTAAGTGCCCATCACTAAACAGTAAACCTAAACAATGAAAAAACTATAATGAATGGACATTAGGTACCACTCGGATGGGGATTGGTTTGGTTTTGAGTCAGGTTTCTCTCAAAGTTTCTTCCTAATACCCTTGTTGGGAAGTTTTTCTTGTGACTGTCTCCACTCACTCATTAGGGATAAACGTATAGGCACTAAACTTATACATTCAAGCTTTATTACCTTTTTTTTTATCTGTGTATAGCTGCTTTGGGACTTCATGTACATTGTTAAAAGCTTTATTCACATAAAATGAATTATGAATTACATTTAATAACATTAAATAGAGATTATTTATAAAAACAGATGGATGAGATGAGGTCAGAATGGTTTGAGTGGACAGGAAACCTAAAGTTGTTTGAATGTTCTTTACAAAATTGGTGTTTATGTGTATATGTGTGTGTGTGTGTGTGGGGGGTACCCCTGCTATACAATGTCATATTTGATTGCCTTGTGAAGTTAGCTGGGTTTCTTCTAATATGCATCTCTGACATTTATGGCTTTTCTGTGCATAAAAAGGACACCCCAATCTATTCACTTGGGGCAGATTTTTCTCCATTCTTTTATTACACACCAAATGTTAAAAAGAGCCATGCAGCAAGACTCATGCTTATGCAGCCAGTGTCTACACCCTAAACCCTTTGAAGCTGAAGATGGGCACCAGCCTCATGTGATTTAGGGAGACTTAAGCTCCTTATTATTCATCTCAGCCCCCCTAAAATATTCACTTAATCTTTCTCTAAATCAGTTAAATTCCTTCAATTTTTGTAATCTCTTTTTCTAAGCATAAAAGCTGACAAAAGCAGTGCTTCAGCAGTAAACAATGCACAAACTGTTCTCAAACAATCCCCCACCACCCACCCTCTTTTGCTATTGCTTGGTTTGAACTCAACAAAAGGAACTAGTGCAAAGATTTCCAGAACCTTTGCTGATGCCAGGAGTCTGTTCATCACAAACTACCATATGAGCACTCTCTGCCTATTGCCGATTGATGTTTATGTGATGGCTGCATAAATCATAGTCCACTCCTTCATGAAATCTGCACCTATTTGTACTAATACCAGGTTAGATTGATTTCAGAAAACTGCAAATACCTGCTTATGGCCTTGAGATGGCTGGCAATTTTTATGTGTTTTATTTATATTTCTTACTTCCACCTAGAATAGATATATTTTTTTCCAAATAACCTGGCATTCTTATGCAGGCCAAGTGAGTGGAGGAAGTACACAAACCATGAGTTAAACCATGAGTTTTACTTGAGTTAAAGTAGAGTCACACTAGGTAAAATATTACTCCAGTAAAAGTAAAAGTGCTCCCTATATACTTTAATGTGAGTAAAAGTACAGAAGTATTTGCCTTGAAATGTACTTAGTAATCTAAGGTACTATTATTTATCCTGGCTATAATGTCCTTTTATCATTTTTGTCAAAAGACTCTTGCTTAAACAACTCAGTTTATGTAAAAATACTCTAATGTTAAACCAATCTATTATTAGAATGCAATAAACAAGTCAAATACTGAGTAATATCTATTCAATTTATCATGAGCCCAAAAAAGGCCACATGCTGTCAAGTTTAAGTCAGAAGTTTCAAAATGTAGTTGAGTACAAATTAAAATATTTGACTTTGAAATTAAGTTAAAGTCTCCCCAAATGGAAATACTTCAGTAAAGTACAGATGCGCAAAAAAGCTACTTAAGTACAATAACAAATTACATTAATGGTAAACAGTTTATTTGCTGGATGTGATGCGTTTTCTGAATCCCAGAAAGTAACAATTTCTTCATGGACCGCTAGACAGCAAATCCCAATTTACTCTTACAGTGCATTTGACAGCTATCACAGTGCACAACAACTTCATGGCATCTTCAAACAATGTAGGATACTACAGCCATTCTAAAAGCAGCGAGATTCATCCATCTTACAATGATTCCCTATGAGACCGGTGCCAGATTTTCACAATGTGAAATCAGTTAAGTCCCCTCCTTATATGTTTTAAGCTGAAATAGTGTCTCTAAAAACTGCTTCTTTGCTAAAGATTACTTCAGCTCAAAATTAAAAGAAAAATACGTTTAATCTCACCATGCATGCATGCATTGAGGTGATCTTAGACCATATTTTAGACAGACAGCTAACATCTGTTACTCTCCAATAAAGACACGGCTGCATTTTTATTGACTTGTTTACTCGAATATGTTTTTTTGTCAAACAAAAAAAAATCATATTCACAAAAATAATGTACACATAGAAACCAGAATTACATGTCACTCAAGAAAAAGAAATGCAGAATCTCCAGGTATTTTTTAGAGGCATACTATTCCAAATAGTCCATACTTCCACTGCCGGGGTGTCACTGTGATATTTCTTCATACTCTACATGATTAATAAAATGTTACTGCCTTCCTATAACCCTCTCACACTGACACCCTTCCGATTTTCTGTTAGTCATAACCATAAATTCATGCTTCTCATTATATTTTTGGCATATTATGGATTGTTCAGGAAATGTACATATTGATATGTATTACATTTACTTGAAAGTTATTGAGCCTGGGTGAAATAGGTTATGTTGCCACCCCAAACATCTAGGAATTGGTACTGAGCTTGGGTTACTATTTTTGTGGCATTCCATGTGTTCTGCTTGTTTTTGTTTGTGGGTTTTCTGTGGGAGTTCTTTAGCTAGGCAGATTGGCATGTTAAAGCAACAGGTTATTTTGCAATGTCACAGCTCCAGGATTCCTGGAGTTCTTTAGTCTCTATCCATTTTACCCTGCAGGTAATATCGGTGATAGGCTCTGGCATTACAATACATTGTTGTTGTTGTTATTATTATTATTATTATTAGTATTAGTAGGAGACGGATGATCTGCTGTGGCGACCCCTAATGGGAGCAGCCGAAAGAAGAAGAAGAAGAGATTAGTAGTAGTAGTAGTATTTCACGTAAATCCCAAAAGGCCATCAATTATAATGTCTTTTTTCCTGTTTTCTCGTGATCCTGATAAAATAACATCCTGAGAAAATGTTTTTTTTTTTTATTTTTTATTTTTTTTTTACGTTAAGATCATGAGGAGCCAGAAAACAAGATCTGTTTTGTCGAGATCACAAGAAATCTGTTGTGAGAGCAACGAAACCGCTTTTTTATATATATATATAGTAAATTAAGTTGTAATAACAAGAAAACAACTTATGTCTTTATCATAAGAAAACAAAAAATAAAATAATGTTATAATGTAGAGACTCTTAGAACTTTCATTATCATTATTTTATTATTATTTTATTATTATTATTATTATTAGTAGTAGTAGTAGTAGTAGTAGTAGTAATAGTAGTAATATTAATGCTGTAATTCTTGTTATACAATATTTAGCAAAATTGTGCATACTTATGTACTATATATTAATATATTAATGCCAATTACATGCTCATGAATTCAAGATGAGAGAAAAAAAGAGAGACAAAAGGTGACAAAAAGAGAAAAAGATGATAAGAAATTGACACGAAGTGATAAAGAAGAAAGGATGTTATCAGCAGGCCTACTTTTGGTCTGCAGTTGTGGATCGGTAAAAAGACAGAGATTAAAAGAAAGAAATATATAGAGATTGAGACAGTAGGTCAAAATGGTCTCATCATTTCGAGGGTAAGTTTCAGCTGCAGAATGTGTGAGAGTGTGAGAGCCGCAATCATCCGTTGATGATAGCGATGAGAGGAAAGCTAAAAAAAAAATTAAAAATTAAGATATCCATAGCATCCTTTTTCTCTGATTGATGAAATGATGATTGGAATAAAAGAAGCAAAATAATAGTAATCATCTAGAAATACTACAAATTATGTTGAAGGTCGCATTTACAGCTCATATTTTGGGTGAAATATTTTGGAGCGAGAGAGTGTGAGCACGAGATATCACTTGGGAGTGTCTGTCATGGATAAAAGATCTTCTGCACCAGGTATGTGTCCTTGTAGTTTTTCATCTGTCAATCCTCCTTCAGTTTCTTTCACATGATTCAGGTTTCATCTAGCAGGAGTTTAAGGGCACAGATTTCTCCTACATGGACATCATCAAAACACGACTGAGCCACTTCAGACTTGGAATTTTAAAATAAGGCACAGAGATAGATGAGCTTAGAGAAATGAGATTGGCATGCAGGGCTTAATTTGATTTGCACTAATGGAAGTCCATCCTATGATCTAGAGGCCCGTTTTCTGTTTGAGACGCGTCCCAGCATCGGAATGATAACTAGATGACAGCTTTTGTCATTGAAGAGGACAAATGCATGCACACACAAACACACACGCGCACACACGCACGCACACACACACACACACACACACACACACACACACACACACACACACACACACAGACAAGAGGACAGTGTGAGCAGGCATCCCAGAAAGAATGCATTAATTATACAATTCATAAGGGGATGACTTAAAAAAAAAAAATTAAGTCTTGAAGTTAAAGAAAAAAGAAAGGCCACTTCTAATTTCATTTTTAAGTCAGAAAGTTTTGTTTGTTAGCCTCCCTAAATTTATTCTTGAGACAGAGCAATTGAAAAAGGTTGCAGAGTTTGATGAAGCATCAAAATAAGATGCACTTCTCTGTATTCTGACTACTTGAAAGAAATAACTATGTGTAAAATTGTAAGATATAGTTTTATAATTCCAGGTATTTATTTGTGTATATTGCTTTAACTGCTTCAATTCATTTCTAAGTTAAAGATAATATCATATAATAATTTAACAAAAATAATTTTCAATTAGCTGACCAAGGTGGTTTCTTGTAATATTTTTTCTGAGATTATTTCTACTCGAGTACTAATAGCAACCTCATGGCTGTGACCATGACCTCAATAACAGGTTCATATAAAAGACTTTGTTACATCATACTTTCCCTCTTTACTAATCTTAACTTACAAAAGGGGAAGAAGAAATGAATTCAAAATAATCTATCTATCTATCTATCTATCTATCTATCTATCTATCTATCTATCTATCTATCTATCTATCTATCTACCTATCTATCTATCTATCTATCTATCTATCTATCTATCTTATATATATATATATATATGTGAATAAACAATGTATTATTTTACTAAATCTACGCTTAATCATCTTCAGTATTAACATATAAATGTAATGGCATGTTTGGTTTAGTTTTACTGACATGCATATAATGGACAAAAAAAATTGCTAAGGAGTGTGTAGGCCTGATAATGTATTCATAAAACTCTTGCATTGTTTGATTGGAAATACTGTGAAAAAGACTTCACACAAGTATGCATAGACATCTAAAATCATTAAAAATTACCCAAGTGTAATAGTATATAATTACATAAGTACATTTCCTCCAGAATTTATCTTTCTGTTTTATTCATCCGTCTCAGTAATCTGGAATGCAAGACATTTCTGCAGAACTGTCCTTTGGCTCAGTGTACACCTCATGGCTGAATTTAGTACTTTACCCACCCCTATGACCCAAAATACACAACCTGTTTAATCCACTTCCTGCAATGGGTTTGATACAAGATTGAATTGCTATCTTTCTGCAATCCAATTGCTAGAGGTCATAAGCAGAATGGTGTATTTTGGTCTGCACCCGAATATGTTCCCACCCACCAATACAAACCCTTCCATATAAGAAAACGTGTCGGATTTCGATTTCAATGGACTTAATATTATTTATGCTGCAATATATATATGTGAAAGCAATTCAATGTAAATTACATGCTTTAATTTAGATTAATCTCATGATTCCACTTATTAAAATGATTTGTGCCTACACTTTTTCTGAGTGATATCATTGCAGGTATTTTTGGGAAAGGGTGGTCATAAATAAGAATACAAATGTAATTGCATATGCATATGAAGTATGATTTCAATGCCATCAGTCATTTTTACACAATTGGGTCTTGCTTTTTTCACAGCAAAAAAAGCAGTCACACAAGTAGGACTTAAAGTGCATTAGAAATATGAGTCAGAACATGGAAGTGAATTAGAAAGATTCATTCACTTAAAAACAGAAATTCATTTCACAGACATGACATCAGTAATGGGAACAGAGATCATGCAGGCAGCACTCCAAGCAACAGAAGCCGTAGTAACCGGGCGAGGGGAAATCCTTGTGGCTGTTGACGCTAATTAGAAAGCAAGTTTGGCTTCATCAATCTCCATTGGCAGAAGCCGGCAACACTTTGTGCCACCCACTGCTGGGATCTGCCCAGGTCTTTGATACAAAGATTCTTCAAAAACTGGATAATCTCATGTACTTGGTTGAGTATTGGTGTCCTCATCAAAACTACATTTCAAAATTGCTGGATAATTCCAACACTAGATTTAAAAATATAGAGTTGATGGTGGTCAGCATTACTCTCTGTAATTAAAACACTGACGATCAATAATATCAGATCAGTGGTAACTAAACATTCTGTCAACAAGGGATCTTTTACAGCTGCTTGTTGGATTCCCAATGATTAGAACTATAATCAATGCTCCTTTATTTTATTTAAAAGCAAAGTCAAGCCCACTAGTTCCTAGTGTTTTGTATAATAAAAAAAAAATATTTTAAAATTAACACTGACATCTAATCACTATGCTCTTAAGTTAGGGGGCGCTGAACCATCATTCCACACTTTAACATGGTGAGCGGTGGTGAAGTTAGGCTACAGTACAAGGAGACGCCGGCGTCTTTAATATCTGTGGTGTGGAGACATTTCTGTTTTGCTGTTGAGTATAATGCCGAGGAAGAAAAAACGGTAAACAAAAAAATGACTGTCTGCAAGCATTGTTTTACACGTGTAGCCTACTCAAACGGAAACATTTCCGATATGATTGCACATCTGCGGAGCCATCACCCAGCAAAATCAATGTCTGAAGGGAGGATAGCAGAGCAGGTAATAAAGTCCTCCAAAAAACAATAGTCCCTCGCTGAATCCTTCCAGCATACATACCCAACTGGTTCCGAGAGACACATGAAAATAACAAAGGCAGTGGGGGTGTTCATTGGCAAAGATTTGCAGCCGTTTTCGGTGATTGGAGAAGCAGGCTTTTGTCATCTTATAAAAACACTCCATCCACGTTACAGACTACCGTCTCGCACTTTTTTCAGCACCGAGATAATTCCCGACCTCTATGAAAAGACATGCAGCAGTATTGTGTTCGAATTGGCTCAAACACAGAGCCTTGCTCTGACCACAGATAGTTGGACCTCGCGGGCAACCGTGAGTTACCTCACTGTAACTGTTCACTACATGTCAGATTGTGAAATGAAAGCGCTGTATTCCAAACCCGTCCCCTGTATGAAAGTCATACAAGCGCTCATTCAGCAGAAGAGTTGACAAACGCAGTGAATACATGGGAGTTGAGAAGGCCAAATATGTTTAGGAATTTATTTGTTCCTCAGTTTGTACATGGGCTACCAGCAGCTGTGAGATGTCAGTGTTAATTTAAATTTTTTTGTATTTTTTATTATGCCAAACACTAGGAACTAGTGGACTTGACTTTGCTTTTAAGTAAAATAAAGGAGTATTGCAATTAATCGTTTTTTTTGTTTCTTCTTAACCTTTTACTGTTCCTATTGCCTAAGCATAGAATAACAAAAAACACTTTTATGTGTTAAGCCTTTAGAATTGAACCGAACCAAAAACCGTGTTTAAAAACCGAGGTATGTATTGAACCGTGGGCTAAATCTATTGTTGCATCCCTAATATATATACAGTGAGGAAAATAAATATTTGAACACCCTGCTATTTTCCAAGTTCTCCCACTTAGAAATCATGAAGGGGTCTAAAATTGTCATCGTAGGTGCATGTCGACTGTGAGAGACATAATCTAAAAAAAAAATCCAGAAATCACAATATATGATTTTGAAACTATTTATTTGTATGATACAGCTGCAAATAAGTATTTGAACACCTGAGAAAGTCAAAGATAATATTTGGTACAGTAGCCTTTGTTTTCAATTACAGAGGTCAAATGTTTCCTGTAGTTTTTCACCAGGTTTGCACTCACTGCAGGAGGGATTTTGGCCCACTCCTCCACACAGATCTTCTCTAGATCAGTCAGGTTTCTGGCTTGTCTCTGAGAAACATGGAGTTTGAGGTCCCTCCAAAGATTCTCTATTAGGTTTAGGCCTGGAGACTGATTAGGCTATGCCAGAACCTTGATATGCTTCTTACAGAGCCACTCCTTGGTTATCCTAGCTGTGTGCTTCGGGTCATTGTCATGTTGGAAGACCCAGCCTCGACCCATCATCAATGCTCTAACTGAGGGAAGGAGGTTGTTCCCCAAAATCTCGCAATACATGGCCCCGGTCATTCTCTCCTTAATACAGTGCAGTCGCCCTGTCCCATGTGCAGAAAAACACTCCCAAAGCATGATGCTACCACCCCCATGCTTCACAGTAGGAATGGTGTTCTTGGGATGGTACTCATCATTCTTCTTCCTTCAAACATGTTTAGTGAAATTATGACCCAAAAGTTCTATCTGACCACATGACTGTCTCCAATGACTCCTCTGGATCATCCAAATGGTCATTGGCAAACTTAAGATGTGCCTGGACATGTGCTGGTTCCTTGCCATGCATGATTTCAAACCATGACGTCTTAGTGTATTACCAACAGTAACTTTGGAAACGGTGGTCCCAGTTTTTTCAGGTCATTGACCAGCTCCTCCCATGTAGTTCTGGGCTGATTTCTCACCTTCCTTAGGATCATTGAGACCCCACAAGGTGAGATCTTGCATTAAGAGCCCCAGTCCGAGGGAGATTGACAGTCATGTTTAGCTTCTTCCATTTTCTAATGATAGCTCCAACAGTGGACCTTTTTCCACCAAGCTGCTTGGCAATTTCACCGTAGCACTTTCCAGCCTTGTGGAGGTGTACAATTTTGTCTCTAATGTCTTTGGACAGCTCCTATGTCTTGGCCATGTTAGTAGTTGGATTCTTATTGATTGTATTGGGTGGACAGGTGTCTTTATGCAGCTAATGACCTCAAACAGGTGCATCTTATTTAGGATAATAAATGTAGTGGAGGTGGACATTTTAAAGGCAGACTAACAGGTATTTGAGGGTCAGAATTCTTGCTGATAGACAGGTGTTCAAATATTTATTTGCAGCTGTATCATAGAAATAGATTAAAAATCAAATATTGTGATTTCTGTGGGTTTTTTTTTTTAGAATATGTCTTTCACAGTGGACATGCAGCTACAATGACAATTTCAGACCCCTCCATGATTTCTAAGTGGGA
>MU533908.1:3228754-3247156 GCA_024362625.1 Silurus asotus
TATATATATATATATATATATATATAAAATGCAGTTTAAAAGTAAATCAAGGCCAAGTAATAAATATTATACTGCAATCATACAAAAAAAACAACCATAAATAAAAATACCTAAGCTTAGTGGCACAGTGACTGGGCTTTTTGTTGTAGGTTTCATGCTTTTATCGCTGCCTCATTTTTATCGCTAGTTAACGGATTATAGCTCATAATTAACAGTTTATAGCTCAAGTACTTAGATTTGCTTGCCTCTGTACATTTACAAAATCACATTAGGTGAACAGCAGTTCCTAAATGAAATTGTTGGCAGTCTGGGTGTGATTTTTGATGTCTAGTCCATCTGTTGAAAATTGCAATACTTATGCAATATAACTGTACTGACCATGTGACAATAAAACACACATGTTCATCAGCCTTCAAAACACCAATTACTTTCGCACTCGTAAATCGACTGTGAGAATTCAGGAGTCCTCAATTGGTAATATTATATGCAAATCCAAAAGTTATTTTTAGCTTGTATGGGACTTTTAAGCACATGTTCCCAAAAGATGACCAGCAGCTTAACATAATATATAGTTATAAGTTATGAGTACATAATACAGTGGAACCTGGTTATCTCGCCCTTGGTTACCTCGACAACTCTATTAAGTCAACGTTTTTGAAGTGGATTGGCGGCACGGAACGTGCGATGACCAGCAAAATCATAGAATGAACCGGGGTTGGGGGGGGATCCGCGGTTGAGAAAGTGCAGCTGGAAAGACAAGTACCGGGATACGCATGCGCGATAACAACGGCTGCCGTGAACCAACATATACCAACAATAACGGACAGTGACAGTGTGGAAGTTTAAATAGGAGCTGGTGATGATAATAAATGAGCACCATATGTGCGTGATTGAAGCGGAGCTTCAGAGAAAGCTCCTCACCCGACACGCTGAAGGGGGCCGAAGAGGGCATGGCAGGTAGATTCCTGACAGATAAACATGTACTGTATGTATTTTTATAGCATGCCTTCATCAAACAAATTGCGGCAGCACTGTTGTGTAAAAAAAACCTTTAAAAACACGTGCAGCACATTCCCATTTATTAACGCACATCATGTACATAAAGAAAATTTAGGCACGTTAATAGATTGCCGCCATTTAGATTTTTGTTTATCTCGATCATCGGTTACCTCGATGCTTTTTGGCGACCCCCAAGTACATTGACATAACCGGGTTCCACTGTAATATGTGAACACTTCAATTCTAATGCCTGTTTGAGACCCCAGTATATTAATACTGAAGTCAGAATTCGAATATACATTATGCTTTATGTTTATCTAAATTTAGTGCCACAATATCAGTCAGGAAAAAATTTTTTATGCACATCACATCCAGTTTCCCTGGAATGCATTTTCTCTTCACTGATTTGGTAATTATCTGCTCTGATCATCAGATTATTCTAAACATAACTACTACTATAAGAATGAAAAAAGGTTGGCCTGAAGAAGCTCTGCAAATAAATCTGACAAAGGCATTTTTGAGGTTTTGCAGCTCTATATTTGGCCCGAACAAGATTTCTTGCACATTTACCAATGCTGAAGACACACTCTCCATTCTCCAGAGTGTCAATCCCACTACTTCACCCAGCCTGGCATGCTGCCATTTTTTTTAAGAATAAAATTATGTACACCAGAATGACAAGCACAGCACATGCCAAGAACAGTGTGAAACCAGCTTTACTAAGCACTCCAAAAAAAACAACCTGAATCCAGGAAATGCCTTGAAGTAGCATGGAGGTGTTTTTTCTTACAGAAATAACTGGGATATCTCTTTAATGTATCATAACACTGGAGGAAAGCGTTATGCAAGAGAATTGGCAGCAGTTCAAGCTCTTGATGACTGCTATGTCAGATTACTCATATATTTATTGGGTAACACTAGATAGCAAAATCATCACATCATGCATTAAACATGATCAAAACATGACCCATTTCATATATTGTTTGTGAGCCTGAGTTGTTTAGGACAATAATATTGTGAGTTCAAAACCTATTGAGCCTGTGAGAACCTCGAAAGAAAACCATTCAACTTACTAAAAATAAATTTGGGGAGTTTTTCAAACATTTCCACATCACCCACCCATAAACCCCCCACCCTCCCGCCTGGCTTACTGCATTTTTGAAGAACGCTTATAAAATATTTTAATAGTTACATGTAACATAAGGTCTTTTCGCTAAATCTTTGCCAGTGAGACAGAGTAAAGTAGGAAGAGGAAACAGGAGGGCATAGATGACACAGAGGAAGTGGGATTACTCAGATTTGAAGAAAAGAAAGTCAAGACATGAAGTGTTATTGACTGCGGAAAGCAGCTGGTGAAAGAAGTTAGTGGAGAAGCAACACAGTTCCGCTGCTAAATAAAGGAAAGCATGTCTTCTCAGCCAAGACCAGCTTTTATATATATATATATATATATTATATATATATATTTATTTATTTTAGATATAGCTTTCTCTCTGTTTCAGCAAGTTCCTGAAGTTTTCTTTCACTACTTTTTAACTTGCGGTTGTTAAAATCATGACTAATGGCTGTTTAAATGAACACTGACATCAATTGACCTGGCAAATGAGCAAAACACTTTATATCATGCACACATGTGGCATATTAAAATTTTATATTTTATGATCTATGCAAAAACTTAAAGCTGAAAGAAATATTGAACTGGCTGCTACAGACTGAATGTATGTATTATCTAGATTGTAATTGTCTGAGATGACAACTCATAGGTTTAAGGCCATAATAAATATTATGTTATATTGAATGTAAACCTAAATTCTATTTTATCACATAAGCAACAGTTATAGACCGGGAACGCCCCATAAAAGCTGCAGTTTCGGAGATCCTCTGACACAGTCATCCAGCCATCACAATCTGGCCCTTGTCAAACTCACTCAAATCCTTATTTTATTCTGCTTCTAACACACCAAATAACATTTTTAATAATAAAAATTAAAAAATATCTCACAAACTAACAGGTGCTACGGTATGTTGAAGAGATAATCAGTGTTATTCACTCACTGGTTATAATGTTATAATGTCATAATGTTATGCCTGGGTGGTGTAAATAAAAAAGATTGTCAATCAGTAAGATATTAATTCGTGCTCAGTGCAACCAATTCGGTGTTAAAAGTAAAAAGTTATGATTTTCTTCAACTGAGACTTCAACAGCAAAATATATAAACAGTTAGTAAGTAATTACATATTGTTACAGGAACATACATTTGCTCATTTCCTAATATCTGCCATTACTCCAGCCATGTTGGAGGGCTTTGTTTCTGCAAACAGTACCATTAAAAGCAATATGTATTTGTATTTAAAACATAAAAATAATATGCCATACTAATTAAAATGTAATTATGCATATTTCAGTGGTATCTGTTACACTGGCAGCAGTGCTCGAATTGAGGGGGGCTTGCGGGATCCGGGACCCACATAAGGCATTAGGGACCCCCCATGACAAGTAAAAAAAAAGACTTAGGGAGTCCCCAAGATTATTTTAGTAAAAAAAAATTATGAATTACACAACACCTGGGGACGACTTAATTCGAGCACCGACTGGCAGTATTATGTAAGTCGGGCAGGTTTGAGTATTTTAGAAACTGCTGATTGTTTAGGGTTTCAATTTTAAAAAATTATAATAAAAAAGAATCTCTTTAGAACTAAGGCTATAGTGGGGCACAGGCTCTGAGTTCACTGTGCTTTAATGGCCTCCACATTCTGAATCCAGTAGAGCACCTTTGGGACGTGGTAGAACAGGAGAGTCACAGAATGTGCAACTGACAAATCTGAGGCAATTATGTGAGGCAGTAATGTCAACACTTTCTGGAATCCATGCTATGAAGAAGTCAGGCTGCTCTTGAGTACAGGGGTTCTATGAAAGTGTTAGAATGCCAGTGGGTATATGCTTAATATGCACTGTATGTTTATTAGATATGACACAGACCCTTTTTTGATGGAATCACTACATTTGAATTTGGAAAAGATTGTCAAATAAAAGCTGATTTTATTTTATACTCATCAAGGCCGAAGATCTATGGATTTTTTGGGGTGGAATAGTGCAACACCACATTTTAACATCCAATTAATAAATGATAGATAGATAGATAGATAGATAGATAGATAGATAGATAGATAGATAGATAGATAGATAGATAGATAGATAGAGCTTTGAAATTATACTCCTTGTTCACCTTCTAGAACTGCTAGGACCAGTGACTAAGACCTTAATAACTCAGTGTACTTTCATGTCACGATATTCTAGGTCACACAGTCACATGTGATGTAGTATTGACAGCAAAGTCACATGTGATGTAGAATTGACAGCAAATTACAGCTGTCATTCAACAGGTGCCAACATGGTATGGGGCCATCTGCTTTGCAAATTTTGACTGCTGTCGTAGATACAGATGTTCATGTCTCTAAAGATGTGGATAGATTTTTTTCGTTAAAGGTGAGTGCATTATTTTTTCTGATTTGAGAAGAATATAAAATGTACTGCCGTATACCTATTGATTG
This sequence comes from Silurus asotus, assembly GCA_024362625.1. Lineage (NCBI taxonomy): Eukaryota > Metazoa > Chordata > Actinopteri > Siluriformes > Siluridae > Silurus > Silurus asotus. The sequence continues at coordinate 3,233,306 of MU533908.1, forward strand.
AGTATTTTATTTGTATATTTAATAGAAGAGTAACAATAAGTTGTTATATGTTGCTCAACCTGGATGTTCTCAGTTGAGCTTAGAGATTCACTGTCAAGTTAGCAAGACAAAATAACTATTTTTGTCTTGCTAATTTTATAATATGAAATCCTTTTTTCTGTTTTCTTCTTTTAAGTTGATCTGCTACAAACATAGCTTGTTAAGTTTAGAATTGGTATTTCCTGTACTTGCAAAGCATTCTGAACTTGTAAGTCTATTAGTTGTAAGTCTAAGACTAATCCTTACTCTTTTTCTTAAAAAATCATACCATTTTTATATTTTTAAACAATAATTACAAAAATTCTTGATTTTTTTCTATACTCAGGTGGGTCTGCCAGCAACCACTGATAACCATGATCCAGGATTTGCACTCATGCATGCATGACTGAATCTCTTGTAAAATTATGTTGGGCATCAACTACAGTGTGTCCAGTGCCTTGGCATTTCTTTAAGAAGCTTTGGTGATTCAGACATCTCCCGTGTTTATTGGGTGATGGGAGTTCAGACACAACATGCTTGGCTGGCGGTTTTAAATCCTGGCTCATCGCTGAATCTGGCCCAAGATTTTCAGACTAAACAGCCTGTGAGTTGTAAATGCCCAGTCCCACTGACAACCGATAAGCATTGCAAGAAAGCCAGAAAGCAGTCTGAGTTGCTCTCGAAATGAATGAATGACTTGACAGCAGACATGGCTCAGCTGAAAATCAATGATTCAGAAGCTAAGACGCTGAAACTCGAAGGCTTGTAGTTCTCATCACTTTTTTTGCAGCTCGTGGTCAGTCATCCTTCTCATTCTTTTTGTCCCTTATTATATGAGTGCTAGAGTTGTGGCTACGAGGTTATTTCTGATTATTTGCAGGTTATTTAAAGGGGTTGACCAGGTTCCCTAATGACTCTCCTGTTTCATATGCTATGAATGGCAAATGTGATTACTTTTATGTCTCCATCAAAAGGTGGAGTAATCATTGCATTCATTGGCCACTGTTGAGTGGCATATGTTACTGATTTTTTGGTGCTCGCTCAAATGGAAATAATAGGTTGACATGCTCTAGGTGACCTGCTCCTTGGTGAGATTCAGCAATTGGCTTCTGTTCAGACTTGACATGGATAAAGGCATACACATGAGTGATTCTCCTATGTCTTCTACTGCAACTAACCATCAGACAATTTTTAGATAGATCAACCTGGGCTCTAAACAATACAGAGTACAATGTGTCCCACACAGTAGAAAAACTGTCATGTATTTTAACAGTAAAAGAGTCAGCATGGTTGGCAGTAATTTACTGTTAATTTTGCAGTATGTTACTATAATTATACCATGCACTGGTTTACAGAACATTCCAATATTTTGGGGATTTTACATTTAACTACTGGCAGTTGGGTATATCCAATTGATGTTCTACAATTAGCTTACTGTATAAAATAATTACATTTACACTGAAACTTCATATTAACATTCTATGTAAAAGAAGAGGCTATTTATAAAGCAGTTTTATAATACAAAGATACAAAGTTGTAATATCCAAAAAAATAATAATTAGCTATATTGTTACCTATTAGAGAAAATGAACAAAAAAAGAGGGAAAAATAAAACAAACCTACAGTATAAGCACAATAATGCCTCGAGTGGCAAAAAAAAAGGATTTGTAATGATTCAGTAATATTTACTTTGAGCCTAACTTTTGAGCATAACTGTGTAACTCTTTAGTAACAGCATGGCAGATTAAAAGGCCCAATTAAAGGTGCTGCAAAGATGGCTTGGTTAGGTTAAATCAGTAGCAGGATGTTTAAAAATTGCGATGCAGACAGAGGGACTCTGATAAATAATACTCAAAAACAAAATCCAGAGTTGGCAGGAACAGGCTTCCGATTCAGCATCTCTCTTATAAAAGTTTTGTTGTTTTTGTGGGATCTCTCCACTGTTGATTCTAACACCAACCCAGAACGCATTACTATTCACTGTATATTGCAGTATTTTTTTAAAACTGCATACACTGCTACAGTACATTTCTGTTACTATATGAAACTGTATGTTAATTTCAGAATCAGGCTGTTTTTATTTTTATTTTGTTAAAGTGTAGTCTGAGTAATGGAACCAACATTGTTATACCATAGGCATATCAGGGCATAATTAGCAGGGTTCTGGATGCCACAGAGATACTTGGAAATTGTGATTTACTTCCATAAGGTACATCAGGGGATGTGTGCAGTTTATTTGTCCCTGATGTCCTTGCAGATTCTTAGCCATCATCAAGTTTGGGCAATCTCAAACAACAATAGGCATAATCAAAAGCATAACCAAAGCTTCCTCAGTTTGAGCAATAAATTTACATTGAAACGCAAATGCATTGATGTGGCATCTGCTTCTTGGTGGCATCCCTGGGTGTTAGGTCTGGCAGAGATAAAACTATTCATGAGTGCAAAACACTCAAAGTCAAAACACTGCCAGTTGTAGTTTTACCTGACAGATTTCTGGGATAAGATGATCTGGACTAGGACTGCCCTCACCAGCTGTTCCATCCTCCACAGCTAATTTTTCCCACTCTGCAAAATGTATAAATTATGCCCCTACTTGTTGGCTTGATATAGTTGACATAAGTTACTGGATTTTTGACCATCCTGGCAGTATCCTGTCCTAGCAGATGCTTTCCCAATTGGACAGCAAAATATTTAATCTACAACAAGACGTTTGTGTCAGTTTTGCTTCTCCAGATTCAGTTGCCTGTGTCTGCAAATTTGACTTTGGAGATCTAGCCATTCAGAAAACACTCCTGAATGCAATAATCTCTAACACCCAGGCCATATACACTATATTTCCAATTATTGGGTCACCTGCCCTTTTCTTGCTATATGTGGTTATTTTCCAAACTGTTACCACCAAGTTGGAGGCACTCAATAGTATAGGACATCTTTAGATGCGCTATAATACATTTTTGCATTCACTTGAACTTGGAAACCCAAACCTGTTCCAGCATGACAATGTCCCTGTGCACAAAGTGTGCTCCTTGAAAATATGGTTTGCATGGTTTTGGTTAGGAAGATCATAATGAACACCTTTGGGATGAATTGGAACACTGACTGCATCCCAGGTCTCCTCACCTACATCAGTATCTGCTTTTCGTACCTAATGACCTTGTGGCTGAAAATCACATGCCATACTTATGACCAGGTTATCAGGATGAACATTCTTTGCCAATTAGCTGTACACTGGACAATTACCAGTTTGTAGGATTTTCTTTTAGAATTAGTAATACCTTGAGCATAGTCTTTAATGCCTTGTCGATAAGTTCACCTGGAATGTTTTCATACTCACCTTGCATGCATTGACGTGTATGTGTACAGATTTGTAAGTAGAATTTTTAAGCAAAATCACGATAAATGCTTTTTTTTTTTTTTAGAATCGGAGAAGGAAAATACAGTTGGAAAGCATTATAGAGGTTAATAAAAAAAAAAAAAAACAAGTATTATAAGGGTTAATTAAAAAAAAAAAAAAAAAAGATAAGACCCGATAAGATAAGATAAGATAAACAACAGGAGCTTCAGAGTATGAAAACTTGAAAAGAACATTTAATTAGTACTGTATATGCACATATCTAACAAAATAACATCCAAGTAAACATCATGGTTTTAGGATTATATAAATCAATGTAGATGTGCTACATTAAGATATCAGCATTATTAGAAGATATATCTCTAAAAAAAAAAATAAATAAATAAAAAAGAGGAAAACTGACTCTTGGTTGCTAATAATGCATAGCTACAGTAAATCGTTGTCTTCCATGTAGTGACTGTCCAGCTCAGGATAGACAGTGATGTCAGGATGTTTGCAGGAGAGGAAGAATTTTAATAAGCATGTGATCAATACAGGGGGAAAGAGGTCCTCCATTGTCTGTGTCTGCTGGCTACATTATTATAATGTGCTGTATATGAATGATGGACAGATCTATCATAATTTCATTGCCAACTGAATAAATGAAATTACATAACTTGGAAAATCACAACGTATACTCCAGAGGAGAGAAACAAGCCTCTAAGTATATGTGAAGATTATGAGTGCTAAGGTAAATAGATTGTAATGTTTGTGGTGGACAGGTCTTGTTAAGAAGTCTCCTATTTGAATGTATTTGAGAAGGTTATAAAGGTGATGCTGATATTAAAGCAAATTCACTGTCTATATGTGTGAAAAAATTATATGAAACTAAATTAATTTGAATCTTCCCTTTTTTATATTCACATATATGATATTTTGATGCCATATATTCCAAGTACTCATCTTAAATCACATTTATGGATCTATTCTCAGCAGTGCAAATCTAATGCTGTGCCTCAACTGATTTCTAAAATTTGTCTGCAGTCACTGGGGAAATCAAACAGTAAGCATATAAACTACTCTACCTCTGTTGCCTTCAGTTTGTATTGACTCCAGTTCTGATGTTCTCACCTTGTGTAATGTGGTCAGGCTTAGTGTCTTGTCATATTTAATCCATGCTTTTAAAACTTAACTTAGTCAGTTTGTCAGGATAAGTTAAGCAGTGTTTACTAGTGTATGCTCATCTTAACCACATACACTATATAAAAAAAAAACATCCATATGTGGTTCTTCGTTCTACAAGGTTGGAGGCACACAATAAGATGTCTCTGGATGAGCAGCATAGCATTTTTTTTTTCCTTTACTAGAAGACCCAAACCTGTTCTAGACAAGTGTCTATGGAGGTCTGACCTCAACCCCATTGAACACTTTTAGAATTAATTTATATGCTGAAATCAACCCCTGCAGAGAAATAAGTAATTTTTTTTTTTCTAATGATGGGTCTAAATGTGTAATGTGTAATGAAATGTTAAAAAAAAATGGTCTGCAGTCCATGGGTCCATGTGATGTATTCAGGGAAATGGGAAAGAATTTATATATATATACTGTATATATATATATATATATATATATATATAAGCCCTAATGAGATAAAATGATGGTAATGACCGATTGTGTTTAGAATAGAGACAGATGAGGGTTTCAAACGGAACCATGAAAAACATGAAGCATGAACTTGACCATTATTGGCATTATGACAGTTAGACATTAGTATTCTAGTAGATGAAGCAATGAAAAGTACAACTGGACAAACAGCCTTCCAGTCTGATGTGATCATGCCTATGACCCTTTACAGTGAGAAACATGAAGTACTCGGTTGTGGAGGTCAGATTTGAATGACAATTAAAAAATGCAATAAAACCTGCTCAGGGCAGTAGGATGCCACAACTGGTATTTTTGCCATCTCACACTTTTTGGGATGTTAGTTCAATTCTAAACTTGAGTTTCTGTGGAGATTTGCATGGTTAATTGTTTTCTCTGGGTTCTAGTCTTTAGTTTCCTCCCATCTTCTAAAACACATGTTCAAAGATGGATTTGCAAATGTCGCTAGGTGTATGAGTTAATGTATGCACCATGACCAGATAATACAGTCGCTGAATAAATTAATGAACTAATGAATGAATGAATGAATGAATAAATAAATAAATAAAAAAACATCTCTAGTTTACGTATGAAACTTTAGTTCCCTGAGGGATCGAGACGCTGCATCACAAAGATTTGGGAACAATTCTGCATTGTCCACGTTCTAAATCAACCAGGAAGCTATAGTAAGCACATGGATTAAAGCCGGCGCCAGCTTCTGTAAAGAAGCGATGCAGGGACGCTGGCAGCATGGCTTAGAGACACAGCTTCTCATTCCCAAAGCTAGAGTTCCCTTTCAGAAATGAGGAAGAGCATACAGGCGTAGCCTCGGCCATGCCTGAGCCGTGGCGTCCCGCCCCAGTGGGGCTGGAGGAGTAAGGGTGAAGCAGAGGGGACATTGCAACGTCTCTCTAGACGGGAACAGGTCCACCTCAGCCTTGCCGAATTTCTCCCAAATTTGATCCACTACATTAGAATGGAGCCACCATTTCCCTAAGAGAACTAGGGTTAGATACATAACCTAGAGATGTTCCCTATCAGGAACTTGCGCTTTGGGAACGAGAATCCAATACAGCCAGACTGACTAGTCCCTGACTAGTGGTCCAAAGGAGGTCCAAAGGACAGAGGACCCAGGAGTGGCACTAAGGTCAAGGTTATACAACCTGACAAAGGTCAGCAGGGTGGACTATCCCACAGCATTGCAGATGTCTTGTTGGGACACTCCAGAGGATCAAGCCTTAGAGGCTTTCACACTCCGGGTCAAGAGAGCTCTGACCCCGAAAGAAGCAGGGAGACCAAAGGACAACTGATATGACTTTCTCCATGGACTCTTTTAGCTTCTTCTGGTCAGGGGTTCTCTGTAATGGAGAAAGCACACTCTTCTTGACATTCAGCCAAAACCCCAGTGCCCTTATGTGAGCGAGAACGACATCTCGAAGCTGGATAGCTAACTGCTCTGATCGAGCAAATATCAAACAGTCGTTGATAAAGTTGAGGTGAAGGTGCAAGGTGAGAGAGCAAGACTGAATTGAAGAATCTGATTCTGGTCAGTTGAGGCCCCCAAAGCAAACCTCAGGAATCTCCTGTGATAGAAAGGATGGATACGTAAAACAATGCATCCTTTAGATCCACTGTGACAAACCAGTCCTTGGATCTGATCTGAGACACAAACTGCTTGAGAACATGAACCTGAGTCTCATAAGTGAGCGGTTCAGCAGACGTAGAGCTAGGATTAAGTACCAGCTGTAACCTGGACTCTCTGTTTGATAGAGGGACCACAGGAAAGTGTCTACTTCTTTTTCCATGACCAGAGTCTGCTCAGTTCCTATCAGAGTTGGATGAATCCTGTTGAACCAGGGCGGATGAGACCCGAACTAAATGGAATATCCTCTGTCTACAATACGCAGGACCCACTGAGACACATCTGGCAGAGCTTGCCAGACTGCCAGGTAGAATTCTCCTGGACCACTATGAGACTAAGTGGAAACCGAGGAGGATGCTTTCTGGAGTTGTCCGTGCCTTGAAACACATTCCGTGGCAGGGTTAACAGACCAGGTCCCTGGGGGAGCCGAGGCAAGGCGGGCACTGAGTAAATGCAGTGCAACACGGCCCTTCATGGCCAAATCTCTAGAACAGGGGTGTCCAATCTTTCCCAGAAAGGGCCAGTGTGGGTGCAGGTTTTCATTGCAACCAAGCAAGTCTACACCAAATTCTACCTGTTCAAATCTAATTATCTTCATTTTTAACGACTATCAGGTGTGGCCATTGATTGGTTGGAATGAAAACCTGCACCCACACCGGCCCTTTGTGGAAAAGATTGGACACCCCTGCTCTAGAACGTCCAGAGTCAGGAATTTTTGGAAAATGACAGCCATTAGATCTGTCACTTTCCAGAGATTTGACCACTGTTTCTGTGCCTTCTGGTGGGAGGTACCAGGTTGCGTTTGGGTTATTCACTTATGTTATTCACTTATACATATCACACCATAAATCTATGAAGGACAAAATCTAAAAAAAAATTACGATAAATTAGTGCAATTTCTACATATCACACACAATTTTCAGTCAGCAACAGTAACAGCTTCTCTAGCAATATGTTCTTGAAACTGCCACAATGTGTCTGCAGTATGAACATAATTTAACACCATGTGGATCGTAAATTGAAGCCTGAGCAGTGCAGATTATACCTTTTTTCTGTTGAAATGCCTTTGCAGATTGCCAGATTCACAAGCGTGCTGTTGCCTAGATTCCATTTCGGTGGCCTTCTTAACAACGCTTTAATCTCTGATGACCTTTACACAAAGACAGAGAAGAGATCAAAAGCAGAGGAAAGGCGGACAGGTTGTTGGCAAGTGGGCAGCAAGGGCACAATATAGCTCCCTGGACCTTGTTGAAAGGATTTTTTTTTTTCATTCGGCACCTTTCCTTCTCGACCCAGTGGTTAATAATTTAAAAGAAGTCGGCAATCATAGGAACATGCAATTTACCACCTTGTACCCTAGCTCATCCATATTCATCAGCTGAGGCCTATTTAGCAGCCAGCTTGACTGTGTCACGCTACACAGCATGGCAGGAAATGGAATCTTTTTTTTTTTTCAGTGAAGCGTATCACACACTGTTATATTCGTTCTGTTTGTTTTCCTCTGCTTGTTGTCTCTTCCTCTGCATACACTAAACACAAGTCCTATTATAAGGTACTAATTATGATATGTGTTGATGTAGACATAATATCTTTTAGCAATAATAGGCTCTAATTTGAACCTGTTGGACACAAATATTACATTTATTTTATTAATCATTTATCTTTAGTGCCTACTTAATTCTAGTCAGTTTTCCAATATCCTGTCTCTGAAATTCTGAATTCAAGGTGGTCATACACTGACAAAGTCATAGACCACCCCCCCACCCCCCTTCACACAGACACACACACACACACACACACACACACACACACACACACACACCATTAATACCTTGGAGAAATTTTGCCAATATTTTTAGAATGGATGAGCAAACAAGAGCAATTTAGACACAGGAACATGCAACAGGGTCCCCAAGACCTGGATCAAACTGCAGATCCTGTTAGGGATTCGTGAGATTCTATTCCTCTCACAGTCCAAACATGAGAGTAGGAAGATTGTTTGCATTACATTAAATTGCTCTAAACGGCACTAAATTGAACTGACTCAAGATCCCATGCAACCCTGAGAAGGACAAAGGTTGCTGATGGAAAAAAAAAATGAATAATGGGTTCGGGAAATAGGCATGGCTTGGTGTGCTGCTAGCATTTTTGGAAAATTGTTATTGATATACAGACTACTGTCACTTTATTATCCAACTTATTGTACAATAGGTTGCAATACTAATACAGCTATCCAGGAAACTGTAATAAAAGACATGATGCTGGTTCTTATTTTTCCAAAAAAATTTCAAGTTGATTCTTTTTTCCTTAAATATGGCTTGGTGGGCCAAATCAAAGGTCACCATAGACCATCTCTGACCAACTAATTTAGGTATCTCTGGTTTAAAAAGTTATTTTTTTGTGTGCAATTGCTACAATCACATACAACATTTCACAGAACATAGAAGACAGAATACAGCAGTACAAGCATCAGTCAGATGTGATCTGTCAATACCCTTATTATTTTTGAAATACTGGCAAATATTTGAATGTAATTGAGTCCTTTTACTTTCAATGATGCAAGGTCATGGAGTTTCTTCATTTTAGATCGATTGACAACAAATTATTTTCTTAACCTGACAATGACAGATTCCAACAATGGCTGTTTTTCACATAAAAAAGTCACATACAATATATTATTTTTGGACAAGGTGTATTTGGACACCTGAATTTTCAAGCCATTTGTGGTACTTTTTAAAACTGTTACCGAAGTTGAAGGGACACGATTGTATAGTATGTCTTAGGATGTGGTAGCAAGATCTTGTTACCTGCCATATAGTTTATACTTATAAACCTTTACTAAATGCACAATTTCTGAGTGGCCAATCGGTTTTAATTTTTTTACAGCGTTCTATTCTGAATATAACTTTGTTTGTGACAAATAAAAACCCATGAATATGCATTTTATTATCCCCAATAGTCTATTTTCTTCATTTCATAGTGTTACAACACAGTGTTATTATCCAATCAGATTTCAGATGGCAGATCGTGTGTAGTCATCGTCAAAAGAATCTGACTCGAGGCTTTCAAAATGAGGACTGTGGACTGCTTGCAAAATAAAGTTCATGCTGCTTGAAGGCTTTTGCAGATTTCAAGTTGACAGCCCTAAGCTAGCAAGTGCACAATAATGTTTGCATTTTTATGTAATTTGACTGGATAGTCAAACAGTGCACAAGTTACAACCCACAAATCGCATCTATTGCAAATGGTACAAACTCAAATAAATTAAATTTAATAAAGTTTTTTATATTTTTTTTATTATTCCACAATGGCTGACAGGAGAATTCTTTTTCGGGTTACACTTACATAAAGACATTTACAAAATTTAGATTTTTCTAAAAAAGATGGACATTTAAAACAGTTTTCATTTGAACTCTGTTCTACTGTTTTTCCATATAATACTGGACATTTCTATAGCTGTGGTGTCATAATGATGGCATTATGAGCTAGAATGATCCCGGAAGGACACCACTAAAGGCCTAGGCGTGAAACTTACAGCCCGTTATTGTAGTCAGTTGTTTTTAAACTTTTGTCGATATAGTGAATGCAGCCTTCAAATATTTTTGCCTGTACTAGTTTCTGCCTTTCTTCATAGTGATTATGGTGTGTTGCAAGACTGCCATGTTTTGTGAACCTGACCTTGAGTGCTTAATAAGTTTTCCGTTTTCTGAATATGGTTGAATCATGATAGCTGTCATGTGGAAAAATCGAAAAGCTATTGACAGACAAAAAAACACCACTGCATTCGTCTTCTTCAAAGTTTTCAAACTAATCTGTAATGGATTTGTCTTAATATTACTTCATTGCTTACAATTTGGATGTCAGGATCGGAAAATCAATGTTCTGTTTCTACAGAGCGTTTTTCATTTCATGGCCTTGATTTAATTTAATTCATGCTACAAATGTTGATGCACTGTATGCGAGTTAACAACTCCGAGAAGTTTAATTATGGTACATTTAAAAATCATATACTCTGAGTATATGAATATTGCAGTCAATTCATACGACAATATTAAAATAAATTTATATACTGCATATTGTGTATAAGGTCACTCTTGTGTTACCAAAACAGCTTTAACCTGTCAAAGACTTACAGTACAATTTATAAAACCTGAAGGTGTAAATGGGGTCCAAGGAGATACAGTAGAAGCAAATCTTTTAAGTCCTGTAATCTGTTAGGTGTTGCGTACATGAATCTGACCTATTTTTATAGAACAAATCACAAATTCTGTACATATTACAAATACATGTTACAAATTTGGCGGGGTGACTAAACGACCAGGAAACTATAAAATCTAATTGAGTGAAACCAACGCTAGTTTCTGAAAGGAGAAGGAAGTGCTGCAGGGGTGCTGGCAATGTGACAGGGAGATGCAGCGTCTCTTTCCCTTAGGGAACCAAGGTTACATTCGTAACCTGGAGACGTTCCACTTTAGGAACTGACGCTGCATCAACAACGCTTTGGGAATGGCAAATCCCTGCCTAGTGCGGCTGTGCCCCAACCACAGCCCCACAAGAGTGACGTGGGAGATATTGCTGGAACGCCACTGACTGCTTTTTGGCCTCTTGAAAACTTATTGACATACATCTTAACAGCATTGCCGAATAGGACAGTCGGCACCAGCGGGGCATCCAGCAGCATGGCCCTATCCCTTTTGGAAAGATCCAACAGGGCAAGCCATTGGTGCCTCTCAGCAGACAAAAGGGTGGCCATGGACCAGCCAAGAGAAGTAGCTGTCTCCTTGGTCACCTTGAGAGCTAAGTTCAGCCTGATAAGCCTGCAGCTCAGCCATAGTGTGCAGACAGCCTGCGGCTTGACCTGCTGAGGCATAAGCCTTGCCCACCAGAACGGAGATAGTACAAAAGGGCTTGGCGGGCAATGCTGGGGCTTTTGGGAAATGATACGTTCCATAACCAAACTCCTTCAGTCCCACTATATTAGCATATAGCGACACCTTGGGACTAAAAAGGCAGTCCAAATAAAGCTTTACGCAAGACCTGGACACCTCAGTAAAAAAGGAAAAATGGCAGACCCTGTCATGGAGGCAGTGACACAGGTTGATCAGTTGGCCAATGTAAGTTCAGCTTGGCAAAGGCTCGAGTCACTACCTCCAATAGCTCCTTGAAGAGATCCAGCTGAGGGGTTATGTTCGAGGACTAGCCGACACCCTCCTCAAAGTGTGCTTTCTGGGAGCAGAGCATTCGCATTGGCATTCAAGTGCAATCTGCCCAGTCAGCTCCCTCAATAACTGACCTAGCATGCTCTGCTCCCAGGCAAGCAGCACACAGGCTGTGAGTATCCCCCCACCATTATAAAACGGGGGCTAAGAAGAACGCATGGACAAAATGAGTGCTTTGTCTTATTTGTCCCTTTCATTGTATTATTTTTTTTTTTAGCACACACTTACACAGAGCACTTCCTGAACAAACAGAAGCTAGCTCCGGTTACACTCCATGTAATTGTATTTGTTTCTGGTCATGATGTTACCCCGCTGGTGACGCCATGCTTTCTATGAAACTGAGTGCACACGCGATTCAGAGCATGGAAGCATTCCCAAAGCATTGTTGACACAGCTCAAGTTCCTGAAGGGGAACCACTTTTGATGGATAGTGATATATATATATATGAAACAACAATTTGTCCTCAAATTTGATGTGTTACTAGCAGAAGAAATGGGCAAGCCCAAGGATTTGACCGAGTTTGACAAGGGCCCAATTGTGATGGCTAGACAACTAGGAAGAACATCTCCAAAATTGCAGATCTTGTTGGGTATTTACATTCTGCAATGGTCAGTATCCATCAAAAGTGGTCCAAGAAAGGAAAAGTGGTTTATATGTATATACAGAAATATAATTAGAACATTACATACATGTAAAGTAATTCCTGTTTCTCCTTCATAACAGTGTATGTCAACACAGTGAAATCTGCATTCCAATTAATAGAATATAAAACTTCCAAGGAAAAGCTTAGAAAACAAGAGAAGTAAGAAAACTAGAAAATTGGAAAATCAGGAAACTACACCGAGACAAATATTCTAGGTGAGTAACTGAAATGAGGAATGCCTTACTAACAGGTGAGAAAATTGAGAAAAATGACCTAAAAGAAGGGAGAAATGAGGGAAGGGAGTGGTGGGTTGATGGGCTTGTGAACATTGCTGGAGAAGAAATGTAAGGAAAAAATAACAAGTATCTGTGTTTTGGTATGCTGAGGTATTCATAGGTTTTATTTGGAGGGTTGATTTTATAAGCAAATAAGGCAAAAACACAAAAGGCCACAACTCTTGGCCCTAAATAATCCTTAGCCTTTGGCACAGCTTTTGGGACTCACAGCTGAAATGCCCTACCTATTTTTTTATTTATTTATATATAAATACATGAAATCCGTCCTGAAGCAATCCAGAAAAGTAATGGGTAAAAAGCCACATGTCTCATGAGTTTATATTTTAAATTGAATGTAGATATTATGAAAAATTTGATTCCTATAAACATTTATCTGAGACTATGTCTGGTTCGTCCCTCTCCGCCCAAATTTTAGGACTCACAGCTTAAATGCCCTCCCCAACTTTAAATGTTAACAGTTTATGATAAAAATGTGCTACATACACGATTTAAATATCTTTAAAAAGATGACACTTTGAACTTTACTGTCAATCATCAAAGTTGATATTGCTCAAAAAGATCCCATGGATATACATTTCCTGCATTAAACATTATTTTTATTTCATATATAAATACATTATCAGTCCTGGAGCAATCCAGAAAAGTAATGGGTTAAAAGCCACATGTCTCATGAGTTTATATTTCAAATGTAATGAAGGTTTTCATAACAAATGAGATTCCTACAAACATTTATCTGAGACTATGTCTGATACTTTTCTCCCTCCCCCTGTTTGAGAGACACTTGCAAAATGCAGGTGGTCATTCATACTTTATTCATACAGTCTGCATATTAATGAATGGATGACTATTAAAGGCTTTTCTTATACATGTTTGGGGCTATTGATGTTGAGTTTGCATTCATATTGATGACCAGGTAGCCAGACAAGCTACTGTTTCAGAGTCATGGCCATTCATATTGATGTGTGGCCATTCCAATCTCAACAACAAACACACACACACACACACACACACACACACACACACACACACACACACACACACACACACACACACACCCGCA
>MU533908.1:3247163-3302536 GCA_024362625.1 Silurus asotus
ACACACACACACACACACACACACACGCGCACACACACACACACACACACACACACACACACACACACACACAGCTGTTTGTGCTGAACTGAAGCGGCATCACTACCTGGTTCTTTACAGCACGTGCTGCTTTGACCAGTAAAGAGTTTGTAAAGCGTAATAAAACTAAGATTTACACACGTGGGAAATAAAATCCTCCCATATATCATTATAACCCTGCACTTAATGGCTATCATTTTCCATCAGTCATTTTGTTTCCATAATGCTACAGGCTGGAAATAAAAGGTTTGAAATGATAGGCGGAGCATAAAAAACTTGACGACACCTGCAGACTCAACCAAAGATTCCGCCTATTTTACTTTTCTTTTTTTTTTTGTCTCCAGCGTTTTGTAACACTATATTCCACCAGCCATATATATATATATTTTTTTACCTGCAAGATGCCATTTTTTTTATGCAAAAGTTAAAATACACACACACAAACACTAGCCGTTTGTGTATTGTTGTGTATTGCTTACACAAATTTAGCAAATACATTCGTTATACATTTTCTATTAAAAAACTCTGGCAGCGATCTAAAATCGCTGCCTGAGGCTTAGAGTTTTAAAGTGATTTATAGTTAGTCATGGTTACTTTTCTACCTTTTTATTTAATCTATTGCTAAACATTAACACCTGGAAACACTGGGATATGGGACGCGCTAGCGCAACACTGACGGCTAAAAGTTAAGTATAGATATACGCAGCTTTCCTCAACAGTTGATCACTATTAATCAACAATTCCATTAGCAGTATATGATAGGAAGAATTTCACTGCGAAAGATACAAAAACTGTCTATCTTTATTATACATACTTTTTTGCTATTATAAGAACAAACAGTGGTGTTTTAGTTTTGTTCTGTGTTTAGTGCTGGCTGGTCAGTGGAAGTATTAGGGGAGGGTGTCTCCATGGGTTCCATTGGCCTAGAATAGCAGCATGAGCTGGCAGTGGGTGGCATTAAAAGGCCAGGGGTGTTCACCAAGCGTGTCGGAGCGAGAGCTTTTGGTGCATTGTAGTAGCTGAGCTTTGCTGTGGGTGCTGTTGTTGTTGCACCATTTTATACTCACTCTTTTCCTCTGCAAATATTGAGGAGTCATTGCAGCCATCACAAAACAGTGGTGTTAAAGTGGTGCTGTCTATTCAGCACCCCTTCAGCAGCTCTATGAGGACATGTCATTTGGGGTGTGAAGACTGGAGGCTTGTCAAGAATTCCTGCATAGA
Source organism: Silurus asotus (assembly GCA_024362625.1). Taxonomy (NCBI): domain Eukaryota; kingdom Metazoa; phylum Chordata; class Actinopteri; order Siluriformes; family Siluridae; genus Silurus; species Silurus asotus. Next base: position 3,248,424 of record MU533908.1, read on the forward strand.
CATACATGCATGTCAAGAAAAATAAATAAGAAGCAATCTATGCATGAAATGCCTAGTATTTTGCAAACTTGCATGCCCAAATATGATGTATAAAAATGTACATTAGTCAAATCAATTATCAAATTAGAAAGTGTAAACTGCAAAAACATAATTAAGCCTTTTCCAATTAAGTAAAAGCAAGGCATTTGGGAGAAAAAAAACAAGATACACGAGTGCAGAGCTTGTTTGTTGTTGATCAGCAAATATGGTAAATAGAAAAACTGAATTATAAAAAGTATGTAGAATATATATGCAGTATATAAAAAGGTTAACGCTGTATATGTAGCAATAACATTTATATTCTAGACAATGATGATTGAAGAGAGGCCATTTTATATTTCATAGTTCATATTTTTTAAATGTAAAAAAAAATAATAATAATAATAAAAAAAAAGAGAGAGAGAGAGAAAGAGAGAGAGAGAGAGAGAGAGAGAGAGAGAGAGAGAATCAGAGCAGTTTATTTGGCCATGTTTTTTAGACAAACAACTGTAAAAATTCATAGTTTGACCAGTTTTCACATTCATTAATATAAGAACATATCCAACTAGGCAAAGCATTTATAAATGTCATTCCAGGCACCCAAGTTTTGCCAAGTAAGTGTAAATAGAAATGTACTGAATGGCGAATTGCACATACTTTTCCCCAGCTACACCTCAGGACTAACTCAGAGCATTTTCAAATCTCATTTTCAGCCCCTTAGGGCTAAAATGGCTGGACAGGACTGAGCTGATTGAGAATGAAGTGTGTTAGAGAGGCATTCACTGTTCGGGCAGCTGCTCTAAAGAGGATAGAGTGCAGTGAGACATTTGTAATCACAAATCGGCATCAGCTACAGTTCCAAGGGGGTGACACAATCAAATGGATGTTTATGAGATGCCTTACGGAGAAAGAACGGCCGCTGTTCATCCTACGCTGATTAGACCTGTCAGAGATTGTTGAGTCTATTTATTTATTTATTAGGATGAAAAAACAAGAAAGTCACAAGCACACAGGGAATTTGTAGAATTAGTTTAAAAGATGTGGAATCCGATTGTGCGTGCAGAAAAAGGGAGATAAACAGACAGAGTGGAAAGGAAAAGCGATAGTAATTTTAAGCAATTTGGAATGATAGAGGGAAGAATAGACATGGAGAAAAAGGGGTATGTATAAGTGAGAGACAGTATGAAAAACAAAAAGCTAAGGAAAATCAAGAGGAGTCAAGATGGAGGAGACAAAGAGATTTTTGAGAGGCAGAAAAGCAAATGATAAAGAAAGAGATGGCTACAGAAGGTTGGAAAAGGAAGAGACACAGCGGGTGAAAGGGTGAACCAGTGAAAAAGGGAGGGGGAAGGAAGATGTGAAAAATATTGTGACAAAAACTAAAGGTAGGTGTATAAATATATTCTTGTTCTCCTCCAAAATATAATGTGTGTGCTCAGCTCCAAGCCATATAATCAGTAAAACCCTTGAACATTGCTTTGACATCCTTTTTTTTTCTTACTGTGCTTTCAAAATGACTAATATTGCTGTAGTGGATAAAAAGTTAAGCAAGACTACAACATTTTTGTCATTCTTTTTTGGCAAAACAAAGAAATAAAAGGGAAAAAAGAACAGCATGCAGTAGCAGTGGGAATAAGCAGTGTACAAAGTCAAGTTGCACACACTGACTGTTTCTAAGTAAACCTACTGTATATGTACATTTGTCGCTGAAGGTCACCTGTACATTTATCAACTGGCTACTTGAACTCCCACCAGAAAGTGCTTTTTTTACAGCACATCTTCAGACATATTGTGTGACAGCCATCCTCCTAGCCTATCTTGTTCTAGATAGACACCCTTCATCTTCATTCGCTCAACAGCACCATCGATGGTAAGCTGTAGAATGTTGTAATGATCTCATCACTAAAAAGTGACACATGGGCCATCCAGGAAATCTTGACATCTTTTGTAAATTCAATCCCTAAAGTCTCTGTTGTAAGCTGATATACTATTCAACCCAACCTGAATCTGGTATTTCCATCCATACATGAAAATGTTTTTACATAGATTTCTAAGTGCCCATCATCCTTTTTATATTGACCACAGACTGGTCAAAGGCAAGATTCCTTTTTTTAAAATGCATTATTAAACAATGCCAAAATTACAACAGAAATATGCCAGGCATTCTTTTCCATGGTTCCAACACTGGACTGTGCTCCTCTGACAGGTACTGTATGACAGGAATGGCACTTCATTGTATCACAGTTTGCACCAAATGATTAAAGTAATCAAGTTCTAAGCAACTACAGGCATAACATTATGAAATTATAACATTGTGATCGGTGAGTGAATACTGATTATCTCTTCATCATGGCACCTATTAGTGGGTGAGATATTCACTGCATGCATTTACCGTGGCATCATTTCATTAAGCTTCTGCAATGTTTACATTTATTCCCAACCAAGTATTGATGATAGGAGAGTCGGATCACTGCGCAAAGTCTTCTGCAGCACATCTCAAAGATTCTCAATGGGGTTAAGGTCTGGTCTCTGTGGTGACCAATCAAAAGGTGAAAATTATGCTCCCTGGACCACTCTTTCCCAATTTAAGCTAAATCCTAGCATTGTCATCTTGGAATATGCTCGTGCCATCAGGGAAGAAAGAAATCCATTAATGGAATAACTTGGTCATTCGGTATATTCAGGTAGTCAGCTGACCTCATTTTTTGGGCACATAAGGTTGCTAAACTGAGACCTGACTAACTGCAGCGACCCCAGACCATAGCACTGCCTCCACAGGCTTGAACGGTAGGCACTAGACATGATTGATGCATCAGTTCATCTGCCTGCTTCAGAGTCCAATCTTTATACTCCCTGGCAAATTCAAGTCAATTTGTCATGTTTTTAAAGATGCACAGCTGTTAAGTTTCCAATTACTTGAGTTCCCTTCGCATTGTGCGTGTGAAAATGCCTTTACATTTAGAGTTGTTTTTTTACAATTTGATTTCAGCAAAAGTTTAAGTGATCGCTAATCACAATCATTGACGTTTTTTTTCCACCACCTTCCTTCCCCGAAGATGATGGTTCCCCACTACCTTTCAGTTTTTAATAATGTGTTAGATAGTTTTTAACTCAATTTTAGTAGTTCAGCAATCTCCTAATATGTTTTCTTTGCTTAATGCATGCCAATAATTTGTCCCTTCTGAAACAGATCAACATTTTTTCCATGACCACAGGATGTGGAAAGGCAGTGTATTAGGCAGCAACGGAACTTTTTGACCTTAAAGTTGATATGTTTTTTTTCTAAATTAGTAGGTTAAACAATGCTAAAATATCCACATGTGAACTCAGAGCCTACGCCAAATACCACATATTGGAAATGAAAAGCTGAAGTGAGGAGAACTAAGCGTGAGAGAGAACTGTGTTGCATTTATTTATGTCATTTTGTCTGAGCTTTTGAGTTCGACAATCGTGTTGACTGAAATAACTTGACGTAAACAAAACACACATGCATGCTCTCTCTCTCTCTCTCGCACACACACATACACACATACACACAAACTCAGCAGGATGTTGTCGGTGGGAAGTCGCACTGTTCCGCACTTTAGGCTTTCACTGCTCAGCATTCTCCTCGCTGTGAGAGACAGCATATGAAAAAATAGCATGGTTATCCAGACACAGGTGTATGGTCATTCATGCAATTACCCACTTTATTTCCAAGACTCTTCCCCTGCGATCACTCGAACACACCCCTGCCACTACACAGGTGTGCGTAATTCAAGAGGATCTTAAGACCCTGTTTACAATCGTTTGTTTTTACATAAAAAGAAAATGCTAATGCAACCTTTTTCACCAAATGGTATTCAAGTATAAATGCATCTATCTCATAATGCCACAGCTGACACCCATAGCCCTAAACCTGCTGCAAAAATTATATATAACAATCTACAACAGAATATTTGGCACCTTCCATAAAACTGAACCAACATTAGTAACAGCATGTTTGCCTTTTAGAGAAGTGGCAATAATTCTGGAGCTAGTTGCTGTACTGTCATACTAGTACTGCCTTTAGCCATGTAACAATGTCAAGGATGTCAATGAAATCCTATTGTGAAGGATCCAGCAAATGCGACTGAGAAACATGCCATTCATCTCAGAAAGACCCAAGGACACAACTGGTGAATTACCCATAATCCGTTGCATGCAGGGAGTGTTTTTGAAAAAAAGGTTGGAAATGATAGTGAAAGTATAAATCAATATATATTTCATTGCAGTTAGTGGACATCGACAGAAAATTTATGTTGCACTGCCTATAATGGTTATGTGCATGACTGTGTGTATAGGATGTGTGTGTGTGTGTGTGTGTGTGTGTGTGTGTGTGTGTGTGTGTGTGTGTGTGTGTGTGTAAATGCATGATTTTGTTATTGAAATTTGTTCAGCAGCATAAGCATACCTTGCAGCTGCACTGGTTATTTTATTGGAAACAGTTACATTATACATTTTGTGCAACTGCGCTTTTAGACCCCAGTGTTTCTGGTGTCCGTTTAGGGAATTGGTGCAAGAAATTTCCCAGACAGACAGAAAATTCATGTTCACAGGAATAACAACTGAACAGACCTAGTATAGAGTAAGGGCAAGAGAGGTTGCTGTTGCCTCTGAGGTGTCAACTTGTTTACAGGGGCTCCATGTGTGTAAAGCAGTTGTTGTGTACTGATCTACCCCAGGCTTGGGGAGGCCATTAAAACCTGCTGTTTCCATGTTATGGCTTTGTCTTTTTTTGTCTTTTGTGCGGACTGCAAATTATAATTTAACATAGTTTTATTAGTTAAAAACAAACAAACAAATGAATAAATACATACATACATATGTACATACATAAATACATATAGTACAAACTATACAATAAAGCAAAAATCACAAAGCAATGAGGGAAAAAAATCCATTTAGTACTGTATATACAGAATACAAAAGTAAAAAAACCTCATCAGAATGCTGGAGAGATGGAAAACATATATTTGGCAGAACTTCTAGCACTTGGAGCGCTCAGACAACAGGACAGTCAAAGATATATAATTTATTATATATGGAATATTAAATATTCCACATATGGCTGCTGAAAAAATGTGGGGAAGACCAATAGTAAATAATTAAATAGCTAGAGCCTTTAATTAGCAATCTGATTTTGTGTATTTACTGTCTCTTCTTTTCTCAGCACAGCATTACAATTTTATTTTATATTCAAAATCTTTTGTCCTTCTGATTTCCCATTTACATGTTTAATGATCTATACTGCATGGATATCAAAGAGAATCCAATTGAAATTTAGAGCAAAAAATTAAAAATAATGAAAAGCTTGTGATCCTGTAAACATACACTGCAGCCAACATCTCACCCTCTACCCTAATTTCTCCAATGATACATTTGCCAATTATTGGCATAAAAGTGATATTCTTCTTAATATAACTAGGTTATGTAACATTAATTAAGCTTCAGATGTTAGTCAATAGACATGAATTTACTTTTAAATACTTATGTCTTAAATCTTTATAAAAAAAAAAAAAGCTTTGACCTTTTTGCAATTTGTCACTACTTATTGAGGCCACACTTTTAGGGAATACTGTTGCAATGTAGGGGTGTACCTGTTCTGCAATTTCACACAGCCTTGGGCACCCATGAGTCTGTATGTGGTATACCAGTTGCCCTTCCTTGGACCATTTTTGGTAAATACTAATGACTGCACAATAACACCCAACTGACCCACAGTTTGTTTGCTAAAAACATTTATTAGAATTTGTTACATAAGGGAAAAAGGAATGATTAAACAGGCATTTATCTGCGATGCTACTTGTCTTCTGTTTTTGCCCCTGATAATGAACACTTTAGATGCTATTAGGTATGTTAAAAAACAAACAATAAATAGATTTGAATGAAATCTTACATAATTTTTCTTTAGTACTGAATTCAAAATATAACCTTCTCCTCTCTGTACAAACAACACAAACAGATTTTGCAAACAAATATACAGGAATAAGTTTAAATGTTGGGATTCCAAGTTGAACATTTTAAATCCATTCCAGCTATACTACCAACTTGTGTTGGTTTTAAAAATATAATAACATATGAAGAGTGGATTTATAGCGAACATGACGTTAAGTGGTGGTTATGTGGGGTGTTGATTTTCTGGGCTGTGTGTATATTGATGAGGCATTGTGGCTTATTCAGGATGAATCCTATTCATCAGTGCAATATTGATTTTCACCATAAAGCATTAAACAAAGTAAAGCAATTAGAGCAGGGTGTTAAGAAGGAAGCTGTTCTCAGTACCAGGAAAGCTTTGTTGGAGAACATAATATAAATAAATAAATGCAAGATAAATATTTGCAAACATTAAATGACTAAGACTGTATTATTGTCTTTATTGTCATATCTGGTAATATTTGTCTGGTTCATATCAAATCACATTTGTGGACACATGAGCATAAGATTCCTATGTGCTTTTTGAACATCCCATTCCACATTTAGTCGACATTTGCTGTTATAATAACAACTACTTTTCTGGGAAGACGTTTCACTAGATTTTGGTGGGTTTTCAAGAGGATTTAAACAAATTTAGCAACAAGGGAATTAGTAAAGTCAGGTACTGATGTAGGTTGATGAGGCCTAGGGTGCAGTCAGTGTTCCAGTTCATCCATAAAGGTGTTTAATAAGGTTGAGTTCAGAGCTTTATAGCAGGCTACTCAAGATCATCCAATCCAACTTATGTAACCCATATCTTCATAGAGCTTACTTTGTGCACAGGGGCAATGCTAGAATAAGTTTGGGTCTCCTAGTTGAAGTGAAGGAAATATTGAATTTTACTTCTTTCAGGATGTTACATTAAAAAAAGTGCCTCTAATTTCGTGGAAGATTGGGAAAGGGTCACATATTGTTGAAATACTTTTGTCCATATAGATTCAATGACAAATGTCACACTTTTTAAATGTAGTTTGCTTCATTTGGTTTCGTACAGCTAAAATATCCAACTATATGTAACCTACACATTGAGTACACCTTGCTGAGGTTTGATTCTAAGACGCTAGTGTTGTGAGGCAGTGAAGTTACCACTGCACGAGATATATTGAATATGTGAATAACAAATGAGTCAGTTCATTCAGAAAATTAATGAATGAATTTACATTTAACATTAGTTGCAAAGGAATCCAGGAAACATTTATTAATTAAAAACATTCTTATGAATGAGATAAAGAGGTACTTAGCGTCATGAACACTTCAAACAACCTTTGAGGTTAAATTGCTTATTTTATAGATTTAAATGATACTTTAATTTACAAACATATGTGAAAGAAATGTTAAAAGTCCAACTGATTACAACAGATAATGAGGGTTAACATGAGTTCATAGCATGCAGAGAGAAAAGACATTTCATGCATATACAATAAAAAATGGGGGAAAAAAACCCTTCAAGGTCTTATATTAAATAAGATCTATTTTGTATAGACCTACCAGTGCCAAGATGAAGCATTTACTGAAAATGAATGAAGATGACCTAGTTTTATAGTCCTTTTGAACAAATTATGGAATTCGAGTTGACATTATATCTGGTATGTGCTTATCTCACCACAAGGCAACATTGTGGAATTTGGTTGGGTAATTTTACACATGGTGATTTTTGGCTTTTTTTTAACTGGTCCCCTTTATTTAGGTGTTGATATATTACAGTTACCGTATTTTCCGGACTATAAGTCGCTACTTTTTTCACACGTTTTGAACCCCGTGGCTTAAACATCGAATCAGCTAATTTATCAATTTTTCCTGGGTTTTTCCCAGTTTCACAAACTTCAAGTCAATTAACTGACTGTTACACCTCACCTGTGTTCTGAGCTGCACGGCTTTGAGAGAAAAAACTTCTATCGGGTGATTTTTAAATGCACGACAATGCCAAAAGATAAACTCCCAAAAGAAATTGTTGTGAAAGGAAGGAGAAAGACAGTGAACAATTACTTTCTTGGTAGGCTACTGTTTAGATTAATAAAGTACATTAGTGTAGACACCTAAAAATAAAAATATTTGTAAAATTCAGTGGGTGCGGCTTATATATGGGTGAGCTTTATAGTCCGGAAATTACGGTACATTAATTCCTACACTGCAATGTGTTACATTGATTTCTACACTGGAATGTGAACACAATAATTGTTGTGCATACAAGTCCATATAATTCTTTAAAATGAATAATATTGACCCCTGATCATTTTTTTATTTGTTTGTTTAATTGTTTGTAACCCAAGTTTTTTTTTTATTACTTACAGGTTAAAGCAATATGGCAAAATTATTAGACAGCCTCTTACTGTACACATAATAGAAGGTTATAAGTTTGAATCTGCCAAACTGTCAGTGTTGGCCAATGATCAAGGCCTTTAGAAATCCGGTAAGATCTATTGTATGTTGCTTTGGATTAAAAAAGTGTATGCCAAATAAATACATATAAATGTATGCAGAATTAAATAGCAGGGACATAGTGTGTGGTATGTAAACACTTTGTGAAAAGGGCTGGCATTTTATTTTTCATCACAGTAGACACTTTCAAAGTTTTCTGAAATGCAGTAAGCGACTTTAGGCATTTTTTGTCTTCCAAGCAATTAGTTTAAAGTGGGGGCAAACAACTTGGAGAACATTGGCATGAAAACTGTCTTATTAAAAGTTCTATGAGGTGCGTTTTTCTTTTAAACAATCATGATGCAGTCAGGGGGAATGGGACAGAGAGGATATCAAAGTGATGGACCAAATGTCCTTGTTAGCAAATAAATATGAGGCATGTCAAACTGGTCCCACTTTAACAATGACTACATGAATTAGATCAAATGCTGGCTAGTCACACAATCAAGACTCCCAACCCACATACTCTTTTACAGTCAGAAAAATATATTTTAAAATGGTTGACTGTTAATGTTATTATTGTTGTTGATGACGCTATTTTTACTGGTGCTGTTGTTAATAATACTATAATACAACACTACATCTACTACTAAAAATTATAATGTAAAATAATAATAATTAATAAAATAAAATTATAACAATAATACTGTGTAAAGCAGCTCAGTTTCATTCTTTTTGTTTTATTTTTGTAGCAAAGGACTGTGGCAGCATATACAAACATGTCCAGACAGCTTCATTAAATAGTCATTAGGTTAATGAGTTGAGGACAAAGAAGTGCACAAAAGAACATTCTACATTTTTGGAAACCAGCCAAAATTTGTAGGGGTTAATCAATATAATTGCTAAATTACTTGTTCCTCCGATTACAACACAAATGTTGTAAAATATGATTTCCTACATACTTCATGTACTAAAGTATAATACATTCTCTATTGTACTAACTAAAAATATTTTTTATCTCATTATATATGTATAACATTAACAAGATACACATAACACATGCAAATATGCACTATATCTCTATTCTGATCCAGGTTTATTATTCTACCACTTATTTCTGTTGGTTTGTTTGTATGTTTTTAATATAAGAGGAATCTGTTATACAGATTTGCATTCACCAAGTATACTACATTATTGTATATTGATACATACAACATACAGATCAGCATCAGCTCAACAGCAAGCAGAACATTTTGAGAGTAATTAATGATGTGTCAGGTAGGGGCTGGAAGGACCCAAATGCAGGACATATGTATTAATTACAGTCTTCAATACAGATGTTGCAGGCAGAACACTGAATCTCCAAAACTTAAAAGCACAGAAATACAAATTGTCACAAAACTTATGGGCACTTAAAAAAACAAACTATCTAAACACCTTTGACCATGTCATCAGCGAGTGCAGAGAGGAAAAATGTGAGAGCAGAAAGTAATCTTGACAGCCAGCAGCTCATGGTTCCTGATGGAGTAGATTTGTTTGGCGGAGTAGTCAGCATGAGAAGAAGGCACATGGGTGGAGGCGGCTGTCTCTGGCTTCTCTTTGAGACACGACAGTCCCCACACCTTTGTAAGAGGCATCAACTTCCACAATAAACTGCCGGGACAAGTCGAGCAGAGTAAGAACTGGTGCAGAGGTGAACCGGATCTTGAGTGTCTGAAAAACCTGTTCGGGTTCTTGGTTCCAGGAGTATGGCTAATGAGTAGAAATGAGTCAGTGTTGGGGGCCGCTATGGAGCTAAATTTTTAGATGAACGTCCGGTAAATGTTAGCAAAGCCAGGGAATTTTTTAGTTGTTTGCATGTCTCCATCTGCACGCTCCCTGCAGATAATATGAAGATGTGCTAGACACATGGAACTTGCATTTCTCAGCGACAGTATTCCTCCAGAGGAAAAAGATTAGTATGTTGTCCAGAATTTTTGTAAGGATGTCATTAAAGCATTAGTGAGGCCAAAAGGTATAACTAAGTATTCGTAGTGGCCTGTGGGGCTATTAAAGGCTGTCTTCCATTTGTCCCCCTCCCGGATGCATTCAAGGTGGTAAGCATTGTAATCAGTTTAGCCTCCCTTTCAGGACCCATCAGGTAGTTGAGATGGCCATTGGCGGAGTGTGGTTCCTGGCAGCAAGTTGATGTCACAGTCGTAAGGACGGTGAGCAGGTAACAATAATGGTAATCAGTGAAGACAATGCCCATATCATCGTACTTCGTAGGGACAGATCGGAGACCCAAGGTTGGTTCTCTGCCAGAACAGGCTGGGACCAGAGGGATAGAGGTGAGACAACTGGCATGACACATGACCCCCCATTCCAACACCTAACTATTTCAACATGGCCAGTTATTGAGGTGATGGGATGATAAGGAAGGATAGCCACTCCCAATGATGTCACATGGTCTGAAACGAACAGAAAGCCGACGAGACAATCTGGCAGAGAACACAAATTTTTGGCATCTCTTTATACTGAGGGAAGATGGCGGGCGGTCACAGCGGTTGCAAGATTACACTGCCCCAGGAAAGCGGAAGTGGGAATCCCGAAATCTATTAATACATTTGTGTGCTAAGAGTAACATAAAAGTTTTTTACATAAACTGAGTTTATTAAGCAAGAGTCTTGTAACAAAAATTATATTACACTATAGCCATAATAATCATAATACATTGAATACTAAAGTAAAATTTGAGGCAAATCATTTTATACTTTTTTACTTGTGAAAGTTGAAAGGGAGCACTTTTAATTTTACTCTGGTAATATTTTACTTATTGTATCTCTACTCTTTCTACATTCTGCAGCTCAAGTACATGGTTTGTGTACTTGTCCATCACAAACATTTTTATCATTCCAAGACTAGACAGAATCTCAGGTCGGTTTCCTAGTGCCCACACTGACTACTGGAGCACTGGGGGTTGTATACTGAGGTATTTACCCTTTCACAGATAATAATTCCCACCTAATTTAAACAGTTTATCATTTATCCTGTCCAAAAGAAACCCCAGTAGACCTGCCTTGATGTGGATCACCCAGCAACCCTGGTTTCAGTTATAATGAAGTGCTTTTAGAAAGACTTTAGAAAGAGACCTCACCTCTACATTACTTTACACTCTGGACCCATTACCATTCTCATACTGTTAAAATCGATCTACAACTGACACCAACACACACCTTTTACACTCTGCCCTGAGCCATCTGAAGACCATGAATGGAAATGAATAATATGCTGCTTGTTGACAACATTTAACACTACAATTTCTTGAAAACCTCCTAAGGTGCTTAGTAGCATTAATACTTTTAAAAAGTGTTCTAACTAAAGCCTGTTTTGGGAAAAGCATCAATAATGATAGGTGGGCTCTCAAAAGCATGGTGCTATTAGCTGAATACACCTTCCACATTAAGCTCTGTGACCTGTAGACTATTTATAGTGAGTGCTCCTAGACCAAGGCCAGGAAGATAGTGAAAGACCTCACCCATCGGACCAACAGACTCTTCTCTTTGTCATGGTCAGGGAAATGTCTCTGCCTCCTATAGGCAGGACTTCTTTTCACAGCCCCTCTACATAATGATGTTACATGATACTGCATTGCACATAGAACAATACTACTTGCATAATATTCCACATATGGTTCATATTGTTGCTGTAATTTCTCTTTATTTTATATATATATATATATATATATATATAATAGACAATTCTTGACAAGACAATTCTTGTTCATGTCAATTCTATTTTCATGACACAATGTACACAACGTATGTCAGCTGTAAAAAAGCATCTCGCTGCTTGCATGTATGGTTGTGCGTGTGAGACCGATAAAAAGTGATTTCTCTTTTAGAGATATATTTGCATGCATTCCAGATTTAGTGCTGAAGTAAGTGGTTTTACCTCACTTAGAGGGCAGGTGCAGAGAACAAAATGTACAAAACAAGCACTCAGCCTTGTGGGACAGCTGTAGAGTGTTTGCATGGAGGAATTGTTTGTCTTATTTATGTCAAATAATTAAATCATTCTTCCCGGCTGGACCATTAATTTCAAGTTTTGTGAGCAGAGTCCTGTGATTGACCATGTTGAAGGCTGCTAAGAGGTCAAGAACGATCATAAACCAATCCAGCAAGGTGAAGCCTCTTAGTAGTAGTCACAAGGGCTGGTTACATGATTCATTCCACATGCTAGTGAATGGAAGTTGTTATTGGACTGTTTGGATACTGAAAGATATAGAAGAAAAATTGGAGATGGAGTGGAGGTTGTACATGAAACAGTGATGACAAGGGGACCATGCTAGAAAGCATAGACAGATGATATAACATTTGATGTTTAATGTCACAACATTTAGAAGAATGACCCTTATGTCAGTCGCTTAAGAGAAAATCTGAAATGAGAAGATTTAATCTCACCTAATGCCTTCCAATGTTATCTAAGGAGTGTAGATGAGGTTGTTGGCTATATATGGCCTATGAACTAAAACGCACTACCAGTGCAGATTAAAAATCTTTTTAGCAAGATTTGTAATAATTTCTCTTCACTGCTTCTTTTTCTCTACCCATCCTGAGGCATCCGAGGTTGCGCCAGCTCCAGTCACGTCCCACCTTACGAAGATCATGGACCTTCAAAGAAATAGAACCACCTAGAGACATACCAGCGCCATTTGGATTCCACTTTATGTAGAGCTTGGACATTGGACCTCTTTGAGTGTTTAAAGGTTCTGGTATGGAGAAGTTGGTGTTGGATCTATAATGTCACCCAAATGAGGATTGGTTCTCCTTTATGAGTCCGGTTCTTCTCAAGGTTTCTTCCTTATATCATTTACGGGAGTTTTTCCTTGCCACAGTCACCCTGGCTTGCTCATCAGCGATAAATACACATCTTTTAACTTAATTTCTTAAATTCTGTAAAGTTGCTTTGGGACAATGTCCATTGTGAAAAGCACCAAAGAAATAAACTTGACTTCATCTGCAGAAAATACCTTGGGCTGTAAGGGTAAAAACAGAAGTAAAACACTTTTCGGGATAAGGAACTGGAAGAAGTACCAACATTATCAAGTAAATGTGTAAGTATTTTAATTAGGCTGGAGAATAGGAACGGAGATGACACTTGGCTGGTCTTCAGTGAAGCAAAAATAGCTTGAGCCAAGTTAGGATGAATAAGATAACTTGGTTGATTACACACCATAGACAATTGATAAGGAATTGCAATAGAATTACTTATAAACCCAAGCATATTAAATGAAGCCAGGTACATAGAGTACTAGAAACCAGGTTATAGTGTTTTTCAGGTCAAACTATTTTTTTTACTACATTTTTCATTATAAAAAGTACTGTCCATAAAACAGACAACACTTGTAATAACTACGCTTAAATGCAGTGCAGTGCAGTTGGCAACATTTCAAAGCAATAAAGTAGCATAAACCTTTCCTACAGTGAATAAATATAAATGCATTTGCATTTCCTAGCAGTACATAAAAGCACATTAATACTGTTCCATTAAATCTTCATCAGGTTGACATGTTGTGGAAAAAAGAAATCTATAAACAACAATAAATTATAAAAGTAGCAAAATATATTTTTGTATGAATAGTTGCCAGATTGTTGGTGAATAGATCAGTATAAGTAATATCGTGGGTGTTTAGCACTTTTAGCAAAATGTATTACATTGATAGGATTACTCACAGGCTTTCCACACTTGAATAGTGCTATTTGATGGCAACTGAATGAGCTTTTTAATGCCGCAAGTTAGTCTCTAGATTACAGAAAACAGAAAGCCAAACCATGAGGGATTTATGTTGCATGCTACTGTGTTATAAACTCAGGAAAATATTACATCCAAAGACACACACTTACTTTTCAAGCATTTCTTTTATATAAAAAAGGTCAATTAAACCTATAAAATTATATACAACGTTAAAGGGTCTTAGATCTGTAACTTACAGATGTAAAATAGCATCTCTATGCAGATCTCCAGGTCTCTGTTGTTACTTCGCCACCAAGAATATTTTCCACATTGATGCTTTGTGTAAATCTCAGATAAAACCACTTGTTTGATTGTCCATTTTTTTCTTTTTTTCCTTTTTTTCAAATCCCAGTTAGCACAATCTGGAAACAGCTGTTTGTGCAGTACTGTGAGCTGCCCCACTTCCTTGTTCCTCTGACCAGTATGAGTTTGTAAAGAGTAATAAAACTAAGACTCACCCACATGGAGAATGAAATCCTCCCTTATATCGTTAGAATCCTGCACTCATTGGCTTATAAACCTCACCTGGACACCTGGAATGTAACATTATATTCTACCATTTTTTTTTACCAGCATGATTTTTTTTTTTTTTTTTGCGAAAGTAATTCCAAAACATATACACACAATACACCAGCTGAAGTTCTGTGAAGCAAAATAATAGCCATCTAAATTACAACACTGTTGTTTGGTTGGAGCAAAAATGCTTTACCGCATCTTTCCAAATAAACCGGGAATTGCAGCAGTAGCTGTGTTTGTGATTTGTTATTACAATAAATGTGTAAGTATTTTCTTTTTATGCATGTTGTTTGTGTGTATTGCTTAAACACATTCGGCAAATTCATTCGTTATACGTTTTCAATTGAAAAACAGTGATCTGAAATCTCTGCTTGAGGCTTAGACCTTTAAAGTGATGTATAGTTAGCCATGGTTACTCTTGTCCCTTTTTATTTAATTCACTGCAAAACATTAACACCTGAGAACAATGGGATATTGTCATGCTGGTGCGGTGCTGATGACTAAGAGGTTAAGAACAATTTTGCCATAGTGGCAGGATTCATTACCTTCCTGAAATAGAGATAAATGCGAGTAATTGGTTTTAGCAATGACACTGATCACTTTCACCTGTTTCTGGTCATGTTTTAAGTCTCACCTTGCATTTCACAGTTCGTCTGACTTTTGTCTTTGCCTGGTTGTGATAAAAGGTTATGCTTAAGTCTCATAGTATTCATAGTATTTAGTGTGTTTTTTGTCTTGATTTTGTATATACACAATGCTATAGCATCTCTCATTACAAGACAATGTAGATACATAATATGCAGCTCATTATACATTTCAATATAAAATCATAATGTAATGATAATGTATATTTTACTCAAATGAGCAGGGATATTGTATAGATATGTATTTTTTAAAACAACAAGGTGGTAATACAGTTTATTTATTAATTTTTTCTCACAAAACCCTGTTTTAAAATTGATCAACACCCTCTTCTTTTTCTATATTTAATGTGCACGTAGCTCTTTGTGTTTTGGTTAATTGGTGGTTTGGACCTTAGCCTGTCTTCTAGATTTCCTATCCTGACTGCTTGTGATCAGACTCCTGCTGCGGACACCAACTGTGATTATTGAATTAGCACAAGCAAAGAGACTGTGCACTTACATCCCGCTGCCTCTAGGTAAAGTTTGTAATAGGTTTGTAATAATTATCTTAGTGATTATACCATAATAAGACTTACAAGACTTTATATTTTCTCCTGTTCGAGAAGTCCTACGCTAGGCTGGAGGTCATACACCATTCCTAGACTATTCTGGATGAAGAACAAGTTTGACATTTAAATCCCTGGTATATATAGAAATATTTCACAACATACTTTGAAGGCTGGGTGAGATGAAAGACATTAGTGTCAACAGTCTTTCTGTTTTCACTCACACACACACACACACACACACACACACACACACACACACACACACACACACACACACACACACACACACACACAAAATCTATTAAAGGTACCCTATCAGAATTCTGAAGATGAACATCTCTCGCAAATGAACAGATGGATGGATAGATGAATGGATGTGTCCCAAATCGTGACCTGAAAGCATTAATGTCACACCTTCTATGAAGAGTGAATGATGAGGCAAACTGCTTCCCTTTTGATGTGAAAGGGAGAGAGGAGGAGACAGCTCGAATAAGACACTGAACCACAGATCATTGCTTCTCTAATATATATATTTTATATATATATATATATATATAAAAATATGATATTTTTTTCAGCAAAATACAAAAGGTTTTACTTATGGATACTCCAATATTCTTTTTTAATATGAATATAATCTAATATATCTTCTTATTTAGAATGTCTAAAAAATGTTATTCCAAAACTTGTGCAAGTAGTATAGTATATTAACTTGTTAATATATTTAAGATTCAATCATATCTACAAGCCTTATTATGTGGTCTAATACAAATCTGTGAGTGGTAAAAGTATTTGGACAGTATATATTGTAAACCCTTTACGCCACAATTATTGTACATAAGCGTTTTTTAAAAGTTGTTGATCAGCCCTTCACAACAGCTCAAAGGATTTATTTTTACCCATTCCTCAGTACAGAACAATTTCAACCTAACTATAGGATGTTAATGGGTTTTGTCATATGCACTTTCTTTGATTTGACTATTTGACTTTGACCTGTTCTTGGGTAAAACAACTTGTGTGCTTGAGGTTGTTTTCTCTATTATATATATGTTTTTTTTCTTGAGTTTAAGTTCACATACGGATGTCCTGACATTTTCCTATAAAATTCAGTGCTAGTTCTAATTCATTATAACATCATTAATAGCAAGCTGTCATGGTCCAGATGCAGGAAAACAAACCCTAATCAGGATACTACCACTACCATTAAGAAAAAAAAAAAACAGGATAAGGTTTTTGTACTATAATGCAGTATTTGCTTCACATTCAAACCAAAAACACCTACAATGGGCTCATCCATCCATAAAATATTTTTCCAAAAAGTACTTTGGCTTGTCCACATGCTCTTTAGCAACTTCAGATGAGCAGGAATGAGAATACATGCTTTCTTCTTGCAAGTTTCTCATGCAAACCAAGGTTCAGTGTTCTCCTTATGGTGCACATATGAGCATTAATATAATCCAACATACACTATATGGACAAAAGTATTGAAACACCTGACCTTTCCTGACCTGTGGTTCTTCTAGAAACTGTTACCACAAAGCTGTAGGCACACAATTGCATAGGATGGCTGTGGATGCGTTCACTTGAACTTGGAAACCCAAACCTGTTTCAGCATGGCTATGCCGATGTGCACAATGCAAGATCCATGAAGATTTGTTTTACATGGTTTGAAGAGGATGATCTTGACTGGCCTTCTTTAGAGCTCTGATCTCAACCCTACTAACACCTTTGAAATAAATTGGAACATTGACTGCACCCCAAGGCCCCTCACCCTACAATAGTACCTTACTTTACAGACACCCCTGTGGCTGATGAACACAAATGTCCACAAACACACCTTTTGCAATAAATTGTTGGCTTTTAGAGACTTAGAAGTTACTCTCCGTTTCTTTGTGCACTATACTCTACTGAACCAGTACTTCTCCATAATATTGGTACTGTGATCTGCTATGTCTTCTCTGATCAAAAAGCACAGGCTCTTTGTCAGTACATAGAATAAGGAAAACTATTTAAAATAGTTTCACAGCTATGGGATAGTCTTCCAATTAGTGTTCAGGGCTCAAAAGGGAATCCATCAGCTTCTGGGTACCCAAGATAGTGGGATTATAAATCACCACATTTCTTACAATTGTATATGATAAAGTGGAACATGTGTTGAAAGGATGTACAGGGTATCCATGAGGGACCATACATAGCAATCTTTAGGGTATCCATATGGGACTATCCACATCAGCAGAAAGTAAACCACATCTGCACAATCCCCAAATAGAAGAGGTAACCTGGAGAATCAGAGATATTTAAAGGGCAAAATAATCTATGAAGAAGTGTTAGGATCAGGCTCTGACATCAGGCAGCAGTAGTGCACATGCTGATTGATGAAGAGGGAACAGTATATCAGGGGCATTTTAATGCTATTGTGGTTTTCCAAAGGTGATTGTTCTTATGTGTCTTTAAGGAAAGTTCTAGCTAGGAAAGTACCCTTGGATATAAAGCATTCGTGTAACATAAGAGTGAGGAGGTGACAGCCTTCAACAACCCAGTTTACTATAAAAGTTCCATACCCATGAACTAACATACTGAACCCTGAACCACAATGTAAGAAAAAAGCCTTTAAAAAATACAAATAAAAAAAAGAATAAATCAGTATCAGTTTTCAAACCTAGATTCGAAACTGATACTATGTCCAAATCCAAAACAATAACACTGGAATTTTTGATCTGAGGGATTTAAAGTCATCATAATAATCTAAATGTTTAGTAAGTACTGTGAGATGAGACCATTCTGTCCTTCATGGGTCATTAGAAGTATCTAATAATTACTGTGAAATTTTACTGAGAGCCAGTGTAGTGTTGAAGACTTCTGGTGTAAGTGAGGACTAAAGCATCCTGAAGCTTAATATTAATGTACCAGTCCAGAGAGCAATATACTGTTATCAAAACTATGAAATTAACATTAGTTTTTACTGCATCATGTAATAAACAGCAATATAAAAGTATAAAATTAAAATATCATGCAATTAATATAATATGGGGTCCTATCCAATTAAGCTTACACTTACACACTTAGTATTCGCTAGACAGGCTATGGATCAACCATGATTCTAAAATATATAAATAATCCAATAAACAATATTACACTCTTTTTAGACATTCAGTGTAATGAGCAATTACTTTACATTTTACAGCAATGAATGCTGAAAATGCAAGTTACAATAACTCATGGAAACAAAATATTTTTTTTATTTTTACAATGTGGTCAATAAGACATTTTAATGTTATGGGCAAAATAGGAGAGTCTCAAGGTTTTTATATGTCAATGCCACCGTATGTGCAGACATACAGAGGAATCGAAATACTATAGGAATAATCCTACACATGAATTACTGGAACCATGTCTCATAGTCTCATAAGGCTCAGATGGTGTCCAGCCTGTGTGGTGATGCCCTGTTGAGGAGTACCAAGAAAACTCTTCATTGAGGGAAACACTGATTCCAACATGTTCTGTGACATTCTGAAGCAGAACGTGATGCCCTTTCTTTATAAACTGGGCCAAGCGGAAGTTTTCTAACATAATGATGACACATCACCAAGATGACAACTGCCTTGCTGAGGAAGCTAATGCTAAAAATGATAAAGTGGCCAAGTATGCCTCCAAACTTAAACTGTATTGAGCACCTGTAGGGCATTATCCAATGGAAGGTGGAGAAGCGCCATTTGTCTAATATCCAGCAGCTCCACGATGTCATTATGGAGGAGTGAAGAAGGATCCCAAAAACAACCTGAGCAGCTCTGGTGAATTCCATGCCCAGGAGTATTAAGGCAGTGCTAGATAAATGGTGCTCACACAAAATATTGACACTTTGGACACATTTTTTACATGTTAACATAAGGTGTACACACTTTCGTTGCCAGCTAGCTGTACTGCTATACAAGCTGCACATTGACTACTCTAAAATATATTTACATTTTTATTTCTATAGTATTGTTTTTTGAGAAGATAATAAATAATAATAAAATGGTTGCTGAAATGTGAGGGGTGTACTCACTTTTGTGAGATAATGTATACCTCTTAGTTTCTATTGTCACTTGGTATTTCTATTCATTGTTCATGTTTTCCATTTCTATAAACTCGCTAGTTTTTACTTTCTTGTTCATGTTTTGCCTCATTTAAGTTGTTTGCCTATCGCCCGACCTTAGCCTGGATTATGTTTTGATTCAGCCTGCCAATTTGGATTTATTTGCTGTTTAGATTAATACAACGTTCTTACCCAGCACTGTTTTCACTATTGTGCTTTCAGTGCATTATGTAACAGAAAGCTACAGTGGAAGTAGTTCAAGCTGCTAGACACAGTTCAAGGTCTTGTATTTAAAGGAGCATTAAAGTTTATTCAACCCATGAGTAAAAATACACTGCACGGCCAAATGTATTTGTGTAGTATTGAACATCCCATTCCCATGAACATATAACAGCTATTACAGCCTCCACTCTCTTACAAGGTTCTTCAAAGGATTTTATAATGTGGCTATAGCAATTTGCATATTCATCCAAAACAGTGCAATAGGCACTAATGTCAGGCAAGGCCGAGTGAGCATATGTCATTCCAATAGGTCCTAAAGATGTTCAGTGCAATTGAGATCAGGGCTCCACTCAGTTTCAACCATGGTAAGCCATGTCTTTGTGGATTTATCACAAAAGAACTGGGCACAAGAGGTGTCTGCCCTCAAAAGGATGGCGATATTTTATTGTCTATGGTGGAAAGCAGTCTTGGTATGTGAGGCCACCATAACAACCCTTAGGCATTGGAATCATTTTACTGTGGAGAATACATGTGAGAAAAATGAGTGACACAAATATCAATTGAGTCGAACAGCATTGGGAGATGGAGGCTTACTAAAGAGAGATAATGCTTATGGGGACTGCAGGTAGCATGAGAACCAGGTTTACTACTCTCCCAGAAGAGCCACATGCTGTCATTCCATCACAGTCTCTTGCATGTAGCACAGCATAAAGTTGCACACTCCCGAATTTGTTAGTGTAATCACAGGTATATCAGTAATCAGAAATGGCAAGTCAGGTGTGAGTCAAAACTTGAATACTAAACATGAAACAGGAGCATCTCTAGGTTATGTATATAACTCTGGTTTCCTAATAGAATGAGACGGCATCAACATTGCTTTGGGAACAGTTTCGCGTTGTCTGCGCTTTGAATCACATGTGTAGTCAGTCCAATGAAAGGTGTGGCGTCACTGATGTCAAGACCAGGAAGCTATAAAAACACACATGGAGTTAAACCGGTGCTAGCTTCTGAAAGGGAAAAAAGCACTGAAGGGATGCAGGCAGTGTGGCATGGAGACACAGCATCTCATTCCTGCAGGAAACCAGGGTTATTTACATAACTTAGAGACGTTACCTTACAGAAATTTGAGCTGCTTTAAAAACACTTTGGGAACGACAGTCCAACAATGCTAGACTGACCAGTCCCTGCATAGTGTGGATGGGCACAGCTAGGTTGAAGTACTGAGATGCCAGGAGTGGCACTTATGTCAAGGCTAAAACCTGACAAAGTCAGCGGGGTGGACCAGCCCACAGTGTTACAGTCTTGAAGAGAAACTCCAGAGGACATTCCTTAGAGGCTGCCACACTCTGGGCGAGTGAGCTTTGATCCCGAAAGGAGTGGGGCAACCAGAGGACTCCTAGGAGGATGAAATAACATCTGCTGAGCTTTTGCTGGTTTGTATAGAGGCCATAGCAGATAAACAGTTCCACAACACAAGAGGTATGCATCTGTCATAAGCAGTAGTTGACGACCTGGATCTCTCCACACATCCAAGGCACGTAGGAACTGGCAGCGTGACCTTGATCATGTGGGGCTCTGAGCCACCAATGGAGGGCTGAGACCAAGTGCAGGAGGCCAAATGGAATCACATTAGACACTGCCAGCCTCAGACATAGCAGTCTTTAAGCTTCTTCACAGTGAGTGACTGACCTTCCCTAACTCTCTTGATGGTTGTAAGGATGAAATCGAACTGTACCCGCATAACAGTCGAATCCCATACACCTGATAGGTGGATCTCATTAATGGAGGAAGCACACTCATTTTGGCATTTGGAGTTAACCCCACCTCCCTCATGTGGGCAAGAACAACATCTCTATGCTGGACTGCCAGCTTTTCAGTTTAAGCCAATATCAACTAATCGTCAATATGATCTAGAACACGTAAGAGGGCAAGACGAAACCAAAGGACCTGGAATTGGTAAGCTTCAGCACTGAAAGCAAACCTCGGGAACTTCCCGTTGAACTGAGGCGGAGAGACTTATGAGACCCATCAAGACACATCTGGCAGATTGCTTGATAGTCCGTTAAGGGAATCAGTCTCTCGAGATTGACCTCTGGTATGCCTAGAGCCAGAGCGATGCCCTGTTGTAGCCCTAGGGGCCTCCTGAGAGGGGGCAACCCTTCAAGTCTGCTGTAGTAGCGCATTTCTTTTTTTCCATTTTTCAGGTTTTAGTAATGCATTTATAAGGTGGGTTATCATGGAGCATTATTATCAGTTTATAATTTTAATCTGAATAAAAATGCTCCAAATAAACACCTAAATGGGAATAAAAATGCCCAAAACAAATGATATTGTAATGGTTTGAGAGGGGTGGGATAAACCTTTCTTTAAAAAGGACAAAATAAATTCTGCTATGTAAACACATTAAGCTGATTACTGCCGTTGATCAGACCCATTTCTATAGGGACCGAAATGCTTCCTCAAATCTCTGTGCGATTTCGGAAGCCTCTTCTTCATCTGGCTTCTGTATCAGATCTCATATCGGCCCATTTATCATTCCCTTGCAGAAGATTTACACAATGTTTTTTTACTGTGCTTTTGTGAGCACTTGATTTGCCACAACACGGTATTCCACACAGCTTCCGAGTTTTTTATAAAAACAACTGCGACACGCATAATTAGGGGAATTGGATTTCTGACGGTCCATTCGTTTGGGGCCATAAATTCCTCTTCCAGTCCACACAAACATGATAATGATTGTCGAAGTTTAAATTCTATTCCAGGTCACAAATTTCCAGCAATACAACCCTCTCCCACCTGTCCTTACTATGGATCTTCATTCTGCTTTTCTGAGGAGAGAGGGGTAGTATTTAGATGCCCATTAGAGATGCACCGCCACCAAAAAGGTCAGCTTCCTTCACTCGTCTTTTCCTCATACCTTACAGCAGTAGTATGCATACAATTCAACAGTCCACCGAATCTTTCAGTCAGAATGATTTTAATCAGACATTATTGAATATAATTAATAATTATTAATTAGACATTCTGTGCTAGATGCAATAATTACTGAAATAAAGAGATAAAAAAAAAAAAAAAAAAGCAGGTCAGGAGGTAAAAAAAAAAAAAAAAAAAAAAAGCAGGTCAGGAGGTGTCTGATTTTTATGCAATAACCTACTTGTATGTGTAATTGAGTGTCTCTGTAAACAAGGTCTTATCCCTGGTGGAGATCATGTAGAACCATTTTAATCCTTTCATGCTTTCAGCTTGTACATTTATCTCTTCTGTTGGACACGCTGCCTGGAAAAGAGGCAAATTCAGTAGAGAGCATAACATGCAGTGCATGCTGGGGAATAGAAAAAAAGAGAGAAAAGTCCCTGGGGGCCAGCTTTAGGAAGCACTTATTACAGCAGCAGACTTCTTCTGTATACAACAGATATACAAGCACAAGAAAGGAGTGTGTGTATACGTACATCTGTGTGGGCACAAAATGATTGTGTGTATGCGTGTGTGCGCACGTGTGCGAGATGATGGAGGAGTGGATTAGGGATAAATAGCTTGGTTTGGCTGTAAGATCTATAAAACGCAAGGTGAAAAGTTTTTTTTTTTTTTTTAAGTAAATTTCTATTCTTTTTTTTCATTATTAAAATGTACTTTTTTGTGTCCTGGACCAAATTTGTAGCCAGTGTTTCGAATGCTCCACCTGTGTGCTAAGTATTTAGCATGCACTTGGCTTTTAGGGTCCATCGCTCGAAATAGATGTGACTGTAATTGTTCTCTCAGGAATGTACCTAATTACATACACACCTGGATATACAGAGAGCTTACACAGCACTAAATAACAATGACAGAATTGGGTTTAGCATCAAAAATAGACAGAAATTTACAAGCTCTCAGGGAATCCCTAATTAGAGTCTTCTCAGGACACCATCGTTTTCTCTTGCAATTTCCTTTTCTCTCGCTCCAGCCACCTTTCACACTATGAGTTTTCTGTTCATACTCATAAAATTAAATCAGTATGAGTCATGGAAACTCCTCTGTCATGAGGATTCTTTAAAAAAAAATCTAAAAATAGATAACAGCAAAAAAAAAAAAAAAAAAAAACCCCACAAAAAAACCCCACATTTGTCCATTCTGAGGGTCAGTGTAAAATTCACAGCATGTGATGTCAACATTTAAGATACCCAAAAGTCTTAACACTAAGATTGGTATGTTTAAATGACCCATTTTTCAATTCACTTTCATTTAATGAATTTTTGTTTGGATAGCATATTTAATAATTGACATTGTCTGAAAGCAGCTCCCAAAAAGTGTTTTTAAAGTTGCATAAAATAATGTATATGCTTACAGAATAAGCTTGTTCCTTATAATTTTTAGTTTATACCTAATAAGCAACTGTGGCAAGGAAAAAAAACATTGAGATGACATAAAAAAGAAACCTTGAGTGAAACCAGACCCAGAAGGAAACCCATCCTCATCTGGGTGGCACCGAATTTCCATTCATTACAGTTCCATTATTCTTTCCTGTCTCATTCATTTTGTTTAAACCTTTTCATCTTGCTATTTTTGCTTAGTATAATCTCTAGGATATAAATTGTGTTATGCAGATCAGTCACAAAAGAGCATATACATATGCACACTATAACTTTAATTAAATCTTAGTTTAAAGCATTAGACTCTAATGAGGCCAATGATAAATTCCTTACTTACTGTGATTTAGCAAGGAATCGCTTTAAGACAACAAATGCTTATATTAGACTGCTTTTTTGTGTGTGTTAAACCCCATTAGCATGTACTGTAGTTGGTTGCAGACATTTGTGAAATTATATAAAAATGAAACAGAGCCCAAATTAGTCAAATGTTCAGCTAATATTTTCAATCTAAAACAACAGGTAATCATATATCTTCTGTAACTACTTGATCTTGTTTTGGGTTTTGGTGGATCTGAAAAATATAATGTGAAGACAAAATGTCAGGTGGGAATACACTGTCTCTGAGACATGAATCTGTTGCAGGCCAACGAGCATAAAACATTATAAAGGCAAGCTTTATTCAGCAAAGTTTCTTCGGCCTTGGTCTATCATTGTAACCCGGTTGCACCAGAGATAACTCATGCTTTTTTTTTTTTTTTTTTTTTTTTTTTTTTAGTACAGTATTTGTCACAATTAAATAGATCTCATTCTGGATGAGGGAACAACATGAAAGTACAACACAGCATCATTCACTACTATTCATGCCAATGACGACGGCCTTGGTTTGTGCCATCACTTTTTGTGTATTCATGTTGGCTTGCTAGTTATAACATCAAATACTCAAAAAAGTCAAACAGTTTCTACTGCTATCAGTTTATAAAGATACACATATTAAAGAGTGGGAATTCTTTTTATGCTTTTAAACTGCTCTTTGTTTAGTTGCATTGGTAGATATATATCAACCTACAGTATCTTATTCATTTTATTTTAACACTGCATACCCTGATCCCAGTTGACATGAAATCCAACATTGCACATGAGGTTGAAATACAGTCTGTGTGGGATCCCATGTCATTGCATTGCATTGTGAAAACACAGTCACACATTCACACCTAGGAGCAATTTAGCATGGGACAATATACACTTGTCATATTTTTGGGAGGTTGAAAGACAAGAGCCTGGAGGAAACCCACGTGGACACTGGGATAACATACATGGAAACTTCACAAATAAGTAAATCAAGATTATGTTTAAATCAGAGACCCTTGAATTGAGAGACAACTGCTGTAGCAAAACTTCCCATTCACACGATATGGACAACAGATTGTGGACACCTGAAATAAGATTATTATGTGCTTTTCGAATATTTCATTCTATATTTAGTCCCCATTTGCTATTATATTACCCTTCACTCTTCTGGGAAGAATTTCCATTATATCTTGGAGTGTGCTTGTGGAGAATTATGCTCATTTAAACAGAAGGCTTAGTAGATGATAAAGTACAGAGGTGGGAAGTAATGAAATACAAATACTTTGTTACTGTACTTATGTAGATGTATCTGGTATTAGTTATTTTATTTATTTTGCTTCACTCTTTCTATTTTAGACATTTTACTTTCACTTCATATTTTTTTTTACACAAATATCTGTTCTTTCTACTTCTTACATTTTCAAACCAGGCTTGTTACTTTAGTTTTTTTCTATTAGTTGACATGATGCCCATGAACCTATTTCTTGTCATTGCGTGTCTTTTTTAACCTACCACTGGTGTATTTCCTGGTTATCACGCACCACAAACGTAGGCTACCCTATAAAATGAACAACAAGCGAGGCAGTAGGCAACAAGTAAAATGGCTAACGTGAACAAAACAGAAAAAGTCAGCGATGTAAACATGACTGAGAACAGACATTCCTTATCACCTGATCATCATCATCTTTTCTCTGCTTGTGTTTATATGGTGGTTGTTCAACCTGTATACATTCATTAGATAAAAAAATATTTTAAAGTCTTTTTAAACGTGAGTATCTGCACTTCTACTTGAGTGAAGGATGTGTGTACTTTGGCAATCTCTGTAAACAATAAATAGTAAAAATATAAAAGTTTTCAGAATAAGCATCTGCTGTAATGAGCAGGAGCCCTGTGGTACAGAATTTGAGTTTTTCCCTAAAAGACATTTAACTTTCCCAAAGTGACTTACCTTCCAACTGTATTAAATGCATTCCCCATGGGCCACTGCAGTTCACAGCATAATGTTCCCTCTGCTTCACACACACCTGATTTAACTTAACAATCAATTCAATCAGGTTTAATCAGATTGTGAGTGTGAAAGACTTGCTGCTTAAATGAGTGCCTACACATGTTTTTTTGTTGTTGTTGTTGTTGTTTTTTCTGGGAGTCACATTAAGGGTCTCTCTCCATCAAAAGCCAGGTTAATGCTAGACATATTAAAGCTGTTGTCTGCTACTGCAGATAAAAAGTTTTGAACGTTTATTTAGTTTCGAACAGTGGTCTCAGAACACGTAATGTGATGTTCTCAGCATTGGCTGATTTAATCCTATTGCTGCCAGAGAGCTGGCAGCAACGTTCTGGCAGTGTGAGTGTAATGTTCATTTAAAGTTCACCAAATCCTATTGGATGATGTAAAACTTACGACAGCTACAAATATGGTATTGGCGTAGTGAAATGTAAATTAGGCATCCTAATGGACTCACTTTGATGATGACTGGGGAGGAGTCAGAGAGAACAAACAGAAACCGAGTGGGTGTTTACACCTGTGTGCGGTTATGTAAAAGCCTATTTATACACATCTTTTTCAGTGGGAGGTGGAATACCAGAGACAGTGCCAGCAACAGTACTTTCAATACACCATGATAATTTCATTAAAAAAAAAAAGAATAAATGTACAGGCATATCATATTTAGCATGAAGAAAACACAGAATTAAGCATGAAAGAGGCATTTTACTAAATGACTAACTAATACCCCACTGGTGGAGCCACTAGTGACACCTGTTTGGTAGGTAGCATTATACACATGGATTAGGAATATTATTTCTAAACATGGACAGGAACACTCAGAGGATTGCACACCTTTACCACACGTATTAAAAATAATAATTAAAAAATCCCTTGTGCAACAATGATTCACGCTTTCTAGGCTTTTTTTTTTGGCTTAGAAACACTGATTCATTGCACGATTATAGAGCTATTTTTGTAAAATGTATATAAATATACAGCTAAACTTATTTATTGGAAAACTGGCTTGGAAAAAACAGCCTCCAAGATGATCATTTGCAAGTTTCAGGGTTTTTCATGGTTTAGTCACTCCCAGTTTGTGACAGGAAAAAAACACTGGCAATATTCAATGGATGTTATGTATCTTATGTATTAATACACTGGCATTTAGTTCATTTCTATTTAAAATACTGGAGCCGCAACAAATGATTTTGATAATTGGTTATTCAAGCAAATATTGCAAAGATTAATAGGCTTAGTTTTGTTTTAATGACTTTGAAAGGAGAAGGGCTGTGAAAATAATGATGTCGCTGTTCAGTGACCATAAATTTAATTCACAAAAATGATGGGGGAAAAATGTAACATTTTCAGCAATGATGAGTAATCATTTCAGTGCTGCAATAATAACTCTATAGACACATTTCAGGGTCGTTTCTTTTGAAGTATGACATTCATTTTTGGAAGAATTCACAAAACCACATTTGCAGAACAAATGATAACAATAAAATGGTATATATAAAATCATAGATTTAATTCAATTAAATAATTTGTGTTTAGTACCTATAAGTTTGTTACTTATTATTTTAAGTTCATGCTGGCTCTTAGCACTCTGGCACACTTCCTTGTGTGATGCTGTGCTTATGTAGCCACATGTATTTAGGATTTCAAGTGTCTTTGTTTTGATTCATATCATTTCCCCGCCATGGTTTTGAAATTAGTTGTTTCACTCACGTGTGCTGCTAGCATCTGTTTTAAGTTCAGCCCTAAATTATTTTGCACTAATGTGTTGATTTCCTGTTGTTGTTGTTTTTTGCTTCCTTGCCTCACTACCTTTGTTCATCACCTCTGCCTGTCTTACATGTGTATAGTATGGATCACAGTTTGGATTTCTCTACATGTGTTATTAATAAAATCTTTTACCTGCACTTGAATCCACCTGTCCTCGCATTACATGAAACACAAGCAGATGAAATAGAATAAAGTGCTCTTTCTGCTTGTAATAAAACAAGTAAGAAATATACACTTCATTACCTTTATAACATCTAAAACTCTCAAAAATGCAACATTTTAATGGTTCTTATGGGTTACTCAGTAAAATAAAAATATGCAGTAAATACATTCTTCTATGCCATTATACTACTGGGTTTCATTTGAAAAAATGCACTTACATGATATAATTATATAAATGAAAGATAATGGAATTGTTAACAGAATTTATTGTAAGAAAGTTTTTTAATAGTGTTTTATTATTTATTATACATTATATATATCTTGAAAACTCAAAGTGTCAAGGAAACAATTATCTGTCAGGAATAGGTAGTAGAAGCAGATGACATGCAGAAAGAAAAAAATAAACACAACGACTAGGAAACCAGAAAAAGAAAAAAAACAAGGATTCATTATGACACCATGAACATGATACACATTAAGTATATACAATGTGAGATTTAACACCTGTGATAATCAAAGATGTGACTCTTGTGTTTGTGGTCATGTGACTTGGTGAGTGCACAGATATGCACTGTCACGCATTATAAGGACTGATTGATGCTAATGCAGGTGAAGACTCTTGAACAGGGAAAAAAAACAGGTTGTGTGATTTATAAAGAACACAATTAGGGCTAGAAAAGAGACGTATATGTAATAAATATATAAATATTAATAAATAAATAAATACATACATATAAATAATAAAAAAATTTGTATATATATATATATATATATATATATATACACACACACATACAATTATAAAATAAACAAGGCTTGGTAAAGTCAGTGATACAAACACAGGAACTGAGCAAATTCTTTGCAATTGGTGTTTGAACCAGTCCCTAACGTCTCTTTATTGAGGGTGTGAATGTGTGTGACTAATTGAGCACACCACACAGGAACTGTAGAGTATGCAAAAAATGGTCCATAGCAGCCATATTAGATAATCACAGTGTTTGCTGGGAAATGGAGTTGTTTGTCATGACCCAACAGTGCACTGTATCAGTGCTATCATGACTGCTTAAATCTGGACTTGTCTTATTCTTAACTATTACATTTCACTGTAAATGAAAAAAATAAACCACTTTGTACAAAGTTGATACAAATTTTGTCAATCATTTTTGAACATGTCCCAGTCTATCAATTTCACCAGTATAAATCTCAAATCCCAAACGGCATTTCTTATCTTTCTCTTTTATCTGCTGCTGTTTGTATTTCAGCTGTTATTCAATGTGATCCGAACCCACTTTGGACCCCTTATATTATGCTTTGATGTTGACCTCCGAGTTATCTTTGGATAAATCTTCAAGACATAAGATGCGATGTTTGATCTTTTGTTGCTGTAGCCTAAAGAAATAGCCGACTTTTCAATTAACTCAAATGCGGAAAGCTTTGAAGTGTGACCGTGGTTGAAGAGTGCAAGAGTAATGATGTACAGTACTGTGCAAAAGTCTTAGTCACAAGTGATGAAATGTGCAAAGCAAACTTACTTAAAAATGTAAAAGAAACGTTTTCAAACTTTTAAATAATCAACTAGTGAACATTAATGTAACTAACAAAGACAATATATAACAGGACAAACATTTGCCTTTAAAATTGCAGTCGAAGGTACACTGTGCAGACTTAATCGCAGGAAGGTGGTACTGTAGCTCAGTGGTTAGAATGTTATACTTCTGATCAGGAAGTTGTAAGTTAAAATCCCAGCTCCACTTAGCTGCCACTGCTGTTCCAGTGAACCACGCCCTTAACCCTCAACTGCTCAGTTGAATAAATGATATAATTGTAAATTGCTCTGAATAAGGGTGTCTGCCAAATGCTGGAAATGCAAATGTGAGAGGAATCGGCTGGTAGACAATTGGATTTTGGACTTCTAGTTGTAAGTTCCAATCTTAGCACCAGTAAACTGCCAGTGCTGGGTCCTTGAACAAAGCTTTCAACCAGTTGAATAAATAAGATAATCATAAAAAAAAAAAAAAAAAGATAATTCGCTCTGTAAGGATGCCAAATGCTGTAAATGTAAGTATTTTTCTTGGACAGAGAATCAGGGAGAAAATAGCAGAATTTTTCTGGACACTATGATAAGGACATTTGCTTTTATGTTTAGTTTATATAACATCTTACCTTTTATACTCATTAAATAATTCAGAAATTATAAAATAATTATCTGAGAATAAATCTGTATAAAAATATGAATCTATCTCTGTTTAGGATAGATTTAGGACGATAGGAGAAACATTGTTTTGTACTCAAGTACTTGATTTAAATACTGGTCCTATAAAGGAAATATTGAAATTACTTAAAAAAAATATTTATTAGGATACAATTCAAAAATTTCAGAATTCTTTTAGCTATTTATAGTCAGATTTAGTGTTATAGGACGTCTTTATTATCACTTAAAAAAAATTCTGTGCATTTTATGAAAACACAAAGAAAGGCTTGCAAGTACTTTAAAGCTAAAAGAGATGTTAGTTGAGCATCTTACATACAAAACACTAATGATTCACTCTGACTAACAAAATAAACAACATTACAGCAAAATTGGAACAGCAGGAACATGAGAAATATTCAAAATGAATTAAAATTGACATTCTTTTGTTCAGCAAGCTCGTTTTTGAAATAAAAGTATGCCAGAAAGAACCGCATAGACAGACTTATTGTATTTATTTTTTTTTATTAAAGTGAGCATGTTAACTTGTACGTGAACCAGAATTACTTTCTTTTCAGTTTTGACATTGTCAAAACTGAATAATAAAATAAAATTTAGTCTTATTAAGCTATAAAAAGAGTAGCAGTGTGAAAAATAAATGTAGGTTGTTTCAAAAACACTCAATGTACACTCCAACATGCCAACATTTTTTTTTTACTTATTTGCAATATAAAACTGAATTTAATAATAACAAATAAATTCAAAGAATTCAGTTTGTTATACTTTTCTGCTCACCACATTTGCAATAAAAGGGATTTATTGTTATTATATACCTTAAACCAATCTGTCTGTTTTTTTCTCACCTATCATCATGAAGACATTTCTATCCAAAGAACTTTCACTTAATTTTTTTTTCTGCTTTGCAAAATTTTTAGAAGATAATTATTTTCCAAAATACTCAAAACAACCCATTTGTTACCAAATTCTATGCCAGTAGCTGAAGTTCTTCAAATACTAATTATACTATGAGTAAAAAGTAATCAAATTAAGTCAGACTGATATAACATGACCTTTTTTAAAAGTCTTTACATCTACTACAACTGATGTCAGTTACTATGATCTCTGCGATATTTCTTACTCTGGTTTTACTTTTCTTTTTGTACCATTTTTGTGCTTCCTGCCCATCAATTAACTTTAAGAACATTTGCTCTTTTGTCATTTGTCTCCCTTTCAGGTGGTGTCCTTGTTCCACTACACATTCAATTTCACAGTACTTCAGCAAGAGCCTGGAATGATCACTTAAGTGGTATTACACTGAGTGTATAAGAACAAAACCCCAATTCCAAATATGCTACAGATTTATTGATTAATGGCTCACACCATTCGACTCTGAGACATATAGGTATAAGGAAAGAGACGTAAAGTGGCATGCAATGATGGAAATGGAGATATTTAGGAAGGTAAAAAGCTGTTTTGAGACTAAAATTCAGTCTTAGGCTCCTTATTGAAATGGCAGCAATGTATAGAAGTTCCTGAATGCATATATATATATCAATATTATTCAGATAATATTAACTTTGCAGAAACATGATGAGTGAATTTAAGTTAAAAAGGTGCTGCTGAAATTAAAATTAACAAACCCAAAACAAATGAATTAGTAAATAATAAAAAAATATATTAGTATGACTCACCATAGAATTTGTTTGGATTGATTTACAAGCAAAAATTCACTTTCTATGAGAAACAAGCAGTTTTTTTTATGTATGTTGATTGTAATTCTCGGTGATATACAACATATAAAGGTTAGGTATTATAGCCATCACTAATGCTTCTGGATGGCCCTCTGCGTGGTGAATCAAATAAAAATAAAAAAATGCTTATTTAATTCACTTAACCAGGTAAGTAAGAGGGAAGGTATATAACTGATTTGCATTTGAAGTCAGCTGTACAGCCATTGACCTTTACAGAAATCTCTCTTGCTCTTTTGAAATTTGCAGCATGATTTATCTTACACTATCAGTGCCTTTCAAGATGATTGTCACACATCAGTTTTGATGATTATTATACGGTCACACACACATTTTATTTTATTTTTTTGCAGGGATAAGGTTTTTTTTCATTGTCTTTTTTATTATTTCCTAAAGGCCAGACAACACAAAATAATACTTATAAAGCGGAAACACCCTAAGTGCATTATAAGTGCATGGTCTTTCCAGTTGATGATACTTTGATTGCTGCTTTTTGAAGATCATTGTCTCCATTAGCGTTCTGGTACTCTATGAATCACAGCAGTCTGGTGGTTTATGACTGAACTCAATCAAAAATATCTATACAACAAAGATTATCAGTGTGTGTGTGTGTGTGTGTTTGTGTGTGTGTGTGTGTGTGTGTGTGTGTGTGTGTGTGTGTGTGTGTGAGAGAGAGAGAGAGAGAGAGAGAGAGAGAGAGAGAGAGAGAGTTTGGAGCATGCACATTTGTTTATAATTACTACATTCAGTCTGAATGTGAGGGCAAAAAATCTGTCCTGATGGTACAGATGGCAGATTAATGCAGCTGCTGGATAAAGGCCAGCATACCGAAAATAGACAGTTATAATTCTGATGTACCATTCCCATGCTGAGTATCAGTATCTCTTCTAAATGCTGGCTAGTTATGCAATTAAATCTGAAATATTTGCAACTCGGATTCATAAGTGTGATTCTTTTACACATGCCTACTTATATGATCCACATAGATACTGTAGAGGATTACATAATGCCTACAATGTAGATGCAGATCTTTTGAGAGATGACTTGGTTACAGAATTGTGCAGTATGCAGTGAATGAACAGAGGCCAATATATGGGTCTTTGTTGCCACAAAGTTAAACATATGCAAGTGTTAGATTTTATGAGTCTATGTATTCTGTAGCATTACAGTTTCCTCCTCACTCGAACCAAGATGCCCAAACTTTTTTCAGGGTGACAAAGTGTGCCTGTTCACAAAACGAGATCTAAGACTGTTTGAAGGAACTTTTTTATAAGTCACAGAAAAAGTAGATGAAGATCTCCTGTGGCATACAACAATGTTGAAGGCACACAACAGTAATTTTTACATTACCTTTAGATAGATAATGTAGATAGATAGATATGTTGGTGTATATAGAGGAATATAAAACCTGAGCTGAATAATGAAAGTGTGTCTTTAAACGGCCGTTGAATGAAGCTTTGTGATTGAATAGGTTTTCCATGCTCAGAGGATGATGAAATGCTTGTGCAACTAGGCAGAATGTAAAGTGCAAAGTGAAAATCATGAGCAGAAATGAATCATCATTTTGTTCTCTATCCATTCCAAGTACTGACCACAACTGAGAAAGCTCCAACACCGTAATGCCACTGGCAACAACCGTCAAACTGTAAACAGTAGTTTACTGTAATATTGTATACTGCCAAAGCTGGACGTAGCAATTCCTAAATGTAAAGTAAGTTTCCAGTTACAGGGTCTTAGCCATATCATAAAAAGAAAACATCACAATCATGGCTACAGAGTTTACCTGTAAGTGCTCTTTAGACGCATGTATACTCAACATGATGTCACAAGATTACAAAGATTCTTTTTTTGCACAGTTATTTCCTGTGTTATGAATGCTTCCATTCATTTGGTTACTCATTTATCTTCATTTACCATTTTAATCTACTCAGGGTCATGCTAGATCTTGAGCATGTATGGCAACACTGGCTACAATGTGCACATAGAGACACACAAATAATTCCATAATTCTTTTATTCACGCTTATACTATTTAGCATCACCAATTAAGCCTTAGTTGGGAAAACTATTTATTATTTTTCAATAATTACCTATTTTTTATTTAACATTACATACATCCAAATTAGATTTCATTAATATATTCATTTTATATTATTTCTATTGTTATATTATTGTGTTTTTGACAAACATTTCAAATTTGTCTTACCTAATTATTAAAATGAATAAAAACAGAGCCACAGAATTTACATAATTTTATAAATGCACATAGGTTTACATGATTGCCTGCAGTTGAAATTGCTAAATGGTTCAGTTGATCTTGTACTTACAAAAGGTACATTTTTATAATTATATTTATACTTTTAACTAATTCCATTAATTAAAAAAATAATAATTGCAAAAGGCAAATCTAATGAATCTGTGAGAGCTGATTTTCTTTTATTTCAAGTATTTTGTGGCACAAATACCACAAGCTTTGTTTAACAATGAAGACTTAGAGGCAAAGTAAGTATTAATAACAAAACATTTTAATACCAGTCTTACAAACACAGTTGCAGTTACAATGTAAAAAAGTAAAAGTAAAAAAAAAAAGGCTATGTATTTACAGAGTTTACCGAGAATAGTCAATGTTTCATGTTAATTTCATGTATATGCAGTGCACCTGGAAATAATTAAAAGCGTTTAACTTTTTTCACATTTTGTAATGTTACAGCTTTATTCCAAAATAGGGTAAATGTCATGTTGAAAGATGAACCATCGCCCTAGTCTGAGGTCCAAAACACTCTGGCACAGGTTTTCAAGGATGCTTCACTGTAAGGATGGTATAGACCAAGTGATGAGCAGTGCCTGGATTCCTCCAGACATTATGCTTGGCATTCAAGACAAAGAGTTCAATCTTTGTTTCTTATTGTCTGAAAAACCTTCAGTTGCCTTTTGGCGAACTCCATGTGAGGTGGGCTGTCATGAGCCTTTTACAAGGAGTGGCTTTCATCTGACTGCCCTACCATACAGGCCTGATTGGTGAAGTTTTGCAGAGATGGATATTTTTTTAAAGGTTCTCCTTTCTACACAAAGAAATGCTCAAGCTTTTTCAGAGTAACCACCAGGTTCTTGGTAACCTCCCTCAAATGCTTAGTTTCGCTCGTTTTAGGAAGAGTCCTGGTTGTTTCAAACATCTTTCATTTACGTATAACGGAGGCCACTGTGCTCATTGGGACCTTTAATGCTGCAGGAATTTTTGTGTACCCTTCCCCAAATCTGTGCCTTGATATAATCCTGTCTCGGAGGTCTACAGACAATTCCTTGGAGTTCATGGCTTGGTTTGGTTTGTGCTCTGACATGCACTATTAACTGTGTGACCTAATATAGATAGGTGTGTGCCTTTTCAAATCATGTCCAATCAACTGAATTTACCACAGGTGGACTCCAATCAAGTTGTAGAAATCTCAAGAATGATCAGTGGAAACAGGATGCACCTGAGCTCAATTTTGAGTGTCATGGCAAAGGCTCTGAATACTAAGGTACATGTGATATATATATATATATATATATCTTTCGCATAGTTTGTAAAATTCTAGGAAAAATTATGAATTCAATCTATTTTGGAACAAGGCTGTAACTTAACCAAACATGGAAAAAGTGAATCACTGTGAATACTTTCCAGATGCACTGTACATTTATCTTATTTACACAACTGAGCAGTGGAGTGGTTAAGGGCCTTGCACAATGGCCCAGGAGTGGGAGCCTGGTGAGGCTGGAATTTGAACTCATGACCTTCTAATCCAACATCCAATGCCTTAACCACTAAGCTATCAGCCTTTTTTGTGGGAGAAAGGGAATCACATATAAGGAACGATTCCCGTACCTGCTGTAATCTATGCTTAAGACACTCTCAGTATATACACTTGGAAGCACACACCCTAAGAATATAAGGAAAGCTTGCAATGCTTTGGATGGAGGATACACTGAACTGTGATGCATTAATTGTACTTTTAAGCTGTCACCTGACACACGGAAGGCTAGTGATGTTCAGTTTTAACCTGTACCACCTGCACCACCAGCACTGGGACAGTGGGCAAATCAATAAAAGAACAGTGAAGCTCTTGATGCCAGTTGCCATTTTGTATATGATCTTATATTTATAGGTATTAGGGTTTTTTTGCATTCAGATGTATGTAACACTGCTTTGTGAGCATTGTTAATTAAAAAATACTTAAATAAAAAATCAAGCTTTGAAATGTATTTAACTAATTGAATAGAAGTTGTTTATTATTATTACATACTGTAATATGCTAATAATCTAATAAACTTTCAGCTATTTTGGCTATTATGCCATTCAGTTCATTTCCTACCCATATTAGGAAATCTTCAGGAGTGACATATATAACACAGCCCTGTTGGGTTAAAACCTTCTCCTAGTTTTTTCTTGTTACATTTGAGTGACAGTTGAAAGACAGGATCAGCACTAAGACTCATGGGAAGAATCATGGGAAGCAGTAGGTTATCCAGCTAAAATTGACATTGAGTGCTGTTATGTGCAGGTCTCTCCCTCTAAGGTTGACTGTATTTTGAGGGGGGTCTAATATATGATATTCTGTTGAGTTTATTACTCATATACAGGAGAGAAATAACATTTAAAAAGGGTTAGGGACACAATAGTTGTTGCCAAGGCCAAGATAATGTACTTGTTTGTTTGTTTGTTTTTTGATGGATTTATTGATTGATTAATTGATTGATTAATTTAAGCTTTAAATTACATATTGGCCAAAGGTATTAACTGAATATTACCAAATACAAAGTGGCCTAACTACTAATAAAAAAATTGTGTGAGATGTAACATAAATGCCACTTCTTCCTAAACTATCTACAATATATATGTGTCCAAGATATATTTTCAAACATAACAAATGAGTCTAAAGGGGACAGGCACAAATTGCAAACAAACTACAGCAGACAGTGGGTCATAATATCTGTAGAAAAATTCTTAGAAACTACTTTCTTTCGGCTTCTCCCATTTGGGGTCGCCACAGCAGATCATCCGTATTCATGATCCGCATGTTCGATTTGGCACATGTTTTTACGCTGGATGCCCTTCCTAACACGACCCTCCCCATTTATCCGGGCTTGGGACCGGCACTCACAGTGCACTGGCTTGTGCAACCAAAACAAAGCAAAAAACAATGATCTATGCAGGGATGAAGAGGGAAAAGGTTTAAATATACATGTAGATGTGTCAATTTAACAAATCTTAAAGCACATTGTGGTGATGGCATGTCAGACTTGTGATTTTCCAGTGACAAAACAGCTGCAGGAATGTGATAGATTGCAGTGGACTGAGTCTGAAAAAGTGCAGACAGAAATTCCACCACCAACACAGACACCCAAAGAATAGACAGAAATACATTTAAGAAAGCAATATGTTTGTGATTGTTGAGTGGTAGCTCAGTGGTATTGGACTTTTGATTGGAAGGTCACAAGTTCAAATCCCATAGCCCAGAGCTACCATTGTTGGCTGCTGAAGATATTTAATAATAATTATAATAATACTAATAATAATAATAATAATACTATTAATATTAATATTAATAATAATAATAATTAAAAACAAAAAACAAAAAGTAAATAGCTAAATTTAGTTGTGATCTATGAACAATCAGATAATTAAAATTTTCAAAATCATACTGTAGCTATCAAAAGATCCATCCAGTAAAGTAAACACAGAACACACTTGTACTTGAGCACAGCAAAAGATCCAGACAGAACATTATGTGTTTTGTGGAAAATTCTAACTGGGAAACAGTTTTTGAATGTTCTTTCTGTCTGTGCTCTGTGACAGCGAAGTGAAGAGGTAGAAGAACTAGGCATCACAAAACAGGATGAGTGCTAAGATAGCAAGGCAAAGTTTGTGTATGTGTCTTGCACATAAAGCAGTTCAGGACAAATCAGACTCGGTGGATTAGATGACTGCTTCTCTGATTTCCCACTAGAGGTAAATCTAACAGAAGGGGTTGCATCAGCTGAATGCTTGGCAGCCCAGCAAAACTTGAAACTGGGCACACACAAAGATACGAAGAGTGATTGATTGGGCCTTCTGTACACACATGTTTCTTCCAGGAGTGAAATGGGCAAACTAATGAGGTTGATTGGATTTTAGTTGAAGTTCGAGCCAGTGTTTCTCGTTGCTAAATTAGATTCAAATTGTTTAATATTTACTTGTTCCAATTTAACCACTTAGAAAAGGACACTTATACCAAACTCTGTGTTTGGTCATGCCGTTGGGAATCTCTGCACATGTTCAACACAAACACCCACACACATACAAGCACATCTTGTGCAGCACAGTAGTGCAGCAGGGAGCATTGCAACTTCATAGCTCCGGGGAATTAAGTTTGATTCTACTCGCTTCCCAAAAACATGCCAATTGGTAAGTTGGTTATGTTTAATTGTAATCCTGTAAGGTCTGACTGTGTGTTTGTGTGTGTGTGTGTGTGTGTGTGTGTGTGTGTGTGTGTGTGTGTGTGTGTGTGTGTGTGTGTGTGTTTTCAGGTGCAATGAAATAAACTGGTGTCTTTGTCCAGGGCGTATTATTGCCTCATGCACAATATGTTTCTGGAACAGACACCAGATTCATTACAATCATGATGATAAAATGGCTTTTTAAGAACAATGAGTTAATAATTGAATGAATTTACATTTATTCATCGGGGAGGTGCTTTTGTTCTAAGCGACTTACAGCAAACACTTTAGCAATAACACTGAGAATAAAATAATTGAATAATTGCTCAGAATAGTAAAAGCTAGGACAGGAAGGGAGCAGATAGATGCTTATAGAAAAGATACAGTTTCATTTTCTTTTGGAGATTGTGAGGAAATCAGCTGTCTGGGTGGTAGGTTATTCTTTCAACAGCATACAGTGATGAATAAATGGATGGATGAATGAATCAATGAATGAATGAATAGATGGATGGATGGATGGATGGATGGATGGATGGATGGATGGATGGATGGATGGATGGATGGATGAACAAAAATACAAAGATTAATATACCATAAGAAAGTTTTTTTTTTTTTTTTATACATTTATATACATTTTATGTACTCACATTCTGAAAGAAATACCACAACATGGCAGTTCCGGGCTCCACTTCCAAGCACACAGAGTCACTCTTATGTTAAAATTCTACCACAGAATTATATGCAGACATCTGAACTAAGTCAAGCTCGCAAATATCCCAGACTCACACACATTCATTGCAAAATTCCACAGTGAATTTACATCATGATGATTTTGATCTTGTTCTGGACCTTTCTTTCTCTTTTTATACTGATTTCATCTGGGTTTTTTAATTTGTATTATTTATTAATTTATTTTAATTAATTGTATATAATTGTATTTTATTTTATTTTAAGGTTTAACCTGTTGCAATAAAACCTACTTGCACTTGCAACCCCGTCTCTGCTGCTTGACAATAAGACATTATAAGTAGAGATTTGATTATGTGGATGAATTTTATTAGGTTAAATGAAATTGAATATATAATATATTCAATGTATAAAAACAAACAATACACATTTTTTTAAATAAAATTGCATAGAATGATGGCAGTCAAATGAAATAATAAATAATCAAATAATAATAATAATAAACATATACTATGTATATCAAGATATTTGTAATTGATAGATTATAAAAAAAAATATTCACATTTCCAAATCAGTTTAAAAAATAAAAAATTAAAGTAATATAAAAAGATATAAGATACTATAAAATATCCTACATGAAAAAGAGAAGTGGCATGACTAATAGCAATTTGCAGAATTTAATTACTTTACATTATTTAATTCCAAAAATTGTACAGTTCCAATGACCTGGATCCCTAATATTTTCAACACACTCACAAACCAGTAGCAACATCACTGTTTCTAATTTTAGGGTAGATGATTCATTCATTAAGCATAATTAAGTTACTGAGACTGGCATGCACACAGCCATCACACTATTACCATGAAATAGAATGTCATATATGGTATCGAGGTCAGTGCATTGTAAATAAAGGTTGTAAATTATATAAATCTGCGAGAAACAGTGCAGAAATTAAATGTACTGCTCATTCACAGCTGTTGGATCTGCTGTTCAAGGAGAACGAAAAATTTCTGTTTCCTGATATTTAATTCCTAATGCTAACAAGGCACATCTATTAAATACATGATGCCAGAGATGTGTGTGTGTGTGTTTACATCCTCATCATCAACATGCAGCAGAGTGGAAAGACCAGCATGGGTCAAAGCAACCATATGCTCTGCTGAGTGTGGCAGGGGAATTTGTGGATAATATGGTGACCTTTATGATAACCTAGGATCAACAAAGTGGCCAAAGCAGTCATTGAATAGATATCAACAAAACATAAATGATCTATACTGTAAAGTTATGATTACAATACTTATGCATTGCAGATTTTTACTAGTACTTTTATTTATTTTGGATTGTAATTGTGACTAGTTTTAATCTCTATCTAATGCTTGTTTATTGTTAATAAAGAGGTACATTTTTGAATAGTGGAAGCAAGGACTCATTGGGATAAGTGTTTATGAAAAGTTGTAATATAGTTCAAAAGTTCTAAAATATACAGAAGTAAATAAAACCATAATACAGTCTATTAGCAAATGATAAATGGCTTATTTTTAGTACACATTCAGCACTTCTGCTGATGAGCTTAGTTCTGAATCAGACTGTCAGATATACAGACACATTTCAAACTTGATGCAATTGCACCACATTTGATCCAGAATTAAAATATCACACAGGAAATGTTTGTTTTTGTGCCAATTTTGGCCTGCATAATAATTATCACTGAGACATGGTTTTATTTTTTTAATAACATAATCTAGCTTTGATGCACTTTCACTGAGACTGATGTGCAAAATGAAGTAAAAGGCATCAATGTAATTTGCTTTGTCTGGATTCTATACATGAATGCAAATGAACGAATATCTTTACTTGTCTTTAATAGTATGCAGTGTTCAGGTGGATGGTCTTCCTTCACCACATCCATAAACTTACTCATTGACCTTTTTTTTTTTACCTCTTGCCTGGTGGCTCCATCCTCACCATCCCTCTACCAATATGCATGTCCCTCCTCAGCACATGATCAAACCATCGCAATTGCACCTCTCTCATTTTGTCTCCAAAACGTCCTACTTGTGCGGTCCCGCTAATAAACTCTTTTCTAATCCTGTCCATTCTCATCACTTCCAATGAAAATTACAGCACCTACAACTTTGCCACCTTGCATGCACTCTTTTCTTTACTTCTCTCACATACTCTCCATTACTTTGCACTGTTGAAGCCAGGTACTTAAACTTATTCACCTTCTCCACCTCTTCTCCCTGCAACCGCACCACTCCACTGCCCTCCCTCTTATTCACACACTCGTACTCTGTCTTGCACCTTCTGACTTTCATTGCCAGCTTCTTTTAATTCTTTTATTTCTTTTTTCGGCTCCTCCCAGTAGGGTTTGCCACAGCGGACCATCCGTCTCCATACTACTTGATCCTCTATATCTGCATCTTTCAAACCAACTACCTGCATGTCTTCCCTCACCACATTCATAAACTGCCTCCTTGGCCTTCCTCTTTTCCTCTATTCTGGCGGCTCCATCCTTAACATTCTCCTACCGATATAAGCCATGCCCCCCCCTCTGCATATGTCCAAACCATCTCAATCTTGCCTCCCTCACCTTGTCTCCAGAACGCCTTACATGCGCTGTCCCTCTAATAACTCTCACCACAAATAACAATATCATCCACAAACAACGTAGTCCAGGGAGACTCCTGTCTGACCTCGTCCGTCAATCTGTCCATCACCACTGCAAACAGGAAAGGGCTCAGAGCCGATCCTTGATGCAGTCCAACCTCCAACTTGAACCAGTCTGTCGTTCCTACTGCACACTTCACTGCTGTTACACTGTCCTCATTCATGTCCTGCACCAACCCCAAATAATTCTCTGACACACCTGACTTTCTCATACAATACCACAACTCCTCTCTCGGCACGCTGTCGTACGCTTTCTCTAAATCCACAAACACACAATGCAACTTCTTCTGACCTTCACGATACTTCTCCATCAACATTCTTAAAGATCAGTACCAGCACACTCCTTCTCCATTCCTCAGGCATCATTTTACCTTCCAAAATCTTGTTGAACAACACCACTGCTATCTCTCCTAAACAGCTCCATGCTTCTACTGGTATGTCATCTGGTCCAACCGACTTTTCATCCTCTTAATCACTGCTCTCATTTCCTCTATACTAATCCTATCCACTTCCTGCTTCACCATCTCCACACCATCCAACCTTCTCTCTCATGTTCCTCGTTTATCAGCTGCTCAAAATACTCCCTTCAGCTTCAACTCATTTCCATCGCCATCCTTTATTGCTTTTGCAGTACATCCTTTCCGGCTCGGTCCCTCTATCTGGCCAAACGGTATAAATCATTTTATCCTTTCTAAGTGTCCAACGTCTCATACAGCTCCTCATATGCCCTTTCCATGACTTTTACCACATCACTATTCACCTGCTGCCACATCTCCTTGTGCTCATGCCTACTTTTCTCATCACTCTGTTGATCCCAATTCTGTTTTTCCAACCTCTTTCTCCTTATGCTATCCTGTACTTCCTCATTAGACCACCACATCTCTTTGTCTTTTTTCTATTTCCAGATGTCACACCAAGTACCTTTCTAGCTGTCTCCCTAATTATTCTGCTGTAGTTGCCCAATCATCGAAAACCTCTTCAACACGACGAGCCCCTGTCTAACCCTCTTCCCAGAATCTCATACGACAGACTTCTTTCCTCAGTTACCACCATCTTATTCTTCCTTTAATTCTCACTCTCCTTCTCTTGTTATTCATCTCCAAAACCATCCTACAGACCACTCTGATGCTGTCTAGCCACACTGTCCCCTGCCAACACCTTACAGTCTCCAATCTCCTTCAGGTTGCATTTCCTGCATAGAACATATTCCACCTGTGTGCACCTTCCGCCACTCTTATACGTCACCCTATGCTCCTCCTTCTACTTAAAATAAGTGTTCACTACTGCCATTTCCATCCTTTTAGCAAAATCTATCACCATCTGCCCTTTCACATTCCTCTCCTTAAGACCATAGCTACCCATCACCTCCTCATTACCTCTGTTCCCTTCACCTACATGCCCATTAAAGTCTGCCCCAATCACCAATTGTTTATTCCTAGTTACACCATCTACCACTTCTTCTAACTTACTCCATAATTTTTCCTTCTCCTCCATCTCACAGCCCACTTGTGGAGCATAAGCACTGATTACATTTATCATCACCTCTTTAACTTTCAGCTTCACGTTCTTCACCCTTTTAGAAACTCTCTTCACCTCCACTACACTCTTACTGTACTCTTCCTTTAGAATCACCCCTACACCATCTTTCCATCCACACCATGATATAAGAGTTTAAACCCACCTCCAATGGTGCTGGCCTTACTCCCTTTCCACTTGGTCTCCTGAACACACAACATATCTACCTTTCTCCTCTCTATCATATCAGCGACTTCTCTTCCTTTACCAGTCATAGTACCAACATTTGAAGTACCAACCTGAACCTTGCCTGCACTTTTCCATTTTCTGCCATCTCTGTAGACGTCTTTCTCCTCTCCTTCTCCTCCTTTCGGCCAACAGTAGCCCAATATCCCCCGTTACCCTGTTGGCTAATGATACCTGTG
Organism: Silurus asotus; assembly: GCA_024362625.1. NCBI lineage: Eukaryota > Metazoa > Chordata > Actinopteri > Siluriformes > Siluridae > Silurus > Silurus asotus. The sequence goes on from MU533908.1 coordinate 3,292,891, forward strand.
TTGGTCTTTCTAAAGCAACTCTACCTATTTATCCGGGCCTGGGACCGGCACTAAGAGTGTATTCCTAATGGCTTGTGCAACCCTAATCCAAATACAGCTTATTTGAATTAATGTTTGTAAATAACGATAGCAAAACATTAAGATTGAATTTAGCCTTATTGTTCCAACGTTATTGGACATTGTCAGCTCAATATAAAGAAAGCTAGCTTTTTAGATACTGCTATATTCTACAAAATATTTTAGTACTATTCACTGCAGAAACATTTAAACTAGGGCCTGGGGGCCAAAGATGGCCCATCGTGACTGATTTGGCAAAGAATCAAGACGGGAAAAAAAGCTACTGATGGAGATCCTAATCTCTAATTTAATACTTAATAATAAGTATTAATAATATTAATATAATATGTTGGATTATTAATACTTAATATAATTTTAGATTTTTAAACTGCAAAAAAATAAAATAAAAAAAAGGGAGTATACAGTAAGTGAATTTAAAATTTGGGAATTGGGAAAAAACTTATAAACTTATAAAAATAAGTCTCTCTTCTTGTCTCTCATTAAAGGTGACTGATATTACAGGCATATGGCTCTATATCTTATAACTTTAATAACTGTATTAAGCATTCAACTATATCGTATTATAAATGCGATTTTATGTTTTTTATTGTCCTATTTATATATTTAATTAAACTACAAAACTTTGAATGTAAAACTGTATTAGTTCATGGTTTATAGAGCAAATGATTTCCAATTTTTTTATATTATTTCTAAATATTACACAATCATAAGTAGGGAAAACAATGGCAACTTTAAAATAATTCAGTTTGGTATAAAGCAACATTTACTTTCGGCCTAAATCAGCCACGTACCCCCGTCAAGATTTTTTTGGGGAAAAAGAAGCATCTCTGATGCATTGCAATAAAAGCCTCTCGAATTGATTTGACTTGACTTGACTATAGTACTTGCATATGGTACAATGGTAGCCTATAACTGATACATTAGAGATTATAAACTAATGACAAAAATACTCAGAAGAGGAAAAACACAAGGATAGAATGGCAATATTCACAAACACGAAGTAGAAACCCGTTTTATTCAAATACAAATTTGCATGTGTGACCCCATGTCATTAATGTAGTTCAATCTAAATTTTGTATTCATACTATCATATCACATCACTTTCCAACAAGAGTGCCCAAGTTTGTACAGCAACACTGGTTGGACAAACATTTGTACATTTGTACAAATATGTATATATATTCTGCAGCAGTACTCATTTACTAGAACTTGGGGTTTTGCATATGTTTTAGCGTGGCAGTGCTTTTGTTCACAAAGCAAGATTGACAACTCAGCCTTACTGAATATTTTCGGGATGAGCTGTAACACACTATAAACATTTACTGTATGCAAAACTATACTAAAGAGATTCAAACTCTGGCTATGTTTATCCGGTAATAAAGATACCTAAAATAATGATATGTTACGTATGCATACTAGGTAAATAAGAGAAATGGAGTATATTGACGTATCGCTGTACCTTTCCATGCTGTTACTCCTCCCAATGCCGAGTGAAGAATGAGAGGAATAAATCTTTGACGTAATTTCATGTGTGACAACAGATGGACCAGTTAGAGGTCATGAAGCACGCACACACACACACACACACACACACACACACAAAGCACCTGTGTTTGTAAGTTCCTATCACCAGGCACTACATGGTTTCTGCCCTCTTTGTTATTGCCGGGTGAACATTTGCCATTGCGTCATTCATCTGATTTGGCATTAAAGAAAAACGGTGCTGAAGGTATCAGAGCAAACGCAGAAGAATTGCAGTTTGCAGTGGAGAAGAAAAAAATAAATGGAAAAAAAAGAGACCTGCATTCTTATGTCTGAGTCTTTTATGTGGTCACACAGCAGCACTTTGATGGCACGAATAAAGGGCTGGGGGGAAAATGAGTGTGTACATGTGTGTTTGTAAATCTTTGACCAGAAACACTCTCTGACACATACGCACGCACACGCACACGCACACTCACACTCACACTCTCTCTCACACACACACACACACACACACAGGAACATTATTATTATTTTTTTTTTGTCACTTACTATAGTTTTATGATTGTAAATCTATATAAGTCTACAGTCCTGTTAAATGGTTATTGAGGTATATATTAGCCCGAAGTCCAATAACCACATAAATGTGGCATTACACACACAGAGGTTTTACTTAAGATGTTGGGATCTTGACCTTGGAGCTGACAATTTTTATTTTTAAGCGCTCCATGCTCATTTCTCTAATTGTTGAAAAATATATTTTAAAGCACATGACTTTCTTTCTTTCTTTCTTTCTTTCTTTCTTTCTTTCTTTCTTTCTTTCTTTCTTTCTTTCTTCTCTTCTTCTTCTTCCTTTTATTTTTCTTCTTTTTCTTATTGTTCTTTTTTCTTTTGTTCTTCTTTATTTCCTTTCTTACATCTCCAGCTCTGCCTTGTGTCTTTTTGTCAAATAATAAGAAGAAAAAGAAGAATATTTGTATTATTATTATTATTATTATTATTATTATTATTATTAGTAGTAGTAGTAGTAGTAGTAGTAGTAGTAGTAGTAGTAGTATAAACCTCAGAAGTGTATCCCATTTTGCAGATTTTGCTTCAATGCACCATACTGGTCTACACCTTGACTTTAAAAAAAAATAATAATAATTATATATTTATTATAAATACATTTTAAAACATAAAACAGGCTAAACACAATATCTAAGCATTTTTTGTGTTCAGTCTTCTCCATTTCCTTCAACTCAGGAGCTGTTTATCACTAAGAAATGAGACATGCTTTGAAACAAATACACCCTTCGCGAAAATCGTTGCGGCTTCATTGTGTGATAACATCTCAGCGAGCAATCTGTATTTGGGAGAAAAAAAAAAAAAAACATTTTTTTTGCAAAAAAAAGAGAGTAAATGTTCAACATTGTGTACAAAACACACCCTTTATACTTGATATGATCTTGTCTACATTCACAATAGAAAGAATAAAGTTTTGTTTTGTGCTCATGCTTTGAGGATCTAGTAAGCAGTATATTGTCATGCCAGGCATGCCTCATTTGCTATCAAAGAACTTTGGCAATCCACATGAAGCCAGACGAATATCAGTTAACATATTTCCATCTGAGACTGATCAGACATTCTTTCAGAGCATATAGCCATCGAATGTGTCAATTTTTCACATAGATGCACTAATTCACTAATGTCAAGATAGTACAGTTTAATTGGCAAAAAAAATATATCAAATATTGTAGCAAAGAAATCTATATCATCTGTTCATGTTTACATTTCAGCCAAGGATACATCCCCATGGCCAAATAATGTAAGAATTTCTGTAGTGTTCTTTAATGACTGCAGTGTTAGTAATAAAGGAGGTGAAATTGCACAAAGGTAGGCCAGGGGTCTAAAGGCTAAAATTAATTATATGAGTTAGCGGTAATGAGATTATATAGGTTAATTGTGTACGGTTCAAGTGTTATTACATTAAAGTTAACAGTGCCAGGCCATATTATATAATGCCCTTGGGAGATGATATGATATTCTTTGCTTGTATAGAAACTTGTCTCTGATGTTAGTTAGTATTATAATGTATAATAGATAGATAGATAGATAGATAGATAGATAGATAGATAGATAGATAGATAGATAGATAGATAGATAGATACTAAACTGTTAACACAAAGTTAGAGACATACAACAGTAAAAGTTGTCATTGGATGTGGTAGCATTACATTTTCTCCTAAATACCTGTTTGGCAAAGCTTCTGAGCACATTGCGAGCTTCAAAGCTTTATGAACATATGATTTATATGGATTGGAGTGGAACATCCTGACTGACCTTTGATTGGGCTTTAACCTGAAATCTACTGAACACCTTTTGGATCAATTGGAACACAAAATGCACCTCATCCCACCTCATGCTACATCAGTATCTTATTTTACTTACACACTTATGGAAAATGTGCACACAATATCAATAAAAAAACACACTCCAATATCTAGTGGAACATCTTACCAGAAAAGTGAAGGTTTTTATAAGAGCAAATCACATATCCACAAACTGAACATAAATGGCCTTTTCTTTGCACCTATACAAAGCTTCTTTTTGTAGGAAACTTCTACAAAATTTTGAACGTGGCTATGGAGATTTGTGCCCATTCATCTATAAGAGCGCAACTAACAGAATGAACTGATGCCAGGTGAGAGTTGGAATTCCAGTTCTTTTTAAAGGTGTTCAATGGGATTAAGTTCCGGGTTCTGTGTATTCATGTTGTCATGGAGATTGCCTTGTGCACTGTTATGATGGACCACGACTTGGTTTGTGTGCTTAGCAATGAAGAGAAATCTTAATGCTACATCATACAAAGACATTCCAGACAATTGTGTGCTTCGAGCTTCATGCCAACAGTTTGGGTATGGCCCAAATATGGGTCTGCTGGTTCAGTAGTTCACATTCGATTTAATGCTTAACACAGTGGCTCACTTTAAAAGACTTTGAGGCCAGATAGCAGTTTCAAATTGGTGCATAATTAATTCACACTTTATGTGTGACATTTCATGCTTTAACACAACACACAGTTGACATCATACATTGTCTATCTCTGATTTTGACATCTCATGCATAATGCATTTTAATGGCGGTAATTATTGCAACAAAATACTAGAGAATACTTTCTGTCAGAAAGTCTCATGACCCCACTAAGAAATGTTTGGTTCTGACCTAGAATCACACTGTTAAACCAAGTGGCAAATAAAAGAGAATTTCTGGATCATCTTTAATGTTTTAGGTCAACTTCAAAGAATTTGCTGCCAAAAATCTGGAACAGTGCATGACTATCCAACCAGAACGTACCTCTCTAGGGTTTCTGACATATTTACTTTTCTTTTTTTTCTTGTTATATATTATAGTTAGGCTCAGGCCTTTGGTTCAGATCCTGATAAATGTTTACAAGTAAATTTTATGAGAAGTAATGTATATGTGGTAGATTAAATACTTAATAGAGATGTACAACTATGTAAATAAACACAAATATATTGCAGTAAATAAACAAAAGTCTTAAAAAAAATAAAAAATAAAATTACTCTTTGTCTTTCTTTTCAGTTATTATTATTATTATTATTTAGTTAACATTAATGCATATATATAAATATATTAATGTAAATCTTTGTTTGTTTGTTTTTTTTTTTTTTACATAGTATGGTATATATAATTCGGTCAACGTCACTCCAGAAATTAAACCTGGTTTACTGCTGTTTGGTGCACTAAACCAATCTAGGTAAATAGTGGCAGTGCGATATACTCCAACTGCTTAACTAATTTGCAGGTTAATGGATTTTAAATTAAACCAACTTCCACCAACTGAAAAAATTCAAGATTATAGGACATTTAAAAAAGGAATATAAATTAGCCTGGCCTGTGTGTGTATTATCTTTTAAATGCCCTATTCTACACTTGCCATTTATTTTTGGTCAGTTTGAATCTGTGTTGCCATTATCACCTCCATTGTAGCTATTACTTTTATTATTTAATCCTAAATGCTCTGTTAAAACTCATCCTTCTCATCACAACTGGTGGAACTTGCTTCCATCTACTAGCAGATCAGCATTTAACCAGTTATGAACCATATGACCCTGTTAGGTCATTAAGCACAAAACTTTAAGGTTGTCATCTACTACATTTTTAATGTCGAAGTAGTCTCCAAAAACCTGGTCCACACATTTGCAATGTTCTGCAGGTAATACACAGTATTCTTAAGGGATAGACAGTATAAGGTGATATATAACTCTATTTTCTTATATATCTTATTTGTTATTTTATATATATATATTTGAACATTTCTTCTTTTTCTTTGCTGCTGTAACAGATACATTTTCCCACTGTGGGATAAATAAAGGTATATCTTATCTTATCTTATCTTATCTTATCTTATCTTATCTTATCTTATCTTATCTTATCTTATAACATATAAGGCTATATAAAACAATAAGGATGAATTATAATACAGTTTAGAAGCAGGGAACAGTATGTATCATCAGCAGAACAATTCAGCATTCAGTCTGTAGCATGGGATACTCACATGTAGGAGTGTGTAGAGTGGTGGAGATACCGTCTACTCATCCTGTAGCATTCCGTTGGGTGTGTTTTTTTGCCCACGGGACGACACATCAAGACTGGGCTATCTTCCACATCAAAGCACGACATCACTGGTGCCTGCACACCCACACATACCATGTTATTTTTGGAAGTTTCTTTATCCAAACACTCACACTGTTGAAACAGTAACTTGGCAGAGCCTGTGGAACAATATGTCTTCAGATCACATATTTCAGAGAGTTGCGAAAATGAATGTGAGTGTTCATTTCTTGACACAGGTGAGGTTAGACTCTGTGCCAAATACAGTTCAGTTCCCAAAGAGTCCACTGCCAAGATCTGTTTTTATTTAATGAGTTATCAAACCCATCAAGGTTTATAGTTTAAAATATCATCATTCTTCAATGGTATATGCAGAAAACTGTACATTCTAATTACCTGAAAGCTGGAGGGACAATTAAGGGAATAGTAAATTGAGTCAATACTATATAAAATAAGAATGCTTAATACTGGAAAAGTAGCTCACTGGTTAAGGTTCCAGGTTCCTGATCAGAAGGTTAGGGTTTCAAGACCCTGCATCTAAAAGCTGCCACCCTTGGATCTTCAAGCAAGTCCCCTAACTAAAAATATACCATATATTTTAAAAATCTATTTTTGGACAAATACTCTAGCTAACAAAAACTTATATGTATGTATTAATGTCCGACAGCTAATGAATTAAGTCTAGTTTCGGACCCTGCTGTATACACTGAATAGAAAAGGGGTGAGATGTTAGATATTGACAGAATCTGGTAAGAACGATTTGGCCTGAGGACAGTGTGAGTGGAGGTTGATTGACATGTTCATGTTTCTTTTTGTGCTTTAAGAGTCTACGATGGCTGACAGACCGCAAAGAAAATTTTGACATGTCTCAGGAGGATTGGAAAAGGCCTGTGGGAGGCCTGTGCCATTTTCTTTTCCAGAAGCATTTCTTATCCCCAAGAGGACAAAGAAGAAAAAGGAAGAAATGAAGAAAAAGAGGAAGACACACCAATGCTCCAATCTTACACTCCCATGTTGGTTTTACAAGTTGACAATATTTTTAACTCACTGTACTATTACAATAATAAGGGGTAGAAGTGGATTGATATGTGATTTTCTGAATGTGGGTCCAAAAGTCTTGGTTGTCGAGAAGAGTTATCCAAAACAAACATAAAAATATTGCGCAGTTTATATGTATTATTCAAAAACACATTCATGCCACAGTGGTACTGGGATATGCTTTGGGTTAATCTTGTTTTATTAGACTAAAGTGGCTACTCATTATGAATGAATGAATGAATAAATGAATGAATGAATGAATGAATGAATGAATGAATGAGTGAATGAGTGAATGAATGAATGAATGAATGAATTAACGAATTAACATGCAGATAAATAAATGACATTCAAAAATAAACTAAGAGAGGCAGCTTAAGTTGGGCCCAAGAGTGGCAAATCTTCTAAACTCCTATTTATCTAAGCATTTTTTCAGGTATTTAACACTGATAAAATTGTACTCAGGTGATACTTAAATATAAGATAAAAAATACAATACTCTCAAACTACTCTCTTTTTTCTTTTCTTGTTTCCTACTGCCTGGTTTACTATCTTTATTCAGAACTATGCATTATATAACTGGTGAAATACTTTACTTCACATGTGCCAAGTTTCACTGTTTAGAATGGAACTGTAGTCTCGTAGTCTCGTTTATGACAGGAATTTGTAGGGAATTTGATGCTTTTTATTAGTATATTCTTACATTAGTAAATCTGTTGTATTTAATTTTTTTGAGGAGTTTTTCCCTGCTTAACTGCTTATGCCCTACAGAACATCTGTCTAAATGCTGATGCACGAGTTGGCAAAATAGCATATACCGTACATAAAAAAGAGAGAAAGAGTATAAACATACTCTTTAAATAAAGGGAAACAAATTATGGATAACAATGAGGAATATGGTATCTTCAAATGGGGTAAATTGGCTGGAGCACAGAGAATTTAAGGCCTTGCTCAAGGGCCCAAAAGGGAATCTGGGCAATATTGTGGCTTGAACCCGTCAACTTTCCAAGCACTGACCCAGAGCCTTAACCACTGGGCAACCATTTCTCTATTTACACTAGTGACCAGAATTTACAAATCCTAGGACTGTATAGAATAGCTTAAACAAGATTGAGGAAAGTGCAAGAATACAAAACATAAAAAAATACATTAAATCTATATAAGTTGTTTATTTATTGAATTGTTTTTGTTTTAATTGTTACTACAAATGATGCTACCCTAAACGTGTAAAACGTGTAATCTTCTAACACACATGGTTGACTGATGTTACAATTCCTGTTTCATCAGCCATGCAATTTTCACTTAATAGCAGCACCATGTTTTGGACATCAAGAGAATGATGATGTGGCCTTGTTTGTTAAAATACAATGTAGAAATAGAAACAAGCTTGTGCACCCGACTTTACCGTGCATAACCGATGGACGAGACACTGAAAGCAAAATGGTGAGAGCAATTTGGCACAAGGACAGCTTGAGTAGAGATTGATTGGTAAGTTTGTGTTCAATTTTGTGTGTGCATGTGTGTGTATGTGTGTGTCTGCTTTGAGAGACCAGGATGGTAGACAGACTGAGGAAGAAAGTCTGACACATTTCATGGTGACTGGAAATGGTCTGTGGGAGTGTGCCTCTTCCTTCCCCAAAGCTTTTTATCAGACAGTACATGGGACGAGAAAAATAAAGAATAGATGCAGACTTCGGACTCAACTGTATGCTTTGCTAACCTTCTTCTATCTGTCATATAACCTATAGTCAGTAGAACAATGGTCAGAACAAGAAATGATATGGTCATAAATATTTCAGAGAAAACTGGAGACTAAAGTAATTCAGTCTAAATGTGAAAAGAGCGAAACAAGTTGAGAACTGTGAAGACATGGATGGAGCAATGAGTGCCCTGACTGACAGCTTGACAGGAGCAGAAATAAAAAAGGGACTCTCTTGCAGGAGATTGAGCGACAGCTTTACACACCGCTGTTCACCAAGAGGCACCTGCCGCTCTTCAACACACTGTTATAATCACTTTGAGCTCTCTCTCCCCTGCTCTCTCTCTCTCTCTCTCTCTCTCTCTCTCTCTCTCTCTCTCTCTTTTTTCTCTTTGGCAGTAAATACACTCTTTGCCTTGATATCATGCCTTGTACTGAAGGGCCAGCTGAAGCTCTTCAGGTGATGTCCTACTGGGGCAGTGGGCTGTGTGACTACCCCCGAGACCAATAGCAAAGAACACACACTTCCTCTCTTGTGACATTTCCAAATTGAAATGGAATGCTTAAGTAATCAGAAATCTTTGGTTTGGATAATTAAGCAATGATTTTTGTTTTTTTTTATTACTATAATTACTATTACTAGTAGAAGTAGCTGTAATAATAATAATAATAATAATAATAATAATAATAATAATAATAATAATAATTAATAATAATAATAATAATAATAATAAT
>MU533908.1:3303291-3336253 GCA_024362625.1 Silurus asotus
TGAGAGAGAGAGAGAGAGAGAGAGAGAGAGAGAGAGAAAGAGAGTGAGTGTGTGGGGCGGATAGAGGTGGAGTCGCAGATCTTGGTCGCCCACTACAGGACAGGCTTGAAAAATAAAGATCTGCTGAAGAGAGATCGATGGGGAGACAGAGAGCCTTTCATGAGTTCAGCCTGCTGCAGAAAGATCGAAACCAGACCGTGTGTGTGTGTGTGTGTGTGAGAGAGAGAGAGAGAGAGAGAGAGAGAGAGAGAGAGATTTTACACAGCTGTTCATCCTTCCAGAAAAGAATAGTTCTGTATAAATATAGAATACAGTTCAATTAAAAACAGGAGCTATACAGACATGACAGACTCCAATTTGCCTCCCTAATAAAATCACACAAGTACATTTGCCTGGAGATGCGATGTGCTGATCTACACCAAATATATAACCATGCAGGAAGAGAGAAAGAGCAAAAGAGAGAGAGAGCGAGAGAGCAATAAAGAGAGAGAGAGAGTGAGAGAGAGAGAGAGCGAGAGAGAGAGAGGCTGATGCTCTCCCTCCTCCTCCTCCTCCTTCCTTCAATCTCTCGTCCTCCCTCCTGCTCGCTTTCCTTCAAGCTCATTTCACAGTGAGGTCTCGCACCGTGCCGATGTACCGCGTCTCCTCTGTGCGAATCCACACTGAGTTGATGCTGCTGCTTCACCACAGACATGAATTAAGCCGTATCTCAGTCGCTTCGAACTGCAACCAGAAACCAACCTAACGGAGGAGAGAGGGGGAAAAAGAAAAAAGGGACATTGCATTCCAATCACGTCTTCACTTCTCGTTTGCCTGGAAAGAGCAAGCAGAGATAGAGGAAGGCAGAAATCGACACAGGGAGCGATGTTAAAGACGGAGAGATCCAACAAGCTTTAAACTCTGTGATGCCCCCTTTTTTGTGGAAGCTACTGAAGTCCATTAGGAAAAGAGGTGAGTGTTGCCCTGAATCCTCGGACGTGGGAGGACAAACGCATCTCAGTCTCTATTTTTAATACAAACCTGCTCTCTGCTCATTGATTTTTGCTGTCAGAAGGACCTCTCTAGATGATATTGTTAATCTAAGCAGGAAAAAAAGACAATACTTTAATTGTCTTTTGGCCTGAAAAAAATCTTTATATCACGATCACCCTTTTGCAAAGCTCTAAATATGTAGTGTAAAACGGATGTGTAACGGAGTTATCATGCATGTGCAATTATGATATGGAGATATGTTGCAGTTGGTGGACTCTATGGAAAGAAGAATTTTTTTTCTTCGGTTTTTCGTTTCAGTGCATGTCTCCCTCCAGTCTAAAACCTCCGTAGCACCTGTCTCTACATCCATCCTGGCACAGGAGATGTAAAGTTGGAGCCGACTAAAAACCAAAAAAAAAAAAACAACAACAAAAAACAGAGTAGGTACCTGCAGCACTGGGAATAGAAGTGATGTTATAATTCTAAGGCAATCAAATACATTCGGGGTTCAGGAATGTATTCTTCAACACACACGCACACACGTACACACACACACGCGTACACACGCATACAAGAACGCACTGAAATGCCGAGGCATAGGCTTTGCCTGGCACAAAGTGTGCTATTCATCTAAGGGGGCAACTACCATTTTCCTCAATTATGCATGGATGATTAATGGAAGTCTTTCATCCATTCTAAAAGCACATTTCTGACCGAAAGTCAGCGTGTTTGGGACCATAGCGCACTTTCTAGGTTCTGGGAGCGTAACACATTTTAACCGATCTCATCCATCAGCATCTCTTCTCCAATGTGCCGATAGCTAATTAAGTGTGTTCAGCGTGTGGAAAAGCAAAGAGATTTAGATACGCATTGCCGGTCTGATAGGAGATCTTTGGAGGAAGCAACAGCATCTCCCTTTCACTCTTTCTCTCTCTTTCTATCTCTCTACTGCACTCTCTCTTTCTATCTATCAATCTATTCGTCAGATTTTCTGAGTACTGTGAAATGACAAAGAGGGTGCAGAGCACTGCCTGAAGTGTTAAGTTGCTAAATGTTCACTCTATCCCACTAACCATGTGTGCATGTATATGTGTGTGTGTGTGTGTGTGTGTGTGTGTGTGTGTGTGTGTGTGCGTGTATAATGTGGGTGGATGAGAGAGAAAGAGAGATAGAGCGAGAGAAGATGAGAGCTCCTGTCTGATCTGATGGATGTGAAGACCAAACATGATTAATTGGAGGAACAGTTGCGCTATGCAAATTCACATTGTCACTGGCAAAACCAAACAACATGCACGACCTTTCCAGAAAATCAAATGATGTAGCTGTAAACATGGGCGTGTACGTTGTCCCGACAGAACTAGAACATCACGTCACTATGACGCTCATCCTTGTCCCTGTACTGGATTGTTTGTAAGGCAGATGCTTTATTGATTTAGCGCCACGTTGGTGGAATTTTGTGAGCGTTTGAGTGTGTTGTCGTTGCAAAGAATTCCCCTCAAACATTTCCACAAATGTCATGCAAGCGCTGCAGCTCTTTGCCCGTGTACTCATGTCTTTTATTCCTTTCTCTGTTTCTCTTTCAGTGCAGTGAAGTGGCACTCGGCCGCAACTTCATCAGGTTTTGGAGGAAGGATGCTGTGGGTAACCCTGCTAAGCACAATAGCTTTAGGTTGGACTACGCCGATCCCCTTGTTGGACGAGTCTGAGGAAATAGACGAGCCGTGCTTTGACCCTTGCTACTGTGAAGTCAAGGAGGGCATTTTTCATGTGCACTGCGACAGCAAAGGATTTACAAATGTCAGCCAGATTTCCCAGTCATGGACAAGACCCTTTAAGCTTAATTTGCAGAGGAACTCTATGCGCAAGCTGTATTTTAACAGCTTTTTGCACCTCAACAATGCTGTGTCACTCAATTTGGGGAACAATGCGCTGCAGGACATTCATGCTGGTGCATTCAATGGGCTGAGCATTTTAAAAAAGCTCTTTCTACATGAGAACAAGCTGGAGGTGTTCAGAAATGATACTTTTCTTGGACTTGAGAGCCTTGAATACCTTCAGGCAGATTACAATGTCATAAAGAAAATCGAAAGCGGTGCTTTCCGAAACCTGCACAAACTCAGAGTGCTTATTTTAAATGACAATTTGATACCCATGCTCCCCAATTTCTTATTCAGGTCTGTATCATTAACGCACCTTGATTTGCGTGGCAATCGGTTAAAGACTCTTCCTTATAAGGGCATGCTGGAGTATGTAGGCCGTAGTCTGATGGAGATTCAGCTCGAAGAAAATCCATGGAACTGCGTGTGTGAGATTGTACAGCTTAAAACATGGCTGGAGAGGATACCATACACTGCTCTGGTGGGGGATATCACTTGCGAATATCCGTTTCACTTTCATGGCAAAGATCTCCGCGAGATCAAACGGAGTGAGCTATGCCCACTGCTTTCTGAAGCTGAGATAGAGGTAAAACTCGGCATCCCGAGGCTACCTTTCAGTAATGAGAACATGTGGCCCACCAAACCTTCATCCATGTTGTCATCTTTCCATAACACTGCCTCCTCAGTGGAGTACAGAGAGAGATATGTAAAGCCAACCAAACGACCCAGACCTACAAAAACACCACCAACTCCACGGAGTCTTTATCCTGGTCCAAACCAACCTCCTGTACCTGGCTATCAAACAAGGCCACCTATTCCAATCATCTGCCCGACAGGATGTACGTGTAATCTACACATCAATGACTTGGGACTCACTGTAAATTGCAAAGAGAAGGGTTTTCACAACATCTCTGAGCTCTTGCCACGACCACTGAATGCCAAAAAACTCTATCTGAGTGGAAACTTAATTCAGAAAATATACAGATCAGATTTTTGGAATTTCTCCAGTCTGGATTTACTCCATTTGGGTAACAATCGGATATCGTATGTTCAAGAAGGTGCCTTTATCAACCTGCCCAATTTGAAAAGTTTATACTTAAATGGTAATGATATTGAAAGGTTGACTCCAGGCATGTTCCGTGGTTTGCAGATGCTCAGCTACCTTTATTTAGAGTACAACGTCATTCGAGAGATTCAACCAGCTGCTTTCAGCCTAATGGCGAACCTGCAGCTGGTTTTTCTGAATGACAACCTGCTGCGCACGCTTCCTGTCGATGCGTTTGCTGGCACCTCCCTGTCTAGGCTGAATCTCCGCAACAACTATTTCCTGTATCTGCCTGTGAGTGGAGTGCTGGAGCACCTTGACTCCATTGTACAGATTGACTTGCACCAGAACCCATGGGAATGCTCATGCGATATTGTTCCACTCAAGCAGTGGATTGAGAAACTGAGCTCTGTCATAATGGTTGGAGAAGTCATTTGCAAGAGTCCAGAGTTTGCTTTTGGCAAGGACCTTCGCATGATGGAAATAGAGGTGATCTGCCCCGAAATGAAATTTTCCGCTGCTTCTCCTGGACTTGCTAACGACGTCACTTCCACCAGTGACTCTGGATTAGGATATGCCCCTTCCACAGGGGCTATACCACTTTCGGTCCTCATCCTCAGTCTCTTGATCTTGTTCATCTCTGCTGTTTTTGTCGCTGCTGGTCTCTTCGCCTTTGTATTAAGGAGAAGGAAGAAACTTCCATTCAAGAAGCGCCAGGAAGTGGTGGATTTGACCGGGATCCAGATGCAGTGCCGGATATTTGAGGAACAGCAGACTTCGCCCGAGAAACCTGCCTCCAGCCATGTTTATGAATACATCCCACACCCTGTTACTCAGATGTGCAACAATCCCATTTACAAACCACGTGAGGGTGAAATAGATGGAGAGCGGTTTTCAGAGACAAAAGAAAACAGCAGTAATTATCGAACTCTGTTGGAGAAAGAGAAGGAGTGGACTATGGCTGTGTCAAATTCTCAACTTAACACCATCGTCACGGTCAACCAGTCCGGAGAAGTGGCGGGATTTCATGAGAATGGCGTGCTTTGCCCCACGGTCATTGACAGTCAGAGACCGACTCCGACTGTGGGGTTTGTAGACTGCCTTTATGGCACGGTTCCAAAATTAAAGGACATGCATGTTGCACATGCACATCCTCCAGGAATGCAATATCCTGACTTGCAGCAAGACGCCCGATTAAAAGAAACTCTACTTTTTACTGGGGGAAAGGGATTTCCAGAGCAAAATGAATACCTCGAGTTAAGGGCCAAGCTCCAAACCAAGCCGGATTACCTCGAAGTCTTGGAGAAATCATATAGGTTCTGATGATAGAGTGTAAGCTCACTTCCATATATAGCAACCCCCCCAACCACAACCACTATAAAATAAAGCATGATATTATATGTGTATCATGATATATATATATATATATATATATATATATATATCATGATAAAAATCACAAAAAATATTTTCCCCCAAATTAGTTTGGAGGAAAGGCCATACTCAGATATTCAATGAAGTGCCTTTTTTCAGAGTAGCCAGCAATGTTATGACCCTTATTTTTATACGGAACCGATTTGTGTGTGCCATGGTTGGCATGGGGGAGAGCGTGACACAGCATTACAGCCGCACGGCTGCGGGGGGAAACGTCACATTTTCACCGTTTTTCCCCTCTCTCATGCACATTCGGATATTTGCCCAAAGGCCTGGCACAGTTTGTAGAATATTGCAGCTTGCTGCATGCATTCAACTGCAGGGGTGGGTACTGCTGAAACTGACTGTTTCACTGAGATACTTCACCTTCAATGGAGATACTGTGCAACGCGTTACTGTTTGGTGATCTATTTATTTTATATATTATCAAAAAACAGACACGCGAATTCCTCTCGCAAAAAGACACACCCAAGGATCAATGTTTGTGAATACATAACAACACTCGAGATTTTATGGAGTTTAATGCACTTTCGTAAGACAACGACGCTTCTGGATATTACCACTAACGGCTTTGTAGGAAACACTTTTAATGTTTTCTCTCTCTCACACAAAGATTTAAAAAGAAAAATGTGCATATATTTATTCTGTAATTTCAGTGAGAATTTAATTGTAAAGGTAATGTTAAATCTATGTATAGTGATTATGCGTCTGGTATAGCCTTCTTAATAAAACGAGGGCGGTACAGGCCCTTCTAAATCAAATAAAAATGGTATTGATTAATACCGTTTTGGAGAAATACAATTTATGTAGTGCTATTTTGATGGCATATGGTGCTGCATTCTTTTTTTTTTCCTTTTTGCTGTAAAGCAAATGAGAAAATGCCTATAAACCTGCTGCAGGCTGCCGCTGTGCATCAAATAAACCAACTGCTGGAATACAATGGGAATAGGGAGACAAAATCAGTCAAAATTTCTCTACATATATATAGTATACATACACACACCAAGCAGTAGGAATTTAAAGATGTTAGATTCACTTGCTTGAAGGCTAAACACTATGCTAAACACAGGCTGTCTATCCGGTTCGATGGCAGTTGTCAATACTGATTCTGTCCACAGGAGGGCAACAGCAAGACAGTTTAGGATCCAATTTACAGGACGTGCTGCCAAAAATAGATGATTCTAATCAATCCTTTTTTTCTTTCTTTCTTTTTATTTTTTGTCTTTTTCGCAATTTTTCTTTTACACATCAGAAAACCAAAATGTTGTAAATGCTCAGCTATAGCACATGGCAATTAGTGCAATGTATTATAAGAAAGAAGTTTGAAAATTCATTTTTGTTAAATCTTTACGCAAAACAAAATGTCAGAAAACGTTTTCATTTCATTAAGACACAAAGTAATGCTCATACAGAGTTCAGATCACAGTGTGAAAGCAGCAAATTGGTTCAATAAAAGTGTTTATCGTTTGTTATATCAGTCTCTTCGGTACAGAGGATGGAGATATAAAGTGTTTCTTGCCACATCCCCGAGGTCAGCTCGATTGCACAGTGGAAGGTCGTTCACTCACACACACGTGACGCACTGACTTTAGGCTCTAGAGAGTGTTGATTGGCGTTTTAATATCGTAGTACAACATTTAATTAAAAGGTGATGCTCAGATTCTGTTGTACGTCCTAAGACGTTTTATCTTTCTAGCCTTTTGTCTTCTATGTGGACATCCCCAGGTTTTGAATTGTGTTGCAGATGTGAAGCTCTTTTCCTTTACCAATGTATACGTTTGTACAATTCTCATGATACAGGACTGTGTTATGAGACCTTGCTTGCTTTGAATGCAGGTTCTGTTTGAGTGCATCATATGATTGCAAATTCATTTTCAAGATGACAGAACGAGTCCATTCATCGTGAGTTTCTATAGTAAGCCGTACAACATGACAAGGACAACTGAAAACAACGAGTACACAATGATGAATCACATCAGCCCATATAGTCTAAAGTCCAAATACAAACTTATACAGCTTAATAGCAATTACCTGTTAGATTATCTGCATTATATAATAGTTTTCCAGTCAATATAAATGCAATTTGATGAAAAGTGCCACTGATACACTTTCTGTTTCATTTTTATTTATTATTATTATTATAATTTTTTTTTCACATTTTGAATCAATAACAATGGCATTTTTATATTTATTTACTTATTTATCAGTTTCCATGCCCTGCTTTGCCAAATTATTCTCTCAAATGTATTATTTATCCCAACAGCTGGGGATGTGTATAAAGAATCAGCCACTGTGCTGAAAAGATAATTTGTTTATGAGGGTCAGAATGAAGGAATCGCAATTGTTTGTCTTAAACACAAACACAAGCATGGACGGACACACACACACACACACACACACACACACGTGCTTTCGAGACTTTGTAATGTAGACAGTGCCTGAGTGGAAGGTAGGAAGCGTTCCAAGCTAAAGTGTGGCTGTAAAAGTTTGGTTGCTTTTTTTTTTTTTTTTTTCAAACCTGGATAATATGAGTCTTGCTGGTCTGCAGTTTTCTCACAAAACTCGTCTACATTTAGAGCATTTATGTCCGTGCAGTGTGGTGGTTTTTGTTTCATTTATTTTTTTATTTTTTTATATAATTTAAAAAATGTGCTTACATGATAAATGGAAAATTTGTAAACAATGAATTTAGCTTTGAGCACAGCAATTTGCTAATGATGTACAGAACAATGTTTGGTTTAGTTTTATAAAAAGTCCCACATTTTAAAATATTTTTATCAAAGCTAATGTTGTGTATTACACACATCAAAAATGATACATTTGAATTTGTTAAACAACATTTTTTATAATCCAGGTAATAGTCTTAGATTATGTGGGTCATCTGCCAAGTGCCTCTGTATGAGCTGTTACTATAGAAACAATAATGACCAAGCACTTTAATATCAACCTATTGCTCACACATCAGCTGGAACTGCTTTCTGTTAAAAAAAAATAATGCATAACTTCTGACCAATCAGATTTAAGAAATCACTCAATATGAAATAAGGGCTATTAGGAGCTATTAAGAGATTATTATTATTATTTTTTTTTTCATGGCTCAAAATATTTAGAAATGAGGTCATATCATGTAAATTTGCCATAACAGTGACAGTTGTCAAAGGAATACTGAATTTCAAAAGTACACACAGACTTGGCAACCCTGGATAAAACAGAATTCATTCATTGTAATGTTGCTACCTTGTGCATATTGTGTTTTTGAGAAAAAATGCAATTAGTGTGTGTAATTAACCCTTTAATCTAGTATTGAAATTAATATGGTTATTCGCATGCACATTCACCGACATAGAATAATACGGTCCGTAGCACCATTGTGATCTGTTATTGGCATACGTGCTTGTGTGCATGTTTTAAATTTTTTTATTTTTTATTTTTTTTAAATTACTGTTCCTTTCGGGTCTTTCCTCTCGAGGTTGATCTTGGCTTGTTAGAGCTCTGCTGGCCAATCGTTATTTGGCTGCTTGACGTTTATGTAATCTATACTTGGCTGATTTGCCGTATTAAATGGCTTCGCTACGTTGCTGTGTGTTGCTGTCCCCAGATGGACGTGTTGACATTACCCTTCTTTGTAGTTTGTTTGTTACTCTGTTGTGCACTGCTCTCGTCGCTTGTTTTCACATGTCGTTATTTCTCAGCTCTCTATCGAATTCTGCCAACTCCTTTTTTTCCCTGCTCGCTCTTCTTGTTCCTTCCTTTAATGATTGTGTCATTAGTGCTTTGGTTTTTGAAGGTCTCAATCAGGCAAGAAGTGAGGAACAATAGACATACAAAAGAAAAAACATGCTGATTTGCATGTGACAAATCTTAATTTATTTATTTATGTATTTATTCTTCTCCTTTTTTTTTTTATAACCAAGGGTCATGGAGTAAATGTCATTTTAAAATGCTGAATATCTCACAATTCACACTCGGTTACAGTCGCAGGCTATCACTAATTCCACAATCCTGTGTTGCTAGGGTCAAAGCAATCCAGGATTCAGAATCAATTGTGTGGGCGCTTAAACTGCTGCATTTGTAGCAAACTGTACAAGTGTAAATATATTTGCGTAGGCTTCATGTCTGTTTTATTTATTTGTTTATTCCACCATGGCTGACAGATTAAAAAAATAATAATACAAAAGATTTAGTCACAGATATACTTACAAGGCCATATTTAAGACGCATTTTTCAAGAAAAGCTAGACATAGTGAGGAGAAGTCAACCAAAGCAGTTCAAAAGAGTTGTTAAGAACCATTTACACTTTTTTGTTTTCTTTCCTGTAGAATTTGCACAAAACCACACAATTTGCATTCATTTCAAATCCCTAGGAAAAATGTAATCCCAGGGTTTCGGTGGTCAGAGAACTTAAAAGTTGAAAAACAAAAAGCAAAGAAAACCCATGGTGGACTGGATTTCTGTCAGTTTATTCATTTAATATTAAGGCTTCTGCTAGAGATCATGTACGCGGGTATTGCACATGTGGCTGAAGTAAAAGGACTTGTCTATTAAATGGCGTTCATTTCTGCTTCATTAAATACCTGTCAGTAATGCACCACTATGTTATACTGGTGGATTAATTTAGGTAGGCCAGTGCTCAGTTGTCATATGTAACTATTAACCTGTTCACTTGCTTGCTTTAATTTGCAGGCTTTTATTCATGCATGTGTTTTTAAGAGTATGTTTCTTGTTTTTTGTACAAAAACAAATAATTGGTCTTGCACTCCTAATGGCCTTGAGCTTTTGTTGTCGCAATAGCATAAATAACACGGAACAGAAATTAATATTGACTCGTGCTTGGACACGGCTGTTGGTTTGCTTCAAAAGGCTGATAGACTGCAGTAAACAAACTTCATTATTCATGCTACATTTTCTATTTAGTAAAAGTGATGCAGAAAATTATAATTTTTTCCTAGCTCAAACTTGTGATTTTTAAAAAAACATATTTGCTAATTTTACCGAGGTGTTGTTGGCGTTTGCTTGTTTGAAATGTTTTAAATGTAATCATGAATACTTTAGCTAATTGCTTAGAGTCAATGGCCTCTTTTTCCTCAAATCTTTCCCCTTTTACATTGCTGTGATTTGGAACAATTATTGTTGTTAATTAAGAATTGATTATTAATACAATTTAAAACCCTGGTATTCTAACAGACATAAATAACATTCAGTTGTTGCAAGAAGGTGGACTTTTATTTATGTCTCAGTTTTTCAGCAAATGTTTCTTGTATAATCCTGTCTCGAGCGTGGACCAGTATACTGTCCAGCACAAATTTCTTACAGTAACATACAGTGTTATATGTTGTGGCCTGTAAAAATATTTAAAATAGAATTGACTGCAATTTGAAAGCAGCATTATTAAGTGTATATCAAATGCAATTAAATATACACTGAATTAATATCATCATCTGTTCGGATACAAGGAAAATCGAAAATTCGAGGAATTTGTATTTTATATTCTCTCTTACATGACCAAAGAACATATTTCAGGACAAAGCATCTGGATACATTACTGATTCCAGACAAGATGTTATGATTAATACTGACTCAACGTAAATGTCGATTATAAATGCTCAGTCAGCATTTTTTTTTATTTTTTTAACCATAACAGAACATTAAATAAATACATTTTGACAAAATAAAATGTAAAGTATTATTAAATATCCTACATTCTGCATATGCATTATGGTTTAATAATCTACACCTGTATCTTCAGATGATATGCTTACACTTTATTAGTCAGCACACAAAACAAAAATAAAAAAAACAAATAAATGAAATGTACCTTACAATGACAGACAGGTAGATACAGTGCATACTGTAAACAGATCTGCTACGTCAAGTACTTTCCTAAAAGCTCCCTATTATACAAACAGCTTTTGCTTCTATAGTCAATTTTTTTTAAAGCTGCTGTTGTTGTGGCTTAAATGCAAGAGTGAATTATAAAGGCAGTGGTCTGGATTTGATTGAGAAACTCTGTCTCAGATGCTTTTAGTCAATAACAATTTGGCAAATGCGAATGAGTAAACTACACACAAGCACTTTGCATAATCTCAGTGAAGCACACAGAAACCAACTTAAGCAGCTGTGTAACCCATGTTGAAAAAAACAAGCAATTTCCCCTTGCATAAATACAGACATATTATGGACTTATTATTCCTCTGTGTGTTTCATAGAGAAAGGGAGAAAGAAAAGTTCAGAGTGGTGCTAAAAGCATTTGGGTATTAATGCAGTCGCTGGAATTTCGTCATCCGGTATTATGTTTTGTTCTGTAAATCATTTAGGTTGGAAAAGAAAGCCATGTCTTTTGTGTGTCAGTGTATGTGTGTGCAAGAGAATGAGCATGAGAAAGAAAGAGTGTGAGAGAGCAAAAGAGAAAGATAGATAGAGAGAGAGAGAGAGAGAGAGAGAGAGAGAGAGAGCGTGAGAGAGGGAGAGCAGAGCATATTTGATTTCTACTGCATTGCAGTTTTTGCAGAGAGAGAGAGAGAGAGAGAGAGGAAAAAAAATTATCAGATGGGAAAACATTGGAATAGAAGAGGAAGTGAACCTATTAGAGGGCTGCAGGTTGGTGCTTATTGTTTGTTTAAGAAAAAAAAGGGGCCCAACAACCTGGATGTAAAGTTACATAAAAAGGTATAAAGAAATTGCATATACACCATATGGACACAGTCAATGATGATTGTTCAATTTGTGTCGCTGTTTCTTTTAATGCTACAATATTACTGTTTTTCTTTTTTTCATTTTGTTATTTTTTTCTGTTTTAATTCCACTTTACTTTAATACCCTTATGATAATTAATGATAAACAGGAAACCCATTGTGGGAATATTCTCTCTGTCTCTCTCTTTCTCTCTCTCTCTCTCTCTCTCTCTCTCTCTCTATCTATCTTTCTCTTTTGCTCTCTCACACTCTTTCTTTCTCATGCTCATTCTCTTGCACACACATACACTGACACACAAAAGACATGGCTTTCTTTTCCAACCTAAATGATTTACAGAACAATGTTTAAGAAAAAAAGGGGCCCAACAACCTGGATGTAAAGTTACATAAAAAGGTATAAAGAAATTGCATATACACCATATGGACACAGTCAATGATGATTGTTCAATTTGTGTCGCTGTTTCTTTTAATGTTACAATTGTGTTTGTGTGAGTTTTATTCAAATACTAAAGTAATTGTTTTTTAGTATGCACATATGGTCAAATATACTACAGCATATGTACAGCATGAACAAATAAGAGTTTTGCATGTTGGGAAGTACATAAAGAATACCGGGTACAGAGAGTCCACAGCACTTAGCATACTGAACGCCGAAGAGTAATTGCACTTGACAATGAAGAATTCTAGCTGCGTTCCAGCTGTAGAATAGTGTTCCTTGCTGTAGCAGAGAAGTGATCGTGGTAGAAGAAAATGTACAGTCTGCCATTCAGCTGCTTGGGGGAAAGAAAATGTCTCATGTTTTTATAGTCTGCCATATCATTCCTGAAGGCTTGGGGACAGAAAATCGAGTAAGTAAAATGTGATTGGTGACAATTTCGTCTGAGCCAAATTTTTTGAGCCAAATGTTTCTGAAAGCGTTGTGGGGATGCTTTTGCCTTTCGTGCCTTTTTTCCAGTTTCAAGCATCTGCATCCTTTATCCCGTGTGCTAGTTAGCTTCCCGCTGCTCCCTGCTGTTTTCCACCTACAGTGTAGCACACACACAGCTGGGAGTATTGATCAGCTTCGAATTGCCTGGCTGTGCACTGAGAAAAATCCACACAAGCACTTAATTGTGTGCATGTGTGTGTGTGTGTGTGTGTGTGTGCGTATGTGCGTATGTGCATGTGTTTGTGTGTGGTCACAGTGCTAATGCATGCAAGTCAAATTTACCAGATTAAATAACCTTGCTTTGGATGGATCACTGTGAGTCTCACTTGTATTATTCGATGTTTGCTTTAAAATGTTTGCATATGTATGAGCTTGTGTGAATAATTGCATTCGCATGCACATATAATTTAGAATGATGACGTTTTAATAGGGATGGATGCGCACTGAGTGCACGTGTTATGCGAGGCATGGAACATTAAAGACTGTGTTTCTGACATTTGCTGTTCTCTCGGAGAGTGCTGACTTCCTGTGGAGGCTCACATAAGGAGGTTGAGGCAGAGGCAGCATAAGGAGGTTGTCTGTGTGTGTGTGTGTGTGTGTGTGTGTGTGTGTCTTGTGATCATACTTAATTATAAATGCTCTAATAGGAACAATAGTGAGTAATGCATAAAAGGATAAGGAAAAAAGAAAAAACAGTGAGGTTGTTGACAAGGTCATGCACATCATTCTCCATGGTTCTAAAACAGCATTAATAATAGTGCGTCTTATTAAAGGTGAGAATGTGTGTTTTAACAGCAGGGCTCATTTTTAGGATCTAATTATTTGGGTTTGTAGCTAATTTTAATATCCAACAAAATTTGGTTTATTGTTTGAGATAGAACTCTTAACTCTTAGTGGTAACATACGTACAGTATATAAAGCCGTTTCGTCTTTTTTTATTCAACACTGATTCTGTGCACTCGTTTAAAATATATATATTTCCACTTAAAGAGACTTATTTTTAGAGCAATGTTCAGCTAATTCATTCTGTTGGCTCACACACTAAAGCTGCGTTTCACTTAAAATTGTACAGTAAGACTGGGATCCTGTACGCAAAGGTTCTCAAAATACAGTAGTGGGCATGGGACATTATATTACCCTCAGAAATAAAGATTAAAATAAAAGTAAACACAGCACTTCTTCATAATTACTACTCATTATATTTGTTGATATGATTTTCATTATGCAAACATTTCCAAAGTGCAAGGATATTCAAGGTTAGCTTTATACATTTGTTTCATAGAAAAATAGCATATGTGCATATGTTTGAGTCCTTAAGCCCTGTCAAAATCTGTTTTGTTCTTAGAGTTCTTTTCCACCGACCTTCACACACACAACAGGTTCTGCAGTGGTGCCAATACCCAGGAAGAGATACCCCATGTCGTCATGGAAACCACTCAGCAAGACTGTTAAGTCCCTTAACAGCTTTCACCAGTTACAGTACAACATCAGATTCACCTGTCCTAATTCAACAGGCCATGAAAACAGCAGCAATTTAAGAAGTTTGCTCAGGTGCAGCTAATTGCAGAGTTTCTGTCAGGAACAGCAGACAACCGACGGGCATCTCTAGATAAAATTATCCAGCTAGAACTTAACAGGACACCTTCAACCAAATCCACAGACTTGAGAAACAAATCAAGTAATAGGTCTTGTTCGACATGTTTTTCACCTGACTACATTACTCATCCAATGACACTTTTGCCAAGCTTATTTTTATGATCAGTATCCATACGCTGTGTACCATCTTACGGATTATGCTCACTTATGATTAGAACCTCTAACTAAGGCTCTATTTTCGCTATGTCTAATTGTCAAGCTTTTGTATGTGAACTGCGAATCTGTCTTTGTGTGTTCCACAACTTTGCCAATAGTTTCCTTGTTATCTTGTATGTCTAGTGTAGTTTTATGTGTCTTGCTTCATGGTTTTGTTTGTGTGTTTGGTTTTTGTTTATTCCTTTAAATAAAATCACACGTGTATCCACCTGTTCTTGAATTACATTACATGACATGAATCTCTTTAAATTAAAATTTTTAATACAAATTAGGGACAGGTGATAAATCAGTGAATAAGGCTCTGGGTTAATGATCAGAAGATGGGGGTTCAAACTCAGGTATCATCAAGCTGCCACTCTTGGGGCCCTTCAGCATGGCCCTTTGTGTTCCAGGGGTGCACTAACATAGCTATCCCCAGCTTCCTTCATTGATGGGATATGCCTATATGCGAAATAACAATTTCCATATAGGATCAAACAAATATTCAAATAACATAAAATAAATAAAAAGAAATTACAGAAATATTATGGTCCAAATATACCTCTTAAAGAACAGTGTCTGTTGTTTGTATTAGAGTCTCATAGTGCACAAACATTTATTTCATTCCTTTGCTATAAAAATCTGTCTAATATTGTGTTGATTCCCTTTTGCTGCCAAAACAGTCTGACTCATTGAACATTAACAGCATTAACTTTTTTAGAAATATGAGCTAGAGTAGCTTGTCTGTTGGATCGAAACACACAGGCCAGCCTTCGCTCCCCAAGTGCATCACCAAGGTTTGGCTGCCCATTACCATATGCCCCTTGTCTTTATATGTCATTTTTTGGTGTTTTTAGGTTTTATTCACAGTGCTAAGTAAAGGTTCCATTGTTCTATAGTTACTATGATCCTCACAATTGCCATTACATCTATGTCACACAATTCTATTGGTGCTTCACTCTTCCATATTTCAATGGTCTAAAGGTGTTTTATTATCACTCTGTACTTTTCTTATATTTAGTAGTGATTTCTAATCTGATTTCGCTCTGTTTTGGTTATGGCTTATTGGATGGCACTGCAGGTATAAGTATGCTCTGTGTTATATGATTAGTGTGAACCTGCTGAGTAAAGCAGTTGGAACAGTGTTTCTGTATAAATTTTTGATATCTTCCTTTAGATTTTCAATAATTTCAAACTCTTTCTACTTATCTCTCCACACACTTACTTCGCATCGCACTCTTTTTCGTTCTGTCTAGGCATCAAGGTATGCAGGAATTATTCAGAACATGTTGACTATTTAAATATGGGCTAAATAAAATAAAAAACATTGGAAACATGATTTTTTTCCTGTCACATATAGATACAGATGCAGGCAGTCAGAACTTGGATTGAGCAACTGCAAACTGAGACATTCCTGGAATTTCAGAGGGAAATGCTAAAATATAAAATAAAGTAAATAAAGAGAGAAAGGTACAGAATCACCACAGTGCAGTTTCTTCTCTCTCAAAGAGTGTTTACGCAGCAAAAGTGTGCATGTCGGGTGATTCATGGCTCGGACGACACAGTCTGACAGTCTCCCTCTGTCGTTTCTCTATATCCTTCTCCTCTATCTCATTCTCATAATACATATATATCAAGTATTTTTCTTCTCCCCTATCTCTCCCTTCCTCTTGCTCCCTTTCTCTCTCTCTCTCTCTCTCTCTCTCTCTCTCTCTCTCTCTCTCTCTCTCTCTCTCTCTCTCTCTCTCTCTCTCTCTCTCTGCTTTAACTCTCTTTCTCCTTCAGTCTTTCAGCATTTTGTGGTCAGTCAACCACCAGTCACATTATGCTTACGTAATGCAGTCTCACTTGAACTCATTTATGTGTGTGTGTGTGTGTGTGTGTGTGTGTGTGTGTGTGTGTGTGTTTGCAGACATCTCAATGTCAGCACACCTGGTGTCTCAGTAGGAAAAGGACACCCAGCTAAAAATTGCCCTGCCCTTTCTGAGCCCAAATGTCTAACTCTCATATGTGTGTGTTTGTGTGTATGAATGTGAGATTAACATTAACTACTTAAAATTGTTCTGCATCTAAAAATGATCATTTTAATGGTCTATAAAGTACTAAACTATGTTGTATTTCTCACTTAATTTCTTTCCATTCTGATTTATTACTTTATTATTAGATTTTGATTTAATATCTAGTATAAATGTATCATTATCATATGCCTGACAATGATTGATAAGTTTTTATTAATTAATTAATTAATTAATTCATTGGTTTAACTTATTGCCCACTATGTCTTTGTGAGGGTCATGGGAAATCCAAAGTCTATCAAGGAGACATTGGATACAAGGTGGGACAATACACCTCAAATGAGCCCACAGTGCATCAGAGAGCACCATGCACAACTCACTCATGGAGGCAATTTTGTGTAACCAATCCACCTACCTGCATGTTTTTAGACACTTCTCTGCATGCACACAGGAAAAATATTAAAAAACTCTGCACTGACAGTAACCTGAGTTCAGGACTGAAGCAGGAACCCTGGAGCTGTGTGATGGGATCTCTACCTCCTGCGTCAAATGAGTTTTCATTAAATGCAAATGATGCAAGTCAGGAGTAGAAACAAATAAAAAAAAAAATAGCAAACCAAACTCAGTATAAACATTATATTAGTACTGAAAACATGCCATTTTTTTATGAAAATATATGTTCAATAGAACAACATTTCAACAAAAGGTCTGTATTGGCCAGTGTAAATCGGAATGATTGTCAATTGTTAAAGGCTTTAATTACAAAAATGCATATTTAGGTGCTATGACACATTAGTGCTACAAGCACTACTCACAAAGCAATCGCTTCAGCTACAAATTGCACGTTTAAGACCCATAATACTACACACTAATAACAAGAATAAAGGAGTATGAGTCACTGTGAGGTGCAACGGTTTACCAGATAGATTTTTCATTCAGTGAATTATCTGTCTGATTTGTAACCTCTTGAGAATATGAGTTCTCTTTCACTGCGTGTGTGTGCTCCTCGCTACTCAAAGACTAGAAGGGCAATGCTTTATTCCTTCTTCCCACTCTCTAGCCCTTTTGTTATTCACGAAGCAGGAGTTTTATCTCCTGAGGCCTAACAGACTGCCTCTAATTTAAGATGACCATGCACGAAGTGCAGGACTGTTTATGGCCTGTTTGTGTGTGTGTGTGTGTGTGTGTGTGTGTGTGTGTGTGTGTGTGTGTGTGTGTGTGTGTGTGTGTGTGTGTATTATGGGTGTATGTGCCAGCGATGCACAAGTGGAGGGTGGAGCCGGACAGAACAAGCGGAAAGCAACACCTGCAGCTGATGAGACTAATCAGTGCACTCTGTTTCAGTCTGGCGATGCCAATGAAGAGGAGAAAGACACCAGCCTCTGGGAGAGAGCCACCAAGCAGAGACAAGCATAAAGGTTGCTAAACAGAGACTGAGCACAGGCGGGCGCCAGAGAAAGACATGCCGGCTGGCAAGTGCACGCGGAAGGACGCCAGGAAAAGTTGTGTCAGTCCACGAGAAAACCCGGGCGGGCACAAGAAAGTGCAAGCATGGCCATCCCCCAGCGAGATGGGCAGACGACGGAGGAAGGCAGGCCAATCCACGAGGGGGCACCAGCAGATGCCAAAGACGTCCCGAATGCGAGTGTGTGGGTGAGCCCTGGTGTAAGTACTGGAAAGGAAAGCAACAAGGTAAAAATAAAAGCTCTTTGAACTTGTCTCTGAACCTGTCTCTCTTTTTTCCAACATGGAATGAGTGGGATTTGTTACAGTGGTGTTGAAACCCCGTGCTTGGAGAGAGGTATGTTGCAGGGGACCAGGCCAAGAAGGAGTACTGCAGCCAATGCAGCCACCACCTATGTCCTCTTTAGCAAGCTGGGACCGGTGGTGTAAATAGGCACTTTATCATTTGTCATGCCTCTCCAGGAATGTCCAGATGGGATCTGGGAATATAGAAGCACTTTCCACCACCTTCTGTCTCTTATGCCAGGGGGAAAGTAAATTTAGGCTGAATGGTTTCCTGGCCTGAGTTGGGCATTGGGGGTATGTGCCAGCAATGCATGGGTGGTAGGGCAGAGCTGGATGAAACAAGCAGTAAGAAACACTTGCAGCTGATGAGACTAATCAGTGCACTCTGTGTCAGTCTGGTGATGCCAGTAAAGAGGAGAGAGATAACAGCCTTTGGGGAGAGTGACACCAAGCACAGATGAGTGGAATGGTCACCGAATGGTGACTGAGCGTGGACAAGCACCAGAGAAAGATATTCTGGCTGACAAGTGCGCTTGGGTGGATGCTAGGAAAAGGCATGACAATCCGCAAGTGAGACTGGCGGACGGAGAAACACGGCTGATCCGTAAGGGGGTACCGGCGGACGTCAAGATGGAAAGGTATCCCAAACCGCGAGTGTGTGAGTAAGCCTGTTGGGAGTACTAGGAAGGAAAGTGCTGGGTGGAAAATGAAAGGAAAAAAAAAGCTCTGCTTGGTAAATTTTTTATGTGGTCTACAGTTTACATTTTGAAAACAATCTAAGAAATTTGCTAGTCATACATTTTCTTTTTAATAACATGAAAATCTTTTTTTTGAAGAGCTCCGCAGAGATACTGTATACAGCTCTATGGACAGTGCATTTTGACATTAGCTATGTATTAATATATAGTTACAGGTCAATACATGAATTAATTTTTTTTTATATACATATTGCAATAAACAAACAGAGTTGTCAGGTTCTATGTATAACATCCATGTATAGCTATGTGGTATAAATTAGAAATGTGTACTAGTGTCAAACTTACTGTTCCATAGAAGTAACATGTATGAACTGTATGTTTATCTCAGTATTATATTAATTTTCATGTAAATATACAGTAATTTTGAGTTAAATTTACTTCTTAACTGATACGCTTATTTACTAAATAAATAGTAAATAGTATAAATAGTATTCTTGCGAAAAAATGTTTTTTAGGATTGATTTAGAACTTAGATCACATTTTAGCACTGAATAAACAAAAAAAGAAGAAAGCAAACCTGACAAATGCAAAATGTTGTGTCTTTGTGTATAGGTGCATGCACACATTTATGGTATACTTTATTTACTAATGACATGACACCATCCATATTAATGTTTCTGTATATGTACACTGAACATTCTTTGTGGAAATGGTCAGTTTTTGCAGTTTATGGATTTTAAATGGTGTTTGTGTGTGCCACTTTGTGAAACTTGCTGCCAGCAAAATCTCAGTTCTGAACCCAAGTATATGTATTTGAGCGTTTATGTGAGTAAAATTTTATTGTGACAAAAGAAAAAAAAACTTTAAAATCTACAGACAGCATACTTTCTTGTGGGTATTTGTTTCTGTTGTGTGAGGTCCCTGGACAAATTATTATACACTACATGCTGTGACAAAAACAACATCAGTGCCGAAAAGCATGACATTACAAAGAACACAAATAGCACTGGCAACAAAGTAGAAGAATACTGACTTGAGTGCAGAGTCTACCTTTTAAATCTTGAAAACAGTGTTACACTTAAAACAGATGTATATGTCGATTTTGCTCAGTATTAGACATTAATGGTAACGCTTAATCTAATTTTGATCAGCAGTATGATCAAACATGGTCATATAGCATAACATACACACTTTTCTTCTCTGACCTCTGTTTAATGCTTTATACATAAACGTAGTTAAAGTAAGCCGTTATCTGAATGCTAAACTGTGCTATGGTTACCAATCTGAAAGTTTCTTATTTATTGTAGCTTACACTAATGCCTCTCCAATTGTAGTTTTTTTTTTTTTTTTAATAAGCTGCAATTGTTATATAGACTGTTTTATTGTGTAATCATCAGCAGCAATTAAGTTCTCTAGCAAGTTCACTAATTTAAGGCACATTAATATTACTGTGTAGTAAAACCTAGTGGCTAAAACCGTGGCTTAGGTGCTCTATGTGGTGCACTAAAATACTTGAAGTGCATCTGGAGGGTAATCTAACACAGTCATACAATAATGCAATAACAGATGACTGCAGTAAAGTGCAAGTGTTAGTTAATAGGTTTAGGCTGGCAGTTAACGTTTAGGAGAGTAGTTATGCATTGGTACAGCTGAAGCTGAAAAAGCAGTTCATGAATGATTCTGTAGCTGGTGGATGTAAAAACACGATGATCCCTATCTTGGACAATCATAATTGTGAACAAAACACTGGCCACAATATTGTCAGAGAGACTGTTAAGGATGTTTATATATGTAGTCTCCATACTGTCATATATTGCTATTCATCCAAAAGCAAGAATATCCAAAATCCTGTTTTGGTGACAAATATGGCATGCAAAAAAGTCTGTGATTTCTCTATTAGAATGAATGAACTAATGGAATATTTCCTTTTGCCTACTGGATGCATCTGTGTTAACATAGTTGTCTAAAACACCCAAAACTACACCTGCAAATGAATTAATGCACATGGTAGAGTACATGTAAATGTTCAGTGGTTAAGTGCAAAAGTAGGATGCAAATTATGATGTAATATTATATAAAAAGTCACACGAGGAGCATGCATAACAGTGATATTCCAGCCAAGTTCAGGCCCTTACCCCATTCTCTGATTAAAGCTTATTCCTGAGTTTCCTGAGTTCCTTAGTGCTTAAATTGGAGAGTGATTGAATTTCTGTTTGCCATGATTTCAATGGACTAATGAGAGTAAATTGAAAAGTTCACTTCTCTATAAAAATCAACATGTAATTGCTTTTGCCTAAAAGTTCTACTGACATTAAGAACAGTTAAGGTTTTGCTTTTTAGTGGATTTTTTGGTGGTGTGAATGCTTTTATTTTTATTTTAAATGGAATTGCAAAAAGCAAAATGCATGGCAGAGGTGTGAATTGTTTTGAAGCATCAATCGATCTGAATCCAGAAACTGTAATGCATTTAAGTTGTTTTTAATACCATATACAGCCAGAAAAGATTAAAAACAGAAGCAAAATATAGGGTTTAAGACTCTTTGCTTGGACAGATCATGCAATATGTTCTGTTTCTCAACAAGGAAATGTTATACCTTAGTATTCTCTCAGTCACAATACATTTATCTTTACTTTATCTGTATTTGTTTGACATTGTTTTCAAGCTTGGACCTGTACTTGGCTTTGACCAAGCCCCCCCCCCAAATAAATACCACTTTTTCACATGAATTACTGCCCACAGTACAGTAACTCTAATCCAAAACAAGTGTTCTTTTTTTTTCCGCTTCTCCCCAATCAGTTGCACTTCATTAATTATTTACATACTTCAATTAATAATTTACCTCATATCACTATACATGAGATTTATTCACAGGCACAAGACATTGTGGTCTCTAATTTTATTTCGCTCTAGGAATTGTTCTAATCTTATCTTTATGATCACATTCTTGATGGTGGAATAATTATCAGCTTTGTTGCGTGCATGAGAGATAGTCAGTGTGCCTTGTCTATATACAGAGTCCCTTTACAGTCATACAATATATTGCATGTTGATCCAAAAGCACGATTATCCAAAGTCCGGTTCCATGGACGAATGTGGCATGGATAAAGGTCTGCAGATTATTAATTAGAATTAATTATACATTGGAATTTTTCTTTTCACCTATTGGCTATATCTTTGTTAACATAGTTGACTAAAATGTCCAAGACTACACCTGCAAATTAATGAATATGAAAAACATATTTAGTTATGGCTACAGCACAAGGTGTACGTTTAGTGAATCTGTGCCCATAAAATATTTTTGCACCTTTCTCTAAAGTTTCTTGAGACTGTTGTGTAGGAAATATCTAGAGATCAAGAGTTTTTGTTAACACAGCCCGGGTATTTCGCTGCTACCACTATAACTGGCTGATTAGAACAACTTGATAAATGAGCAGGTATTCCTATTAATGTGGACGGTGAGCATATGTCCCCATACAGTATGTCTCCATATAGAAGACCTTTGCTGGTCCTTAAATACCAGTGACTCCATTAGTTCCTTGGAGCTTGTGTTTGTGACCTCAAAAAACTCATTAATCCTGTTTCGGAATAACAAAGCCTTTGTTGTTATGGAGCACTGTTGTTTCCAGGAAGAGTTTGAATACAAGACAATTGTGTGGCACACAAATGCACACACACACACACACACACACACACACACATTATAATTATATATATATATCTCACACAAACTATACCCGAAGCTTCTCATCCTCATTAACTTTATACCGAAATTATGCACAATAGGGTCTTTGCACAAATGCTTATTTTTGTGCTGAATATTTTATTCTTTATTTAACAAAAAAATAGCACCACATTATATAAAGTTTTTCCAGATGACCAGCACATGCCAGTTTTCTAGGGTGCGGAATTAGACCTATATAGCTTGCAATAAACACCTACTGCTCCCCCTATCTTTAAACTAATTCCAATAACACGCACAGAGCACTGCAACTTTGGTACTTTGGTTCATTTCCATGTTCTGATACATCTCTGTGTTTTGAATTAAATGCGGGGAAAGCTAGAATAAGGACATTTATCACTGTACAAGACACACTGCACTGACACACAGTTTCTGTTTTTTTTTTTTATTTTTTTTTTTTAAGGAGTTTCTTAATTAATTATTTGTTTATTTATGTGCTGTTAACTAAGATTTGAATGGGAAAAGACACATTTCATGGTGTGGACACAAGAACCTGCACCATTTCAAATTAAGTATAAAGAATAATTTTCATTGCACATTATATCTAAAGATATTATCTATTTTTTTATAAGATATTATCTTTTTTTATATAATATTGCCCAAATGATATTTTCCACCTTCTCTTCCTAATCCATGCTGCTTGCATTTTTTCAATACCTGCATCCAGAACCTGCACAGTATCTCTATACATTTCTTCATTTATTCCTTCTAAAAGTTCAATAGTTGCTCAACTTTTTCAGCACTAGTCAATGAAGGACAGTGTCCCCTGTTTAACCCTGGTTTCTCCCAAGGTTTTTGAGAGAGGTTTTCCCTTGTTTCTGTTGCCTCAAGCATTCTCACCATCTCCTGGATGCCTTCAGGACAACCGCATTAGAAAAGCACTAAAAAAGTAAGCCTTCTAAGTATTACCTCTTCGGTATTCAATTGGTCGCCTTCCCTCAAGACAATGCAATGCAGGTACAATAAAGTTGGAGCTGTTACAATCTGCATTGCTCTCTAAATCAGTGAAAGAACTTTTATATGAGAGGATCCTTTAACCCATGTAGTCATGCAGCATCACACTTGCTGTCTTTTGAAAACTTGAATACACCGCTTACACCTCTTTTGGCTCACAATTCCACATAACAAATCAACCAACATCCCAAAGTTGAAGCTTTTCTGTTTTGAGGAGTAGGCTGAAATTCCTCCAAGCTGTTATGGAGGACTTATCAACAGTTTTCAGAGATTTTAACTTGCATTGATTGCTGCACATGAGACACTGAAGGCAAAGATTTACATACCTAATTGTTTAATTTGCTTTGTTTAGGGTGTGTAAAAATCTGATGGTGTTTTAAATCATATTGATGGATAATTACACAATTTTAAAGCGTTTATAAACTTGAAAGAACCACTGTATTAGGCTGAAATATACCAGACATTTTAAAAGGTATGACATATAACGTCTCTAGGTGATGTATTTAACCCTTCTTCCCTGAGAAAACAGGACGCTGCTTTGCAATGTTTTGGGAATGTGACTGGGTTGTCCACTCTCTAAAATAATGTGTAATCAATTAAACTATGTGTCTATTCGTTTTATATATTTGCACTTTTTTTTGTTTTTTTTCTTTGCTGCTGTAACAAAAAAATTTCCCCACTGTGGGACGAATAAAGGTATATCTTATCTTATCTTATCTTATCTTATCTTATCTTATCTTATCTTATCTTATCTTATCTTATCTTAAATTGGGCAACTGCCATTACCTGCAGAGTGATGTCATGAGCAGAAAGCACACATAGAGTGAAGCCAGTGCCAGCTTCTGTCAAAGAGATGAAAGTGCTATCTTATCTTATCTTATCTTATCTTATCTTATCTTATCTTATCTTATCTTATCTTATCTTATCTTATCTTATCTTATCTTATCTTATCTTATCTTATCTTATCTTATCTTATCTTATCTTATCTTATCTTATCTTATCTTATCTTATCTTAAATTGGACAACTGCCATTACCTGCAGAGTGACGTCATGAGCAGAAAGCACACATAGAGTGAAGCCAGTGCCAGCTTCTGTCAAAAAGATAAAAGCGCTGCAGGGAAATGTGGCATAGAGACTCAGTGTTTCTTTCTCTTAGGGAATTTCTCTAGGTTACATATGTAACACTAGTTCCCTAAGGGAACGAGACACTTCGTCGAAACGCTTTGGGAACGGGTCTGAGTGTTCACGCTCTGAAATAATGTGTGCAATCACCGGTTGAACCATGCCGGCCTGGCCAGCACAAGGCTACCAGGAGGAGAAGGACTACATCCTGGCAAACTCTCTCCAGAACTACCGGGAGCAGTGATACAGGGTGAAAAGCATACAGGCGGAGCCTCAGACATGCCTGTATCCTAGCGTCAAGCCCAAGAGGGGCTGAGTGAGTAAGTGAGTAAGTGAGTGTGATCTTTCTTGAGTCGCAAACA
Organism: Silurus asotus; assembly: GCA_024362625.1. Classification (NCBI taxonomy): domain Eukaryota; kingdom Metazoa; phylum Chordata; class Actinopteri; order Siluriformes; family Siluridae; genus Silurus; species Silurus asotus. The sequence continues at coordinate 3,328,671 of MU533908.1, forward strand.
GGTCCACTTGTGCTCTGTAAAATATTCGCTATATTTATTTCACCAATTCCAGGTTGAGCCTCTATTACCCAGGCTTCGGCCTTGAATTGGCGTTTCCAGATTCACTTGTGCTCTGTAAATCTTCTCTATATTTGCTCTACCAATTCTGTGTGCCCTGGAATGTATAGTGCTCTCAATGAGAGCAGCTTTCCTTTTTCACTTTTATACTGTCACACTGCTCCCAGGAGTTCTGGAGAGAGTTTGCTGGGATAAAGTCTGTTTCCCTCTGGTGGCCCCTTTGTGGCTGGGCAGATCATAGTTTCCAGATTTAGTAACCTTTTTTGAGCAACCTCCTTGGAAGATTCCTGCCAGGAGGGATCTTCTCTCTAAGGCAGGGGGCGCATTGGTTCACCACTGCCTGAAGTTATGGAGGCTGCTCTAAGCCGCTGGTCTCCCTGCCGAGGTAGTGAAGACTATTCTTTAATCCAGAGCTGTACAGAGCTGGCACGTGTTCTCCGAACAGGCGAAAGCCATTTGGACCCACTTAACTGCCTAGTTGGTTCCATGCTGGAGTTCCTGCAGGGACAGTAAGTCACAGGGTTGTCTCCCTCCACCCTGAAAGTTTATATGTTGGCTATTGTGTCTTATCGGGCAATGTTTGCTAAGCAGTTGTTGGGCAAGCACCCATTAGTGACACATTTTCTCCATGGCACCCGAAGGCTGAGACCTTGGGTGGGACCTAGAGTGACTTTGTGGGACCTGGCTGCCATTTTGGAGGCCCTGTCTAAGCATCCCTTTAAGCCCTTGCCTAAGGTGCCCTTAAAGTTTTTTACAGTCAAGATTGTTTGTCTTCTGGCTATCTCCTCCCTAAAGAGTGTCGGGGACCTTCAGGTCTTTTCCGTAGCCCCATCTCTCCTGTAGTTTACTCCAGGCATGGCCAATGCCTTTCTCTACCCCAAACTAGGGTATGTTCCTAAGGTGCCCTTGGTTGTCCTATGACCTGTCATGCTGCAGGTATTCTATCCGCCTTTTTTCAGGCTCCTGACAAGGAGACGCTTTACTGGCCTAATTCTTCCCAAAAAATTCAGGTTTTATCCTCACTCCTCACCCAGGCACTCCCATGACTAAAACTGCAGTGGGCAAATCAATTCTGAGTATTGATTATTTTAGTTGGCACTGCTTCTCTTTTGCGTGAAAGCTGCCTACCCAGCTTTTGGTCTGTGTGGAGCAATCTAAGCCTGAATGAAAGTGCAGACAAAAAAAAAACCTTTGAAAGAATTGTCAATTGCAGCTTGTGCTGTTCTGTGTCTGCTTGAGAAACAAAGCTCATTGAGATACAACAATATCTAACATTTTAGAAATAGGCTTATGTCAGGAGTGAGGCTAAAATTGATTTGCAGTTTCAAAGTAAGATAATAAATAAATAAATAAATAAATAAATAAATAAATAAATAAATGAAGTGTGGAGAAAGCTTATGAGGGAAAAGAAAATACTACCCATGAGGTTATTTCATACTGTAACTATTCAGTCATGTTGCAATGAAGCCTATAAATTACTTATGGTACAACCAACTGCCATTATAGCCACATTAATACAATTATGTAACTGAACCATCTCACCCTCATAACTGAGAACTATAATGTCCTTTATATTGTTATGCATTATGTGTATATATATATTTTATTTTGTGCATAACAAATTAGCAGTTCATGTATTAAGAAATCATTGGAAAAATCTTAACTGTACAGTAAGTCACAATGCTTGTTTTCCCTAATTATTTTTTACAGCATTTGCAATTTTAAACTAGAATAGCAATAGAATTCTACATTTCATAGAGAAATGGATGCATGTAGAATGCATCCAGAAATACATTTTCCATTTTCCTTTTCCTAATACTTGACACACCATATCTCCACAGGCCAAAGTTTAACCCTCAGGAATTCGAGCTGCATCAAAAACTCTTTGGAAACGCCTCGCATTGTTCACGCTCTGAATCAAGCATAAAATCCGGCCAATAGGCAAGTCATGACGTCATCGGCCGGCGACGTCTCATAAAACAGGAAGCTACAAAATGGGTGAGCAATGTACCTTCTTGACCCGCTTCTTGTAGTTCAGGGGGGATAGACAGAGCTGATGTATTTGCTTAGCTTAGGAGCATGCTTAGTCAGCTCTCGAAGGAGTCAACTATAAGCATTTTTAGCATGGTGGCTATGCGCTCCTGAAGTGCTCTTCCTTGTGGCTCAGGTCCCACTCTTGCCGAGGCGAAGCAAATTGTTGCCGAACGTTGCGGGGCTCACAGGCTGACCTAGCAGAAGGCATGGAGATGGATGCATCCTCTCCAGTCTCTCCTGCTGGGCCAAAATCCTGTTCCCTGGGAAAAGCACTCGCTTTGGCGATGAAACGATGAGTTTCTTGCAGGCATACCAGGCTGACCTGCTATGAGAGATGGATGAGGGTTTTAGCTCTGGGGCTGATGATCTAGGAGTTATGTCGTGCCACGACCTAACCCCGGGGCCACCAAGGTATGCCGCTCTATCAGAGCTTCTGGTGATTTATCATTGAGATGTCGTTCTCACCCACATGAAGAAATTGGGGCTGAGACTAAATACAGAAAAGAGTGTGCTTTTTCCAGTACAAAGAACCACCTTCTTGGGCGTAGTGTGGGACCCGATTGTGTTGTGGGCACAATTGTCTCCTGCCTGGACCGAAGTCATTCTTACGGCAGTCAAGAGATTAAAAGCAGGCCAGTCACTTACTGTGAAGCAGTTCCAGAGGCTGCTCGGTCCCATGGCAGCAGGGTCCAGTGTGATCCCATTTGGCCTCCTCCAGTGGTGGTGGCCCGGAGACAAAGGGTTCTCTCAAAAGGGCAATCTGTTCCATACTAGCAAGGTCTCGCAGCAAGCGCTTTGAGCCTTATAAGTATGGAAAGAACCTACTTTCCAATCTCAAGCCCCCATCTTGGTAAATTGGTGAGCAGATGCCCTTTCAAGGAAAGGGCCGAGGCCCGGGAAATGGAGGCCCCATCCCAAGGTGGTGAAGCAGATATGGCAGAGATATTACAGAGCCCAGGTAGATCTGTTTGCGACTTAGGAGACGTGACACTGTTTCCTCTGGCTCTCTCTCTCTCACCCAGCCCCACTGGGGCTGGACGCCATGGTGCAGACATGGCCTAGGCTACGTCTGTACACCTTTCCCCCTATCGCACTGCACTGCTCCCAGAAGTTCTGGAGAGAATCTCCCAGGGAGAAGCTTGTCTCCTCCTGGTGGCACCTTGTTGGCTGGTCAGACCGTGGTTTACAGACCTGGTGTCCCTCCTCGAGAGACCTCTTTGGGAATTCCTCCTAGGCAGGAATCTCCTCTAACAGGCAGGGGGAACCCTGGTTCACCCCAGCCCAGAGTTATGGAAGCTGTGGCTGTGGCCCTTCAGGGGGTGCGGTTTCTAGCAGTTTATCTCTCTACTGAGGTAGTAGAAACCATCCCCCATTCCAGAGCTCCCTTTATGAGGAAGTTGTATGTCGCTAAATGGCATCTGTTCATTACGTGGTGTGAGCACCACCAGTTGGACCCAGTCAACTGCCCGGTTGGTTCAGTTCTGGAGTGCTTGCAGGAACAGTTTACCACAGGGTAGGCTCCATAAACCATGAAGGTTTACGTTGTCTGCTATCGCGGCTCATTGTAACCCTGCCAGCGGCACAGTTGCTAGGGAAACACCCCCTTGTGACACATTTCCTACACAGCACCCAGAGGCTGATGCCCGGGGTACAACCCAGAGTGCCTGTGTGGGACTTGGCCGTTAAGCTGGCGGCTCTATCTGACACCCCATTCAATCCTTTGGCCAAAAATGTGGCCCTTAGGTATTTGTCGGTTTAGGCCGCCTTTCTTCTCACTTGTAAGGGTCGGGGACCCACAGGCTCTTTCCGTGGCCCTGTCTCTCTTGGAGTTTGCTTCTGGCATGGCCAGCACTTTTTTCTACCCTAAATCGAGGTATGTGCCTTAGGTTATCTTAGGCTATCTCACCACCTGTTATTTTGCAGGCACTTCTCTTTTCCTAGCCCTAACCAGAAAAAAACTAAATTGACTGTGCTGTTTTTTTGCAAGCAGTTGACACATACTTCCACAGGACGAGTCCGTAGAGGGAGTCGGAGGAAGTCAGAGTCCATAGGGGAACGAGAGCTGTGTCAACGGGCCATAGTCCCTAAATCCCTGTAGCGCTTACCTTTCCCTTTTTTAGAAGCTAATAAAGCTACCATCGCTTGCCTATTTTGTTTCTTCCTGGTTTACATGATACACGACTAGCTATTGTGCTGTGAGAATAAATTTTCTCTCTGCTCTATTAATTTATTGGAAAATAATAAAAGATAATATGCAGCATTATCTGCAGTTAATTTTCTTTGAAGCATACATTTTGTAATTGTAATTACTTTTTTTTTATTATTATTATTATTTATAGAAACAATAATTCATCCTCTTCTCAATATGGAGTTAAAAATGGTCCTGAAGATCACTTTAGGCTCGACATTGCACGATACTCAGAGAGTTTCAAGTTTGGACACAATGAAAACTTTAATAACAGCTGTTATCATTTGGTAACACTGAGTTATTGCTGCAATAACTCAATAGTCTTGACACTAAATTCCCCCCCACCCAAACCACACACACACACACACACACACACACACACACACACACACACTCAGTGAGTAAGGATCATTTCATTGAACTATACTCCACTAAAGGATCTTTATAAATACAGGAGAAACAGCAGAAACCGCTTGCTTCTTGTGTGGATTGCTGTTAGGAGATTAGAAGCACAGCAAAGTGGAACAGCAAAGGTAGGACTAAGAATCAATCAAAATCAAATCTTATTTAAAAGTGATCCTGTTTTTTTTTTTTTTTAGTAAAGTTAATCAGGATTATCAATTAAAATATTATTTTAGTAAATTGTTTGGAATGTAAACAAGCAAAGTTTTTGTGCAACAAGAATAATATTTTTAATTTGATTTAAATAAAACCATCTACCCTTTACCATCTATTTTCATTTGTCACAATGAAGGACAGGGGCTACAAGAATTAACTAAATATTTATAGCAGAATCATGGTGGAAAACTCAATTGCAGTCTACCATTTTTTTTTTTTTTACAATAATATCTGTTAAATCTCAACCCATTTAGTGCATTTCATTGCCATATTACATCTAAATGTAAATACAAATACTAAAATGTAATAAATTATAAATAGAAATATACAAATAAGGTTAACACATTGTACTGTGTTTTCTTTATGTTTAAGTTTAAAATATATCCCAAACTTTGGAAACTTTTTGTTGTGCTCTCCATTTTGCAACATCTTGTGTATTGTATGGAAGACAGTTTCTACCCCCAAAACTTTTTCCTTGCAATTGCAACTTTATTTCCATTTCTGGTGCATCCACTGGTAACCATGTGGTCGGCCTAAAATTTGAGCTGGTGGTGTATGAAAGAGGACTCCGCTTCTTCATCTATCTTGTTACCTTCAGAGCTGATTGTTAGACAGACTTCTATTCAGGTATAAGGGGCTCAGTTTGATATCATGCAATGCTATTGATTGTGGCCCATTTTATTTTTAATATGTAAAGTTTTCTGGCACTACAGATGGGTAACTGCTCAATTGGCAAAAAAACAAAACAAACAACAACAATGCAGAATTGCGAGAAAAAAAGGCGGAATTTCAAGAAATAAAGTCAAAATTAGTCAACTTTTGTATGTAGCGGAAACAGGCTTCCATATTGTTTACCTGTCCAGAGTGCTCCAGACTTTAGCAGGTGGTGCATCAGTAATAATAGTCCTTGGGAAAACACAGTGCTCCATGTGTAGTTAAATAGACTAAATTAAACAAACAATTTGCCTAAATGCATTTTTGTATTCTAATTACTCAAGTCACTCGAGAAATTGTTTTAGCCCTAATTTATTGTTCATGTCACATTTTATGATAAAAAATCATAACAGTATTAGACAAATAAATGTTGCAATTGTGTCTAATACACTAATTAATATTAATTATGCCTCTTTATGGGTCATTTGACTAAAGTACTAAAACACTTGACCTTTTATAAGTCGTGGACAAAGTACATGCATGTACTTAAGTAAAAGTGGAGATACAGTAGGTAAAATATTACTCCAGTAAATGTAAAAGTGCTCCCTTTAAACTTTCTTAATCAAAAAATACAAAAGTATCTAAGTACTATGATTTATTATGGCTATAATTACATTTTAATTTTTATTAAAATACTCTTGCTTAATCAACACAGTTTATATCAAAAGACTCTAATGTTGCTCTGCGCACACCAATCTAATAATAAAATGATAATAATGAGTCAATTACTGGTTACTATCTAATAATTGATCATGAGCCCAAAACCTTTTCAACGTTTAAAAAAATCGCACCAATAAGGCCACGGTTGCTGTGGCAAGTCAGAGTCAGGAGATTCTTTCATCATTTATTCCTCTGAAACTGCTCTGCTTGCTGATGAACTGATGCTGAATTGTAAGTTTGTGCTAAGTAGATAACACCAGACTAGTTAGGTTGTAATTGTTTTGTTGCAAGCTATACTCATTATAATAAACCACATACCAAAAATGATAATGTTATGTAAGCTAAAATAAATAGTGTTGCTCTAGGTGTAAAAGCATGGCAGGCAACACAGCATAATCTAGGTGATATACAGTTATTAGCCTATTTCACTAAATACATTAGCTTATATTATCCTCAAAATCCATAATTTATCCATAATTTTAATTTGGATTTTGCTCTCATTTCTGGCGTGACATCCCAACCCCCACCTCTCCTTTCACAGTGTATGAGTAAAGGTACTTCTCTGGGTGGTGGGTGCACACACCGAATTCTGACCAACTTAACAGACCTTGCAAGTAAGTGGTAAAAGAAAAAAATAAATGATCGATTAAAGATGTCGCACTGGGCAGCTCCCCACGTCGTCTATGCCTAAATCCGCCACTGCCAAGCGGCAATCAAAACAAGTTTAAAACTGAGCATGGACTCTACCCCAGATGGTGGCTTCTATGCTGTCAAATGTAATACAATGCAATCTTTAAATATTTTATGTCCAAACAATTATTACAATTCTTGAGTGTTACAACTATAAGCAATGAGTATAAAACAGAATTGTATAAACACAATTGTCATTTATACACAGTGGCCCTAGTACTTATTTCTGCCTTATCACAGACACTGTATGTTATATGCCTGAACTGTATATGAACTTACAAACACAAGGTGTGATTGGACAAGACAGACTTGCTTCAGTTTTCTTTAATTGTAGTGAGCACAAGTAAAAGCTTGCTTTTGGTGATTTTCTTTTACCACATTTTGACCCACAGCACAATGAACAGCAATTATAAGCAGAACTGAATACAGTACATACAGTATTCCTCTTGTATGAGTATGCGCCTATTTTAATCATTATACTTATTAATGTGTGTCAGTTTGACAAGACTGATGACGTTCATTAAATTGTAATCAAGTCTCCCCAATTAAAAAATTTCATAAATCATTTCCCTGTAAAAATAAGTTTGTATGTTAATATGTTTAAAGCGGGAGGGGTGGGGGG
>MU533908.1:3336318-3355583 GCA_024362625.1 Silurus asotus
AGGGGGGGGTGTTAATAATTAGGCAAAATAAATATATAAATTAATAATAATAATAATAAAAATCATAATAAACCTACAAACCTTTTTGTAGGAGCTCCCCTATTTAAAAATCAAAATACACTGATGTGCATGCCAAAATACACTTCTAAACATCCATTTATTTATATTAAAATGGTCCATTCCACATTATTTTACAATATTCATTTGATACTCTCTGGACATTCAATTCAATTTAGTTTAATTTGTATAATGCTTGCTTTAAACAATGGATGTTGGCCCAAAGCAGCTTTACAAAAATACATAGATTAAGAATATACAGTTTGGCATCATACATTATTTCATACAAGTTTATCCCCAAAGTACAAGCCAACACTTTGGGGATAAACTTTAACAGTGGTAAGGAAACACTCTCAAAGATAGTATGAAAAAGAACCACCCTCAGCTGTGGTGAGTGGTCTCCAATTGAAGAAAATTTGCCAAGTCCTGAAAAAGAAACAGACAGGGATACTGGAAGCTCAAGAGCATGTTTAGCTTGACAAAGAGTAAAGTCCCTCCCCCTTCCCTCATTTCATGCTAGTAATGTTTGGCCTGTCTGCTTACTGTGTTTGAAAGATGCACTGATGCGGCAAAAGTAGGACTTTTTCAGACTTTTTCAGAAATATTTTTTCTAAAAAGATTAAACAGACTCACAGTAAAATGCATAAATGCTATTAATTGGACAATGGTTTTGGACAATATTCTGACTAAACTGGAAATGATGGTGAACCTTACAGTGGGGAAAAAAATTTATACATGTTTACTATTAAGATGAATACAATAAATTGTATTCATCTTAATTTATAGCTGTCCTCGTGCAAAGGTCTTATCACATAAGTCATTCTGAGAAATACACAGTCCAAACTGTGTTGTTTTTTCCCCCCTAAAATATACCCCCTAGCCATTTTATTTACGTGATATAAAATAGCTGAATTGGGACCGATATGGCCACTCTGTCTCTGAAACTGGCTAAAATGTTTCAAGAAAACAAAAGAGTTTAGGCTTTCGTTCTGAAAAATGTGACTCTACTACTGGGAAATGGAACAAAAAAAATTTGATAAAGTGTACTGCATGCTGTATTTTCTCTTTGCTAAATTTCTCACTGAAAACATGATGGATTTAGGAAGCATTGGTGGAAAGGTGTGGTTTAATAGATAAACTCAGAAAATGCTGTTTATTTTTTATAAAACATGCTCCATACACTTAAAGCAGTATGCATTTTTTTTCTGGAGCTGTGACTGTATGTTTCCAATAGTTGGTAAGACTTTACAAAGAGAAAAAAAGTTTAAAGTTCGAAAATAAATAAATAAATAAATAAATAAATAAATAAATAAATAAATAAAAAACAAGATATTTGCATGAAGCATTTGCTCATAATCAGATGGCATATTACAGTGACCTCCACAATTATTGGCACCCCTGTTTAAGATGTGGTCGTGGACTTCTAAAAATTCTCCTTTTTTTTACAACATAGTACATTACTTTGTGGTTAAAAAAATCACAGATTTAGAAAAAAAAAAAAAAATTGAAATCATGTGTGCCACAATTATTGGCACCTCTGATGTTAATACTTTGTACAACCTCCTTTTGCCAACAAGACAGCACTTTATCTCCTCCTATAACATTTCACAAGATTGGAGAACACAGAGAGAGGGATTTTTGACCCTTAGATTAGATTTTGCCACATGTTTTGGATCATTTTTCTGCTGAAAGACCCAATGACAACCCATCTGCAGAGGCCATCAGGTTTTTATTTAAATATCCTGGTACTTCAAAGCGTTCATAATGCCATGCACCCTAACAAGGTTCCCAGGGCCTTTGGAAGAGAAACAGGCCCACAGCATCACAGATCCTCCACCATACTTCACGGTGGGCATGAGGTGCTTTTCGGCATACTCATCTTTTGTTTTACGCCAGACCCACTTAGAGTGTTTGCTGCCAAAAAGCTCAATCTTAGTCTCATCTGACCAAAGCACACGATCCCAGTTGAAGTCCCAGTACCGCTTAGCAAACTCCAGACGTTTACGTTTGTGAGTGTTAGTGAGAAAAGGCTTTTTCCTTGCATGCCTCCCAAACAGCTTGTTGGCATGTAGAGAGCGTCTGATGGTTGTTTTGGAGACTCTGTGACCCCAAGATGCCACCCCAAGATGCAAAGGGAAACAGGAAATCATCAATTACTAATTAAAAGTCCCTAGATACCCTGACCAACCTTAGCAACTACAGAAAAATATATTTAAAAAAAACAATAAAATTTTTCAGAGGAATTGTTAGGGGTGCGAATAATTGTGGGACACATGATTTTAAGGTTTTTTTTTTTTTTTTTCTAAATGTATGATTTTTTTAACACCAAAGTTATGTACTGAAATGAAAGGTTGGATTTTTCTCTTTTTTTACATTTGGGTTCTATGTTGTTTTTTAAAAAAAGGAGAATTTTTAGAAGTCCACGACCACATCTTAAACAGGGGTGCCAATAATTGTTGGCACCCCTGTTGGCACCTATGTGATATTCAGTATGCGTTGTTTTGTTATCAGTTTTCTAGTTAGCAAAGATGTTTCTAATGTTGTGGATATCTATCCCCATTAAGAAATACCTTCATTGGGAAAGATTAAGCTTCAATTAGAAAAACACCCCTTACCAGTTCAGCACAAGATATCCAATCACTATGGCTGCACAGAGCGTCCGCTAAATACTAGTGCAACCCAAATAAAATAAAACTAATGTCGGAAAAAAAGTGCAATGTATATAAAAGAAAAATGCTAGGTTTCAAATCTAATAAAGCTATATTTATTCACAATAGAGCATAAAAATTTATCAAATGTTTAAACTGAGGAAATGTTTTATTTTTGGATAATATAGGATAACTGAAATTGGTGGGCACAACACATCTTTAAAAAAGTTTGGATTGGTCCAAGTTTACATTTTTGTAGCATCTGCTCAACTTTTAACAACAGTCTGTATATGTTTAAGAACTGAGCAGGCCAGCTGCTGTAGCTTTGGGAGAGGAATGTTATCTCATCTGTGTCCAATATATGATTTTAGCTGTTTAACAGTCTCAAGTCTTCTTTGTTGTATTTTTCTTTTTCACAATGCATCAACTGTTTTCAGTTTCAGGTGAAAGGTATAAAGCTCTATAGCTATAACATTGATTTTAGAGTTTGTAATTTTCAAAAAAGGTCAATTTATATAACTTACCACAAATAGCCAGACTTTTACAAAAATGCATTGTATGTGAAGCTGTGCATATTGAATGCACAGCTTCAATGGTCTGAATTTGAAAATGTTCTATAAAAATTATATTCTTATACAGATATCTCATCAGGACTTGGTTAGATACACAGAATCTTGTGAAAATGTATTTGTGCACATGTCTTATTTTTGTTTCCTAAAGGAACACAATATGTCCTGAACAAAGAGCAGTGAAATAATTCTGCTAATACAAAAACATGTATATTTTAAAAACACTAAATAGATAAAGTTGTCAAATATTGCAAAAAAAAAAAAAAAAGATAAAATATAAAACCAATGACAGCTTTTGTATATATGTGTTTTATATCAGATGGGGAAAAAGAAGTTCTCTGGGTTAGAAATAACCCTGATGGTGATGTTTGTTATGATCGGGATTGTTGCCATAGGACTGATTGCCGTGCTTGCCACAAGACAAAACGAGACAACGGGTGAGTGATGCATGTTTTATGATTAGATTTCATATCTCATGATTAGAAAAATCATGAAGAAGCTGTCCTATATAAGCTCTTAATGATTACTAATAGCATTAGACTTGTAAAAATCGAACTTAATCGCTCTTTCTCACCCAAATTGTTCGATACTGCAAATTAGATTATAACAAAAAAACAATATTTTAAAGTATATTCTCAGATTCGTAACACAAAGACATGAATATGGTTGTCTTAGTTCTAATCCACACTAAACATGGATCAGCCAACTGATATTTCCAACAAGCTTTTGCTTTCCTTATTAGTGTTGACCTTTTTCTCATTTGTTTGTTTGCTTGTATCTTTCGTTCTTTTTGCACAAACTAGAATCGTATCACAAATATATAATCAAATTGCTAAGCTCTAAGACATAGGAGAATTTTTTTTTTACCACACTCAACCCAATATAAACAGGCTGGCTTTTTAGCAGAAAAATACTGAAAGTCAATATTCTGATAAAGCATGAAGAACACATCAAGCCTTCTCTATCATCAAGGGCAACAAATAAAGTGGGTCAGCCAAGAGCTGTATCATTCCCAGGCAAACAGAAAACAAATGGATTCATAAGGGCATAATAAAATCTCAGCTGAAACCACACGGTCTTGCTTATTTTGACAGTTGTCACTCATAATCATATTTCAAAGACTTGATGCCACTCTGGCTCATTGTCGTCTTAATACGGACAGACGGTTATGTACCACAGGAAGACCACTTGCATGTTTGTGTAATGGACATTCTAGATTGCAGGCTTTAACCTGTTAGCGCTAACTTCAAATGTTAACAGTTCCTGTTAAAAATGTAATACATACACAATTTCAATATCTTTGGAAAAAAAGACACTTTGAGCTTTACTGTCAACCATCAACGTTGATATTGCTCAAAAAGATATTATAAGTTATACATGATGAAGTCCCATAGATATACATTTTCCTGCATTGAACATTATTTTTATTTCATATACATGATATCAGTCCTGGAGCAATCCAGAAAAGTACTGGGTTGAAAGCCACATGTCTTATGAGTTTATATTTCAAATTTAATGAAGATTTTCATAACAAATGAGATTCCTACAAACATTTATCTGAGACTATGTCTGATACTTTTCTCCCTCCCCCTGTTTGAGAGACATCTGATAAACTCAGGTGGTCATTCATACTCTATTCATACAGTTTGCATATTAATGAATGGATGACTATTAAAGGCTTTTCTTATACATGTTTGGGGCTATTGATGTTGATTTGGCATTCATATTGATGACCAGGTAGCCAGACACGCTACTGTTTTACAGTCATGGCCATTCATATTGATGTGTGGCCATTCCAATCTCAACACACACACACACACACACACACACACACACACACAGACACACATATACACACACACAACCTTACTTTTCAAGCATTTCTCTTATAAAAACAAACAGGCAATAAAACCATTAAAATCATAAAAGGAGATTTATTGTAATTTACAGATGCAGATCTCCAAGTCTCTGTTGTTACTCCGGCCCAAAAAATATTTTCCACATCGTTGCTTTTTTTTTTTGCAAATCTCTTCAAAACTTTATAAATAAACAGCTGTTTGTGTTGACCTAATAGCTGCATCATTTCCTGGTTTGTCACCATGCACGTGCTTCTTCGATCAGTAAGAGTTTATAAAGAGTAATAAAACTAAGATTCACACACGTGGGGAATAAAATACCCCTATATATCATTAGAACCCTGCACTTAGTCATGGTTACTCTTCTCCCTTTTTATTTAATCTATTGCTAAACAACAACACCTGAGAACAATGGGCAATTTGTTGCGCTCACGCAACAAGGAGGCCTAAGAGGTTGGGAAAATGTTGTGCAATCCAAATAACACTTTATCCTAATGGCTGAACTCATGGGCTCTGACTCACAGCTGACCTTCTGGGTGTAAATCAACTTTTCCAAAGAAACCGATCATGTGAACAGAGCTTCAAAGAACTTGCACAATACTGCAAATAAACATAAACAAGCCTTTGTGTATTATTATTGGGGATAAATTAGTACACTGAACAATACAGTAAATAAAAAAAAGTATTGGTAATCTGACTACTTGATTTCTTGATTGATTAATTGTCTAATGGATTAGCTAATAAATCCACTATTGTAAAAATAATAATAATTATTATTAAAAAAATACACTTTCCCAGTTATTACAGTTATTAGACTTACTATATTGCTGGAAAAATAAACACCAATAAATCGTTGTATTACTATTGAAATAATGAAAACAATGATTGTACAGTATCATCTTTTCATCTCATATTTCAGAAACAACATTTGTAGCACAATGTCCAAATATTTTCGTGTCTGAAAGAGTGGACTGCTTTCCAGATGCAGGTGCATCCCAGGTAAAATATACAAATTAGTTTTTAATCTTGTCTTACTTGAGTTACTTATAAACAAAAATACATTAAAATGTATTTAAAACATACACAGTTCTCTGACAATACTTAGACTGACAACGCTTATTATAATTAGGACCTTTAATTGTTTTTGCTCCCCATCCCCACAGCAACGATGTCAGGAGCGTGGCTGCTGCTGGAGTCCTAATGACCAAACGAATGTGCCTTGGTGCTTCTTTTCTAGTAATCATGGCTACACTGTGGTCAGTCAAAGCCAGCCAAATAGCGGAAGTGAGTAGATACTTATCAGGTATTCTAATACTAGTTTGGTGACTACTAGTTCAGTTTAATATGGGTTTTATATAATGTATATCCATTTATCTATGTATCACACTAGAAGCACGAAATGACCGAAATGATACAGTTTCTTGAACAAGCATTTCTTTTCTATCAATACTTTTACTTTTACTAACATTCAGCACATGAAAAAAAAATGATATTATTGTCCTAATGACAATAAACCACAACAGACAGTCTAACAGTTATTTCTGTATTCCTTTAATGGGACTTACATATAAAAGTATTACAGGAAATTATAAAACCTAAAAACAAACACTTAACATTTTTCAAGTAATCTAATGTAAGTTAATTTAACATACTGTGTGTGTCAATCTAGCCAATTTAGGAATAATCTGGGTGTTACGCCACTATCAAGGCAGTCAGTTCTGGTGCAAAGCACTAAGCATTGGTATATATCTCATTTTGTCTAAATTATCAAATAATTGCTCTAAATATCTTTAAATGTACTTCTGGAGCTGACTTGTCAGGTCAAGTTACAACCAGCTCCAGATATTATTGTTCTACTTATTTTTAATAATGAGAACACACTACCACCATGCAGTAATATTGCACAATAATGAGAAGATTACTTTTTGGACAAAAAATTACTAAAACTAAATGGTCAACATTTGGTGAAAAGCTGAGCATCACATCCATGTGTGCTTTTTGAAACGTCCCATTCCACATTTAGTTTTACTTTGCTATTCATAAACTGGCTCCACTCTCCTGGGAAGGCTTTCCACTTGATTTTAGAGCATGGCTGTTGGGATTTGGCCATTTAGCCTCAAGAGCATTAGTGAAGTCAGGCATTGATTTCAGCGCGAGGAGGCCTAGTGTGTAGTCACTCTTCCGATTTATCCCAAAGGTATTCAGCGAGGTTGAGGTCTGGGCTCTGTGCAGACTTCTCAAGCTCTCCCACTCCAAAAATTGGTAAACCATGTCTTCATAGACTTTGCATTTTTTGCACAGACCCACTGTCACGCTGGAGCAGGTTTGGGCCTCTTAGTTGCAGTCAAAGGAATTCTTAAAGCTACAGCATTATTATGTCCTTACTTTCAGGTTGGAACCTGTGTATGTGTGTAATGGTCATGTGTCAAAGAACAAACTTTTTGGCTATAATGTGAATGAATGGTAAAGTCTAATATATTGAAACAACTTCAATTGGTCTGCTTTAGTTCTTAATAAAACCAGAAAAAATGATCCTGGTCCATACCGAGACAACTGAAACCCACACATCCTAGCACTAGCCCATCTGAACCTATTTCTCAATAAAATGTGTGTGTTTGTGATAAAATGGTAGCACTTTATTTATCAGAAATCGAGGCCAGGCTGGAAAGACAGAATGCACCCTCGCTGTTTGGCTCCGACATTCTTGAGCTATCCTTTGTGGCAGAAATGCAGACAGAAAATCGCCTTCGATTTAAGGTATGCATATTGTATTAATACTTGTTATAAAGATTGAAGGTGTGTTTTTTAGTCACACACACACACACACTCATATAGCCTATATATGCCAGCATTGACAGAGATGTCTTTGCCACCAAGAAGTATAGTCCTTTTTATTATTTGTTTATTTGTTTTTATAAACATTTGATGTCTTCTTTAAAACACACTTTGACCATATTTGGATCAATAGCAAAATGTAACGGCAGGAAAAATAAAAAAAAAACACGCATCATTGTGATATTGCATTAGCAAGAATTTTAGATTGCCTGAAATACTGCAATAACAAAGAGGTCAAAACACATGTGCTTAGAAGACTTGTACTGTCCTCCAAATTGCTTAGTAGTTTTTTCTAAAGTGTGCCCAACTGCTGCCAAAAAAGCTGATTAGCTAGGCAGCTTGTACACAAGAGTATATTTAAAGTGGCAGTCTAACAATATTGGGTGTGTTGAATGTTAACTTGTATCCTATAGCTGATAATTGGCCTGTGGCTGCTTTACACCTTGTTCTACAGATCACCGATGCAAATAAACCACGGTTTGAAGTTCCACATGAACACATCCACTCTCTGACCAACTCTGTGAACGGACCTTTAAAGTATGAGTTTGAGCTTCTCAAGAATCCTTTTGGTGTGAAAGTCCGCAGAGCATCCAACAAAAAAGTCCTGTAAGTCTTTTCTTTTCTTCTTATATAACTTTGTGGGAGAGCATATAAGTTCGTGAAAAAGGGACTTCACGACAGGACAGGTTAGAAGGCAAAACTTTTATTAGTAATTTCTTTTAACACTGGTGCTCAGTGCCTCAATCACACGTCTCTGGCACTGGCACACACTGGCACACACACACACACACACACACACTGCTCCCTTCGATCACTGAAATAGAGAGAACACTCATTGCTTCATGTGAGGCATTCCTGTGTCTACCTGCTCCTGGCCACGCCCCCGCTGCCACAAACTCTCTAAATTTTGGACCATATGGGCATCTGTTACCGTATGTGGATTTTCATTTTATACAACATTCAGTTTCAGTTTTTTGCTGATCGGGGTTTAGAGTCTACTTCCCCTGACTCACCCTATTTCTCATGTTAGAATTCTTTGCCTGGGCCTTTTTCTATGTTCTGTCATCCACAGTAATTTATAAGTTACACAGTAACAGAACAACTGTTGGCAGCAGTAGATTCCAAATTTTAATTGGTCAAACAGAATCTTGTTATTTTGGTTGTCCTAACCTACCGCTGTGTTCATTTGTCCTTCCTTGCTTGTGCATCTGCCATTTTTATCTTGTGCTCTTCTACTGATTCCCCCCCCACCCCCCCACCCCCTTTCCCCTAGTTAATTGTCTTGCCACTGGCAGGTCCTGTGTGTTCTTTTGGCTGGCTGTGCAGTTGGTCTTCTGAATCACTTTTAATTTGGCTTATGGGGTTTGGCCTGGTTTGTCGTTTTGTATTTCTGGAGACATTCTTTGATCTGATCTGCTGAATGTCGCCTAAAGACTTTGGTCTTGACTGGGAAGTGACTTTGATGTTGAATGATCTAGCATTGCTTGTGTTGTTTACAGTGCAATATAAAAGGTAGTTTATTCCGAATACCCTGCTTCCTTAAAAAAAAAATAAAAAAAAACTTAAAAAAAAAGTCTTACAAAGAAGCAAAAAGGTGGGTAATTTGAATGAAACTGAGTAACATATTGTAATAGAATCATCAGTTTCCTGAAATAACTTTCACATATTTCTAAACTGTTAGGTGAGGATTTAATTGCTGCTTAGTGATGAACAGGAGTTCATATGTTTCTGTGCATGTGTGTGTGTGTGTGTGTGTGTGTGTGTGTGTGTGTGTGTGTGTGTGTGTGTGTGTGTGTGTGTGTCTGTGTGTGTGTGTGTGTGTGTGTGTGTGTATGATGTACTGTGATGTACTGGCCTCCCATCCATGGTTTATTCCCACCTCATGCCCAGTGTTCCTAGGATATGGATCCACCATGTTGTCATGCTGTATATTCCTGTCACTTCAGACAATTTCTATTTCTGTGTACACTCTTTTACATGCCATTGTTGTTTATTCTCAATTGCATGTCTTGAAGGCACATAGTCGCTGTCACTATTTGTCAGTTTTAATTTTGTGTGCCTGAGAACACACATCCCATCATGATATCAGCTGTGAATCATTGCTTACAACTGCTCCATGTCAAGAGATAAAACAGTAATGACAGTGCTTAGCTGTCATTAATGCCGTACTTCTGGATTCCATAACCGGGTCGGCTCATTTCTATGCTCTGAGCTCATTATTATGCATTAATTTAAAATAATAGTGTGGTTTGTTTGACAGTGGCATGCCAGTCAAATGCCAGACTATGAGATGCCATGATTATAGCTGTGTCACTCACATGCACATGCATACACATTCATTAGAAGAGTCTGATTTTCCAACACTAGCCAAAACAATTAAAGCTTAATTATTAATTCGCTTTTGGCACACTTCAAAGCACTGTGCTGTTTATTATCTCTGCTGTATACAAGACTTCTAAGAACATTTATAGTTATTAACTGTAATTATATGATATCAGTATTTTGAACTTGAGTCCTAATTTGTCACTTACGTTTGTTGCCTGCGTTATCGAAGTATATGATTTTAACAACTGTTGATGGAAGGGTAAAGAGTGCAACTGATAGAGTGAGGTGCAAAGGTCAGCGTTAAATTAAAAGATAATTTTTTCACCAGTTTGTATGCAATAATATTATTTGAAAGAAAAATGTTTATATGTTTTTCTAATTCTTCCCATGTCAAAGAACACTTTAATTAAGTTAGCTTTCTCTAGAACATGAACTGAACTTGTATTGACAATAACAATAAATAAACATTGTATTAACTGAACTGATGTTTGTGAAGGAAACATAGGTAATGATGAGGTGATGGGTAGGTATGGCCTTAAGGAAAGGAATCTGGAAGGGCAGATTGTGGTAGATTTTGCTAAAAGGATGGAAATGGCAGTGGTGAAAGCGTATTTTAGGAAGAAGGAGGAGTATAGGGTGACATATAAGAGTGGAGAAAGGTGCACACAGGTGGACTATTTTCTATGTAGGAGATGCAACCTGAAGGAGATTGGAGACTGTAAGGTGTAGGCAGGGGACAGTGTAGATAAACAGCATCAGGTGGTGGTCTTTATGGTGGTTTTGAAGGTGAAGAAGAAGAGGAGGAGAGTGAGGACTGACAGAAGAATAAGATGGTAAAAACTAAAGGAGGAAGACTGTAGTGTGAGGTTCAGGGAAGAGGTTAGACAGGGGCTTGTGGTGGTGAAGAGGTGCTGGATGATTGGGCAACTACTGCGGAAGTGATAAGGGAGACTGCTAGAAAGGTACTTGGTGTGACATCTGGAAATAGAAAGGAAGACAAAGAAACATGGTGGCAGAATGAGGTAGTAAAGAAAAGCATAAGGAGAAAGAGGTTGGCAAAATAGGATTGGGATTGGCAGAGAGATGAAAAAAGTTGGCGGGAGTACAAGAAGATGAGGCAGCAAGTAAAGAGGGATGTGGCCAAAGCAACGGAAAATATGAGGAGCTGTATGAGCTTGACACTAAGGAAGGTGAAAGGGAGTTATACCGATCGGCCAGGCAGAGGGACCAAGCTGTTAACTAGAGAGGAAAGTGTGTTGATGGTGAAGCAGGAAGTGGATATGTTTAGGATAGATTGCAGTGGAGTTTTTATCCAGATTGTTTAACAGGATTTTGGAAGGTGAGAGGATGCCTGAGGAATGTAGTAGGAGTGTGCTGGTACCGTTTTTTAAGAATTAGGGAGACGTGTAGACCTGCAGTAACTACAGCGGAATAACGTTGATCAGTCACACCATGAAGTTATGGGGAAGAGTAGTGGAAGCCAGGCTGAGAGAAGAGGTGACTATCTGTGAGCAACAGTATGGTTACATACCAAGGAAGAGCACTATGGGTGCAATCTTTGCTTTAGGAATGTTGATAGCAAAATATAGAGAAGGTCAGAAGGAGTTGCATTGTGTGTTTGTAGATTAACAAAGATGTAAAGCGTACAACAGGATGCCGAAAGAGGAGTTGTGGTATTGTATGAGGAAGTCAGAGAAGTATGTGAGGGTGGTTGAGGACAGTGTGACAGCAGTGAAGTGTGCAGTAGGAACGACAGACTGGTTCAAGGCGGAGGTTGGATTGCATTAAGGACCATCTCTGACCCCTTTCCTGTCTGCAGCGGGGATGGACAGGTGGACGGACAAGGTCAGACAGGAGTTTCCGTGGACTATGATGATTGTGCATGATATTGTTATTTGTAGTGAGAGAGGGAGCAGGTTGAGGAGAGCCTGTAGAGCTGGAGGTACATGCTGGAGAGAAGGGGAATAAAAGTCAGTAGGAGTAAGACAGAGTACATTTGTGTGAATGAGTGAGTGCAGTGGAGTGGTGCGATTGCAGGGAGTAATGGAAAGTGTGTTAGAGAAGTAAAGAAAAGAGTGCAGGCAGGATGGAGTGGGTGGAGAAGAGTGGCAGGAGTGATTTGTGATAGTAGGGTATCTTAAAAAATGTAAGGGAAAGTTTATAGGACTGTGGTGCAACTTGCTATGTTGTATGGTTTAGAGACAGTGGCATATAGTGAAAAACAGGAGGTGGAGCTGGAGGTAGCAGAGCTGAAAATGTTGAGATTTTCATTTAGAGTGACGAGGATGGACAAAATTAGAAATGAATTTATTAGAGGGGCCGCACAAGTAGGACATTTTGGAGAGAGAAAGAGAGAGAAAAAGAGAGAGAGAGAGAGAGAGAGAGAGAGAGAGAGAGAGAGAGAGAGAGAGAAAGAGAGAGAATATGAGGTACAGTATCTCTAGTGGGTAGCCCATAGGTGGTCTCTGGATTCTCACATGTACTGTACCCGCTGGCTGTTCTAGTTAAGCTAAGTGGTCAGTGACTCATATCAGTTCTCCACTTACTTACCATAGACCTTCTATTTTTATTGTCTATTGTACTTTTTATTTAGTGTGATATGCTTTGGAACTAGTCATGATTTGTTTGCAACATATCTTGATAATACATCTGACAATTTGTCAAACACTTAAAATGTTCATACTGGTTCCTATTAAGGATTAGACTCATCCCACACTCAACATACTATGCTCAAGGAAAAAGTCATTGGCTTGGCATTGTACTCTACAGAGAATAAGAATCCAGATGCCACACTTTGTTGGGATGAGGATCACTCCGACTCACCACGGAGCACATAGGTTACTATGAAGCAACCATCACTCTGTAAAATCACCAAAAATAGATACAGAACTCTGTTATTTGACAAAAGTATTTGCCACTTCTCTTCATATCTGTCAAGAAGGTGCCATGTCATTTTATGGAACAAGGCAGCTTTTCAGTTGTCAGTCACTTTCTCATAACACGTGATCACCTTCACTGGGCACATTTTGATCTGTAATAGCAGATACGTTGATTAGTTTAATTTACAATGGTGCCAGTGTCTGGCATGGATACTTTTTTTGCATGCTGGTTCATACAAGAACTTTGGATACCAGATGTTACAAGATTGTTGTAACACCAGTCTGCCAGGAGACATTTAAGAAACAAAGAAAAAAGCAAACAAACAAACAAACAAAAAAAAAACATTATTTGGTAAATAATTAAATTAATGAAGAAATGAGTAAAGCTAGCAGAGGGGAAAACCAGTTGTTTGTTTCTACACAGAAGAATTTGCTTAAAAAAAAATACTTACTGTTTTTTATCTCTCTATTTCTTAGCTTTGATACCAGTATTGGACCACTGGTTTTTGATGACCAGTACCTGCAACTCTCTGCCAAACTCTCTTCGAATAATATCTATGGACTCGGCGAGCACGTTCACAAGACATATCGCCATGATATTGATTGGAAGACGTGGCCTATATTTACAAGAGATGCCTTTCCCAATGGTGTAAGTCAACTCTTTGCTCAGAGTACGGGCCTAAAATCCAAAGTCTACTATTTGGAACCACTCGAATTTCATATATTGTTTTTAATTAGCCAAAATAAATCTACAAAACATGTTACTGACATCAGATTTGCAAATTCAAACATAAAATGGCAAAGATTCCTAGCTATAGACTGCAGTTTTAGAAAATAGAATATTGTGCAAATGTTTTTTTTATTTATTTATTTTTCATTTTAAACAACTATTTTTTTCTGTTTTATTCTCAGGGTAACCACAATCTGTATGGTCACTACCCCTTCTTCATGTGTCTGGAGGATGAAACTGGCAAATCCTTCGGTGTTTTCCTAATGAACAGCAATGCAATGGGTAACCAAGTCCCAGCAATGCACTGCACTATAATCAGTTTAAAAGCCTAGAACATTTACAGAATGACATTTTTATTAGTATTTTGATCTACTGACTAATAAACAGGACGCCCATTGTAGACCAGTGGTGCCAATGTACTCCCAGGAACTGTTGTCATTTGATAAGTTAAATATTGGTTAATTATTGGTCAGTTTATCATAGCAAATGAAAAATAAACATATTTAATATATGTAAAATAAACATATTGCTTATTCAGCTATGAAAATGGCTTTTGCAAAATGGCTGCACTTCTTGAGAGTAGAGGAAACAGAAGTGCATTTCGATGCAATAGTTTATTGTTATTTATTTCATTATTTGATATACAAATTTCCAGGTAAAAAATAAAAAAAAATTAAACAATCTGATTTTAGACACTGACCAATTATTGAAGTAGAATTTACATATGAGTTTAAATAATAGATTTAAATTTAAATTTAAAAGTACTTGCATCAAAATCAGTGTTAGAAAATTGCTTGTTTGGTCCAAATGCAATTAACAAGAATGTAAGCTGCATTCAGTTGCTTGGTTGCAAATCTTTTTGCAGTCATTGGCTCATTGGCTGTCTGAAGTCTTAAACACAGACATCACCAGATGCTGGGCTTCTTTCATGGTGATGCACTGCCAAGTTGATGGTTGTCGCATCTGTCCAAATTATGTTGTTCCAGGATGGTTTTGATATTGGTTTTCCTGTGTTTGAGTCTTACCAGTGGTTTACGTCATGTGGTATACTGGCTGTATCTACTCTGGTGAAGTCTTGTCTTGATTGTTGGCAATTTCTAACTGGTTCTGGCCAACTGTTTTTAAGCGTTTGTTCCTTCAGCAGGGAAAGTAAACTTCTGTCATCTACCACAGATTGTTTCTATTTGGCCATCCCTGAGCTAATTTTTAAACTCCCTGAGTTTAGTGTGTTACCAGTTGGTTGGGCCGCAAGTATGTTTTAGATAGTCTTTGATGGGTTTGACTAATTTTTAACACCACTGGTGTTTTTATTTTTAATTTTTTTTTTTTGGTGATGACATCCCTTTGACCTTCATTTTGATGCTTTTTATGCTTTTTTCTTGTTTTTTTTTTTTTTTTTTTTAACCAGAAAATGGTTGCCAGAATTATATCACACATATACCCTAGCACTAGCAGGTATTTTTTAATTTGAATTTTTTCCTATAAAGACTCGCACTTGCATCCACTTTCCAGTTCCTGACAAACAAAAGATAAGAACACCCAATAAAAAAAATAATAATAATTAAATGAATAATATGTTACTGGACAATACACTATTACATTTTAACTTTAACTGTATATACTATGGTAGGCAGCTAAAATAAAAAATAACTTTGTCAGTGTTCAAATATTTATGGGCCTCATTTCACATTTGCCCTGTATTGTTGTACGAACTGAAAGCGTTGTAAATATTTAAAATCTAATTGCACAGATAAAAAAAAAATAAAAAAAATAAGGTTTCCAGTGTTCAAATGAACTTATGGACAGCTTTGTCTATGCTCAATGCATTGCATTTAATGTGTGAATGTTTTGGGAATACTGTATATTCAATAATATAGAGGTTTTTTTTTATTTCTAATCAACTTATAAAGACTGAGCTGTTCAAAACATGATGCTTCAGCAGATCTCTCATTTCCTGTAACAAACAAGATAGGACACTCAAGAGTGGATGCATTTTTCTGTGTTGTTATCTTTCACATGGCGAATAGCACAATGTCCCTCTCGGCATGTGTGTGTTAAAGTGTATGTGAAAACGGTGGGGTATTGTGTTGATGCTGGGAAAGATGAACTGATCGATTTCATGTTTTGGCATGTGTTTATAGACGTGACACTTCAGCCAGCACCTGCTGTGACCTATAGAACGATCGGAGGAGTTCTGGACTTTTATATCCTCCTCGGAGACACACCAGAGGCTATTGTACAGGAGTTCACACAGGTCAGATTGAATGCCAGTGATGGAATAGTGCTGATCAATCAGAAATATTTAATTTAATCAATTTCCCTTCTGGGGTCTACAGCTGAAATGGGCATGAACCTGTCAAAATGGTTCAATAATTCAAACAATAATTTAGAACTGTGATTGCAAATGAAGATTCTTGCTGGGTAACTTATCCTATTTTGATCTAACACAACTTAATATAAGCTATTAAGTCTTTGAATAGCTTTTTTGGTGTAAAAAGAAATCACTGGCGGAATGAGACACCGCGTCTTCAAAGCTTTGGGAACGCTTCCATGTGTCCATGCTCTGAATCACGTGTGTAATCTCTCCAACGGAAAGGTGCGATGTCACAGGCAGGGTGACGTCACGACCAGGACGCTATAAAAAGCACATGCTGTAGGGCCAGCGCTAGCTTCAATGAAAGGAAGCGTTGCAAGGATGCAGGCAGTGTGACCTGGAGACGCAGCGCATCGTTCTCTCAGGGAACCAGGGCTCTCTCAGGGAACAGTCTCTGCCTAGTGTGGACAGGCACAGCTAGGTCAAAGGATCAAGGAGCACAAGTGCCACTAAGGTCAAGGCTGTAGGACATGTTAAAGGTCATCGGTGTGGACCAGCCTGCAGCGTTGCAAATGTTTTAGAGAGATGCTCCAGAGTACCGGACTTTAGAGTCTGCCACACCCGAGTGCAGTGATATCTGACCCAGAAAGGTGCAGAAAGACCAGAAGACTTATAAGAGGTTGAGATAGAATCCACAATCCACTTTGCTGAGGGTCCGCTTGTTCGCATGGTGTCCCTTTTTATAGGGAATGTAGCGGACAAACTGCTGCTCCAACTTTCTTCACAGCTCCGTTCTGTGCCGGTTAAGCCGGTCACCTCGTCGGTGAAGTCACACCGTTCTGTTAGACGGATTACACATGTAATTCAGAGCGTGGACACAGGAACTGTTCCAAATTGGCACCTGTCTGTGCCAATTTATGGTGTTTTATGGGCGTCACTAAATGCAAATGTGCTGTGTCAGGAACATGAAAACGTTTAAAAAGTCCTTTGTTTCTTTTATGCATATATTTACACAACTTTATGAAGAGATTTTATGAATAAGGTCCAAAATTCTTATTTAGTGTAATTGAGTGTAATCGAGATTAAGTGTCCTTATATTAAATTAACGAAATTATTTGTATCACAACAAGCACATGCACACAAATAATTCAATCTCATTTTGGCAATCCAATTATTTAAGTTTTCATATAAACAGTACACAGCAATATTTTAAATATGATTACAGCCTGTATCATATTTCACAAATGAAATGTCCTGTTTAAGCATAATAATAAAATTATTATACATTTTAAATAACAAGGTCCCCTGGTGGTCTAGTGGTTAAGATGCAGCGCTCTCACCGCTGTGACCCGGGTTCGATTCCCGGTCAGGGAACCATCCCCAGCCACTTTCAGTGCCGGTCCCAAGCCCGGATAAATTGGGGAGGGTTGCGTTAGGAAGGGCATCCAGCGTAAAACATATGCCAAATCAAACGTGCGGAGGATCCGCTGTGGCGACCCCTAACGGGAGAAGCCGAAAGAAAGTTTATACATTTTAAATAATAAATAGAGTACTGAACTAAAAGAGAGAACAAGCTAGAGAGATAGAAAATTGACTCAAATTAATGTTATTGAAACACATCAATAACCATCCATGTAACTATGCTGAGTAAATAAACACTGAATAGTTATTCCACGTTCATTCATCAAATTACATGTTAAATTAAATATACAACGTAACGACAAATCGGCTTTAAAGGAAATTGGACTTTTTATTTGATCGATTGATCTATAGTGAGGTTAAAAAGAGGAAAAAAAAAAAAACATTGTGGTGTAGGGACTTGCAGCAGCAGGCAAAACATAGACACAGGACAGGCAGGATTAGCACAAACCCAAGAGCTGTATTGATTAATGAGTGTGGTGAAGGAGAGAGGTTGTGTCAAGGGAGATAGACTGAAGTTGTTTTGTTTTCAGGCCTGTGGATTGTGGAGAATTGAAAGACTGTCTCTGCCGTGGGTTTGGGTTTTCTTTAAAATATCTGTGCATAAAAAAAGAAAAAATATGTAAACATTTTAAATATTGGCACCAATTCAGATATTTATAAAGTAATTTTTTTTTTTTTTTACATTTTTTACAAGTAACTCTAACAGCAAAAGTGCACATATTTGCATATATTTTGAATATGCAGATATTAACATGAATTCATTGAGTATGGGACTTTTAATAGACCCAGTAATATGTATAGGCGAATAATTATGTATACCATGTTGTTTGTTTTTTATTTTCTCTAGCTGGTTGGCAGGCCGACTATTCCTCCATATTGGGCTTTTGGTTTCCAACTCTCTCGCTGGGACTATGGCAGCCTGGAAGAGCTGAAGAAAACAGTGGATAGAAATCGAGCAATTGGCCTTCCTTATGTAAGAGAACACATTACAGAATCTCCTTCTGTTCTTACTGAAAACCACATCTACCAAATTCTCAACAAACCCAAACAAGCACATAACAGAATTGTTATGATTTTTTTAAATAATGTCTGATTTATTACTTACCATGAATCATATTTATATAATCAAATGTATAAGTGGAACACATACTATGTTTTGCAGTACTTAAAGTTTCACCTGTAATTGCTGTAAGATACACTGAAGGACAATGTTTTGGCATAATGGCAAAGGGAGAATTAGTACAGCATCCTAATATGTCTCCATATGATTAGCATTTGCAAAGACCTGGCACGAAGAGCTCACCATCTGCTGAGGCTTTATGGAAGACTGAATATGCCAATGTAATGAAAAGCAGTAGGCAATGGGACAACTAACACACTAGCATGAGCAACAGGCTTTGACCGCACCATTCATTAGCTAGTGGATGCTAATGATGGGGAACACATCTTTGCCAAGTTTAAAGCATTAGAAGATGTGTGAAGGTCAATAATTTGAGTCTCTGTAACTTAGGTTTCTAAAATGTATTTAGGAAAAAGCCCAAAATAATGAGCAATACCTTAGAGCTAAGAGACAGCAGCTTCTAACAGATGCTAATGCTGGGGAAAAAAATATAATAATAAAAATATATAT
>MU533908.1:3355604-3369474 GCA_024362625.1 Silurus asotus
ATATATATTTTTTTTATTAAAAATACACATATGACATTGTAGATAGTAAGGGTTCTGGGGAACTTGTTTTTCATTCTTACGTTTAGACATAAAACCATCACACAAACATGCACTGGAAGATAAAATTCACAGCTTAAAGTATAAACGGTTAAACCAACAGCCCTCAAGCAACATGTACTTTAAGATCTGTTGATTTTGACTCTTGCAACATCTGATGTAATGGCTATAATCTAATTGGAAAGAAACTCCAATGTAAACAGAAAATCCAGAAAGCAGCTCAAGCTAATAATTTAATACATATTAATGGGAAAAAAAAATTACATAAGTCAGTGATTTTAATGGCATTTAGTTTAGCAGACAATGCTTTGCTGGCTCGGACAGCCCGTCAATGGATTTAATTAAATCTAAATTTGCATATGGGGAAGAATTGAAGATTTTGCTTCTTTCTACAGCTTCAAACTTAAAATAAGCTAAACTATCTGCCAGTAGAGTAAAAGAAAAATATGAACAAAGTTGACATTAATAAAACTTCATAGTTTATTCTGATTAAAGCATTATGAATACCTAAAGTGTACAGTATATATTGAAAGATAATTTGCCATATATGGTGGCAAAAACCTGACGATACAAACATCAAACAAAATCTTTGGGAAATAATTTGATTCCAGCATTAATATATAAATATCAAATATTAATGATGTATACATCAGAGCCAACGCCTGTGGCAGCAACTGAATGTTAATAGCAAGGAAAACATAACTGTCACGTCTGAGATTTTAGAAATTAGCCAGAGGTCTATGGGTCCTTCCCTGAACGGTTATAAAATCTTCCATTTATGCATGAAACTCTCAAAATAATAAAATATACATTATAGCTGAGGCCCACAGCTACTAGCAAACAATAATGACTATGAAAGAATACTTAACAAGCTCAGAAGCTCCTGAATTGCAGTCTAGGGGTCTTGTCCATAATAATGTGAATTAGAGACGCTTTGAATCCTGCAATTGCTTATGAACATGACAAATTAATTAGTCTTGCTTAGTCCTGGTACAGCAGCTAATACTTACTAATGATATGAAAAATTAAAGTTGACAAAAAATGAGTGCAGAAATTGTGGAAATCTATATGCCTTTCAGCATAGAATGTATGTATGCAAGTAAATAGTCCATTAGCAACTGAAAAATTCAAATGTTTGCAAGCATGAGACATCAGAAATGTAACACTGGGGTTTCAGGCATGTCCTTATCATAAAACATAATTCATTATAAAAAAAAAATAATAACAATGAAACTGCAAAATACTAGCTATGCATTACCCTTAAAGCCAAAGGATAAGGGATAAGGCATACCGGGTTTAGCCAATAGAGAAAAAAGTTCTGGGTTAAACTTAGTTAAAATAGAAAGATTTTCCAGACTCAAGCAAGGTAGTATGAAGGATGAATTTTAAAAGACCTTTGCATTTACATATGAAAATCACAGAATAATAATCCATGGGAAAAGATTTTTTTAGACCTGTCGTCTCTCAGGCAAGAACGATGAAAACCTGAGACTCTCCCAGGTGATTTGAAGGAGTTGGCAGAAAATGAAAGAAGGAGATAATAAGGACAAATACACTCATTTATTCTCCCGCATCACCTGTTCCAGGATGTACAGTACACAGATATAGACTACATGGAGAACAACAAGGACTTCACATACGACCTGGTGAAGTTTAAAGACCTGCCGCAGTTTGCTGACTACATGCATGCAAAAGGGCAAAAATATATTCTCATATTGGTGAGTCATCTTTTTTTTTTCCACTGCCATTTTATTTGGTCAATTAGCTTTTACTTCTGTTTGTAAAGAAGAAATTTGCTGCAGAAATGTGCTGCCTTTTCCCACCTGTGCCTCAACACCTGTGCTGGTATGATAAATGACTAGCAATGATCATAATCAAGCCTGAAAATGTGCCTTTTTATTTTTTTATTTTTAAAGGATCCCGCCATAGCTATACCCATAAACAACAGATCATACGAATCATATGACAGAGGAACAAAAGCTGAGGCATGGGTCACTGAGTCAGACGGAAAGACTCCACTACAGGGAGAGGTAAATAACAGTGGTTATAAAAATGAAAATATGTACCTTAAAAACTGCTAACCGTGGGAACATCAGATAACATCTGTTCTCCCCTGTTCTGCCCATCAATCCAAGACCTACTTAAACTTCATGCCTAATTATTTTTTATAGTAACAAGGAAGATATATTTTTATTCCTGTACTCAGGTATGTTTTGTGTTTCCTTTATTTCCACATTGTCTATATTTTGTTTTACAGTTATACTCATAGAGATCACTTTTGCAAAGTTACTATGAACATCAACACATAGATATTAACAGATGCAGCAGTTCACTTAATAAGTCATTAAATAATTTAAACATAAAACAAAGGTAATGGTTAAAACCCATTTCCAAACCCAAACACAGGCCCTTTTCAGGGTCACAGAAGTTAAAGGTCAGTCTACAAAAAGTGGCTATACTGCAAGATCGAATAGTTAGTATGAACGTTAGTGGGTTTGGAAGTTAGTGAGTTAGTTAGTTAGTTAGATAGATAGATAGATAGATAGATAGATAGATAGATAGATAGATAGATAGATAGATAGATAGATAGATAGAAGGAAAAATCTAAATTGTAATTGTACAATACAGGCACACAGAAATGATATGCAGTTATGCATTTACCAAAAGTACAAATAGTAGTATTGTGAAAACTAACTCTACACACATTGGATCCAAAAATACAAGTTGAAAATCTGTTCAGATATATATTCATTGATAACAAAATTATGTGTCAATGGTCAATGGAAATCAATATCATCAACCCATCAGAGGACCGAAAAATGTTGACGCTATGCAGCAAGGCGATTATGAAATCTGATTTGTTGAAGGAACAAGAGTCAAGAGAGATTCAAGGAGCCTTTATTGTCATTTCAACCATATATAGCTGACGCATTACACAGTGAAATGAAACAACGTTCCTCCTGAACCCTGGTACTACATACAACAACAATCACAGAAAACACAGGGCTAAGGACTAGTAAGTGTCCTCGCCACATAAAGTGCACCGTGTGCAACCTGGTGCAAACAGTGCAAAGACAACACAAGACAGTGCAAGACAATACAGGACAGTGCAAGACAACACAAGACAGTGTAACACAAATACACAAAACACAAAAAAGCACCGCCGGTAAACCTGTTGTTTATTGCACAGTGCAGTGTGTAAAAGAGTAACGTGAACATTGTAAGTAACAAAAATGGAAACAAAATGTTGTGCAAAAGAGCAATAGCTGCAATTCAAAGAAAGATGTGCCTGTTGGTAATATTCTCAAATAAAATAAATAGGCCTGCAGGACAGACTTTGCAGGCCCTGGAAAGATTAGATTGACATTGCAGTGCATAGAGGCTGAAATCTGATTGGACAAAAAATTGAACATCCACATACACGTACTGGAAGCAGTGCAGCCAAAAGAAATGCTACAAACTGTAAAGAATAGACTGTTGGAAATAAAATAATAACATTTTATGGAACAAAGATTAGAATTTAGGTTGTAAATGAAGGTCAGTGCTTCTGATAGTGTTTTAGACAAACACAGAAATGCATTTCTGTTTTTATTTTTATATTAGAAAATAAATCTGATTGACTAAGGTGTACAAAACAGGTTTGACCCTGCTTTCAAATCAGTGCTGTGAATTTTGGGCAGATTTCTATTTTTATTTTTCCGTAACATTTTATTAAACATACACCCAACTGTTCCTCATCTACAAAAGTTCTGAAGACTTGCCTGTATAGCTGTTCATGATAGCCCAAGAAGTTCAATTATAGCTCTGATATGTACTGAATAATGAATTGGATGTTCATTAGACATCTCAGCCTGCTGGTGCCATTAATCAGTTAATAAATATGTCAAAGCGATTAGATAATGAACCAAGGGAAAGGGAAATAAAATGAAGTGTGAGTGTGGTACAAGATAAGGACATACTGTAGATGGTCATTTAGTTCTTATCTTGATAGAATCACATTTACTATGTGCTTGTGTATGGATTTATATCAGTCTCTGTATGGACAAAGTGTGATCACACATTAACTAAAAGCATCATGAAGGAAGTTCATTGAAAAATTGAATGGAGATGATAAGTAGGAATGCTTATGAAGCTAAATGGAATATTATCTTAGCTTTATACAATAAAATAAAATTACATTTACACCATAAACATTTGTAACAAAAAATTTTTAATTTAAATTTTTATATTTATAAGATCAACAATGGATTGTGTTTAGTGAGTTTGTGTTTTAGGTTTTTTTTTATAAAATATTTACTTATTTTTAAATTTGTGACATTTATTTATTTTATCAATTTTATCTTGTTTTTAACACCAAAAAGCCCAACTATAGTTACTGTACAGTCACAACTTGATGCTAGTGATGTGGTACGTTAAAGCGTGTACCCTATTTTCACTTTGTGATGCTTTTTATATCAAACTTTTTGTTGAAAAGTTCTAAAGTTTTTTTAAGATTTCCAAGTTATATATGGTACGGTTTGTATTCTATGCAGGTTTGGCCTGGACCTACCGTGTTTCCAGATTACACCAAGCAATCCTGCATCAATTGGTGGGTGGATGAAATCGAGCGCTTCCATAAGCAAGTGAATCATGATGCAATCTGGATTGTAAGTAACCCCATCTAAAAAAAACTCATGACAAGATCAGTTTTTTTTTTCTTTATATTCTGTCTCTTCTAATTTAGAAGTAAATACAGCAGTATGTTATAATACTGTATATGAGGCAACTACAGTGTAGCTTCTGAGGGGTTACAAATCGAAAGCAGTAGTACATCTTATAAAAATAGATACAGTATGTGTATTAGTGTCAGTTTATGTTTGTGTAAATTCTGAAGTTTGTCTTGGCAGTTTTAATGTAATGCAGCTCTTGTGTATCTCATGCAGGTGTCTCAACTAAATGTAAAGACCTAAATTTTATATTTGGAGAACTCCTAGAACAAAGTGTTTGGTGCATTCCAGATGACAGGTTTAGACTATATAGGCGTTCCACTATTACTCGAATGAAAGATGCCAACACACATGGCTCAAAGCAAACGATACATTTGTGTTTAATTTAATATTTATCTATAGGACACACAAAAATTTTATACTGAGTTGTTTCTTTGCAGCAGCCTTTTTACTAGGATCAATAATAAAACATTTGTTTAAAATGTAGTATGGGATATTTCGGGCGCGTGGGTGTGACGCTGAAGGCCAAGAGGTTAAAAAAAATTATTATTGGAAACATGAAATAACTGATGTCTTTAATATACAGGGAGTGCAGAATTATTAGGCAAATGAGTATTTTGACCACATCATCCTCGTTATGCATGTTGTCTTACTCCAAGCTGTATAGGCTGGAAAGCCTACTACCAATTAAGCATATTAGGTGATGTGCATCTCTGTAATGAGAAGGGGTGTGGTCTAATGACATCAACACCCTATATCAGGTGTGCATAATAATTAGGCAACTTCCTTTCCTTTGGCAAAATGGGTCAAAAGAAGAACTTGACAGGCTCAGAAAAGTCAAAAATAGTGAGATATATTGCAGAGGGATGCAGCAGTCTTAAAATAGCCAAGCTTCTGAAGCGTGATCATCAAACAATCAAGCGTTTCATTCAAAATAGTCAACAGGGTCGCAAGAAGCATGTGGAAAAACCAAGGCGCAAAATAACTGCCCGTGAACTGAGAAAAGTCAAGCGTGCAGCTGCCAAGATGCCACTTGCCACCAGTTTGGCCATATTTCAGAGCTGCAACATCACTGGAGTGCCCAAAAGCACAAGGTGTGCAATACTCAGAGACATGGCCAAGGTAAGAAAGGCAGAAAGTCGACCACCACTGAACAAGACACACAAGCTGAAACGTCAAGACTGGGCCAAGAAATATCTCAAGACTGATTTTTCTAAGGTTTTATGGACTGATGAAATGAGAGTGAGTCTTGATGGGCCAGATGGATGGGCCCGTGGCTGGATTGGTAAAGGGCAGAGAGCTCCAGTCCGACTCAGACGCCAGCAAGGTGGAGGTGGAGTACTGGTTTGGGCTGGTATCATCAAAGATGAGCTTGTGGGGCCTTTTCGGGTTGAGGATGGAGTCAAGCTGAACTCCCAGTCCTACTGCCAGTTTCTGGAAGACACCTTCTTCAAGCAGTGGTACAGGAAGAAGTC
This sequence comes from Silurus asotus, assembly GCA_024362625.1. NCBI lineage: Eukaryota > Metazoa > Chordata > Actinopteri > Siluriformes > Siluridae > Silurus > Silurus asotus. Next base: position 3,361,843 of record MU533908.1, read on the forward strand.
TGCATCCTTCATGAAAAACATGGTTGTTGTTCAAATTAAATCCTCAAATAAAATTAATCCTCAAAAATACAACTTGCCTAATAATTCTGCACTCCCTGTATATATATATATATATATATTTTTTTTTTTATGTATTTAAATATTATTCTGCACCTCTGTCCAGCTCTACATTTGTATTCTACACATCTACACATTGGTGACATGCTATCAAACAATTATCATGTGTAAAATGGGAAATGTGTGAATTGTGTCATCATTTCCATTATCGGAATCATCCAATCATCAGTCTCTCTTAGTCTTTCACCTTAGGTAAAATTACTCAAAAATAAAGGTTATCACAGACACAATTTATAGCTACATATCTAGTTTATGTGTGTGTGTAACTACACAGGAATTAGCAGCCGCTTATAATGTGATCTGTTAACAGTATAATGTGCGTGAGTGTGTGCTCTTAGCTGATGATGTATGCCGAAATCAATAGCATTTTGAATGCCTCCATATAATTCTCAGTTTTAATGCGCTAACAATTAGCAGAGCAGAGATAACGGAGCTGAACTAATTGTTGTTCATTTGTAAGGACATGAACGAGGTGTCCAGCTTTGTGCAAGGCTCCAGTAAAGGATGTGCTGATAATACGCTGAATTATCCACCATTCACTCCAAGTAAGTCACATACAGCTCTTGATGTTCAATTAAAAGTTTTAGGCTCAATCCTGTAAGCTTTTTTTCCCCTTGATTTAATCCATTGTATTGAACTCCTCAGCTAATTACCAATAAGTAATTCTAGGGTACTTGGATATGCTCCATCTATAGAGGGGCATTAAGTCATTGAAACCCCCACTCCCACCCCAGTTACAATCAAAAGTCACAAGGCACTCATTCCATAGCACCCATGTTCAAGCCACAATCCTGCAGTAATAGCATTCATTCTGATAACATGGCCCAAGCCAGTGCCAAAAATGATAAAAGATTATTGTCAAGAAGTCCCATCCCTGACAAACAACCGAGGAATTATGTGCCCTTTTCCACAACATTTATACCATGGATCTAAAAACCTGTCATTTAACCGAGGGTTAAGAATATTTTCACAACTTTCCAAGAAGTTATATGAAAAAAAAAAAAAAAGTATATATATATATATTACAGAATATAGATTACATTACTGATGGAAAAATGCAATTATATGCATAAAATGAAATCAGACTGACGAATTGGTTAATGTTTAATTCTATTTGAGACTTGATGAGAAAATGGTGTCTATGTGTTTAAGTTTAATTAATTTATTAATTATTTAACTGCACGATTTTAAATTGGACTAACATATGTATAGATATACTGTATAAGATATATATATATTTAGTTTAATTGGGTTGAGCAGGGACAAACTCGTATGCCGCCCGGTACCTTACTGTATACTCATGAATTATTAATTCTAGGTGATATACTCGGACAACCTACATGTCAATTGGATGGCACGCATTTGCCATTGTATAGTCCGGTTCCCCCCCACTCTCTCCCTCTCTCTCTCGCTCTCTCTCTCTCCCTCTTTCCGACCTATTTAGCATCTTTCTGAAGGCTATACTGTACATTTCATAAACTGTTTGAGGAAATTCTCATATAAAAATCAGATATGTACGAATATCCTGTTTACAAACTTGTGCCTGCACACACACACAACATGGGCTTGTCTTATTATCTGATCTGATGTACCTTCCATTAACATTATTATAAATGCAGCTAATTAATGCTATGCCTAAACATAAGCTCCAGTAACCACAGGGAGGTTTTAAAGAAAAATCTTTTTGATCAAATCATTTTTTTGCAGATATCCCCCAAAGGACAAACCTGCTAAAATATGAAAATTGTATACTCTCTAATTAATTATCAAAGAATCTCTCTCTCTATCTCTCTATAGACATCCTTGATAGTTTGATGTACAGTAAAACTTTGTGTATGGATGCTAAGCTGGCCTGGGGGAATCATTATGATGTTCACAGTCTTTATGGATATTCCATGGTGCTGGCGACAGAAAAGTAAGTACTTCATTGTGCTGTATATTTGGCCGCAAAGGCCAAAGCAAGAACTCATATATTTTAGTAGAGAAATTCGTCTATAGATCTAAAACCTTTTTGAATAGGTTTAAAATGTACCTTTACTTTGTTGATTGGAAAATATGACATTTGAAATATATTGTTAATAATATATACCAAAAACATTTAGAGCATTTTATATTTTTGATTGCTTCAGTTTAAATTTTTTATTTTTTTTTTTACACTGGAAACATTTGAAAATAATTTTTAAACCGTATTTAAATAGAGTTGTTTAGAGATTAATGAGATAAAATTATAAAATAAAAGGTTTGATGAAAAATGTAATATATTCAAACCCTTCCACAGAATTTCAGACTATACTAATGACTCTAGTGGCTTACAGTTGTTTATTATGATAAGTGGGATGAAGTAATAGAGAAGAAAAAAATATATAGTTATTATAATTAGAACAACTCAGGAGTAAAACTTCACCTGCTCAATACCTTGCCGGCTTGCTTTCCCACACTCAAGTTATTCCAATGCTTATGTATTTTTTCTGTTCCTCTCATTCTCTAGGGCCGTGAGGCAAGTCTTTGGCAGCAATCGCTCATTCATTCTCACTCGCTCCTCTTTCCCTGGAGTTGGAAAGTATTCAGGCCACTGGCTGGGTGATAACGCTGCCAACTGGAATGATATTAAATGGGCAATACCCGGAATGCTGGAGTTTAACCTATTTGGTGTGCCTTATGTAAGTACAAACCTGTTACAATCAGTGTTGTCTGCAATGATCTGGTTTATCAGTTATAGAAAAAATGCTACCACAATTCTGAGGATAGAGGATAAGGATATAAGGTTGTGCTGAGCCCGTTCTCAACCCCACATCAAGTTGATACACATTCTAAAAAAATTTCCAACAGCATCTGAAAGTGCATAATGTCCATTACGTTTTTTTCCTCGATTGTAATGCAACGGTGGTATACTGACAAACTATGAATACTATGAGAACACAACCCAAGTATTTACTATTTACTACCCAAGATATTCACTGCTATATTGCAGTATTTCAAAGGCCTATATATGGATAAAAACTATACAGTGCACTGTGACTGCTAGAGCACACTGCTTCAAAGATTAGGCACTGAAGTCACAGTCTAGATATGAATATCATGAAATGTAAGAGGTGCTAGATATACAGCGTAACACTAAAACACTTTTTATTTGCGATTTTGTATGAATTTACATAGTCAGAATGAGAAATAACTATGAAAAGCAATATATATGAGCTGAAAGTGCATATAGATGTGTTTGTAGCGCTAACTAGCTCTAAACAAACGGTGTAACAATCCCATAATGCACCAGGTGAAGTCGATTTCCAATATTTATGGGAAAATTAAACAAATTAACAAGCTAAGGAGTTCACAATAATCGTAATTTTTATGTCAGATACAATTACAGGTTGAATGAATAACAATTTTAGAATAGAATTGTAATTTTATAAATATGAAATTAGAAATGTAAAAAAAGAAAGAAAAAATGCACTTAGAACCACTATACTGTGGTTTTAAGCACCCTAAATAAAAACAAAACAATGAGCATTTCATTATATCACAACTAGTCTGAATATTTTACTACAATCAACAATATATTTTCTGTAATATTTTCAAGTTTAGTTTATTTACTTTTTAAAATTTGATTTTCACAATATACGTCATTCCCTGCACTCTGAAGTGAATATATAAATAAAATAAAAAATACAACGACCGTACCCCCACAGTTCTGTGCTTTGTGTATTTAAGTTTTACTCTTTCTGTGTAACTGTAACAAAAGAAAACTCTCTCCTTAAAAACTTATAATGGACCGGAAAGTAAAACATTACATTGCATTGTTATGCATTGTTATTGAAATATATTTCTCATAGATCAGCAATTTTGGTTTTGATTCTTAAGTACATTCAAAAGCAATTATAATTTTTGGACTTTTGTCCAAGTAGAAATGTGAAAGGGTACATTTACCTTAATATTTAACCATATTTGTTTAGAAACAAAAATGTGAAACAATTTACCTTCTATGCCAGAAATGGGGTTGCATTGAGCTAGAGCAAACATAGGAATGGAAACATCAATATATATATATATATATATATATATATATACACACACACACACATACATACATATATATATATATACACATATATACATATATACATATACATATACAGGTAGTTTTCTTCTTACGATAGAGATATGTTACAACGACCCGTTGTAAGTCAAAAATATCGTAAATCGAAGATGGTGCTATGACTGTGACAGTGACAGCCTGATTTAAAATTTTTATTCTCTGCTCTAAAAGCTGTCTTTACTCTTCCGTTTTTTATCACTACCAGCAGGAGACATACAATGCGCTTGGAAGACATGCTTTTATTACTAAATTTGCTGTTTGAAACTGTTTGAAACAGAATAAAATACACACTGAGACAACTTTATAGTATATATCTTGTCAATGTTCATTCTGGTTTCATGGTTCATTTCTAAGTGTCTACACCTTTTCTTGACTCATGCATGTGTACTTGAATTTTCAATATTAATATACCCTTAAATCCTGTCTGTCTGTGCTTGGTTGGATTGCTGCTTTAAACAAAACTGCCTGAAGTTCATATTTATTGCATATTTTTTTCTTCCTTTCAAATATATACATTTACCTCAGGATAAAGGTCAGCCAGGTTAGGAAAGCACACACTGCAGGACCTGTCAGAATGTTTTATTGCTAGCTGAAACTCTGGATCCTAAAACTATAAAGAAGACAAGCCTGGAAAGCAAATTCCACGGAGTAATTAAGAACAAGAGCAGTAAAATAGTTGATAGAGAAAAAGTGCAAAGAGTAGAAAAGGATAGAGGAAGAGAAGAAGGGAAGATGGCTTGATGAGGTTTGAAGTAGCCCAGCATCCATCAAGATAAAAGGAAGACATATACAGTATAGAGACTCTCTCCCGACACTAAGAAAGTAAAAAGTACTGCTTTAGCTATTTAAAAAGCTGAGTCAGGGATGGTCTTCAAATAAAGACTGAAGAATTTGTGATTAAGCACTTAAGAAAAGGGAAAAAAATGCACTGTATTGGCAGCAATATTGTCACTTTTCTCTAACATTTTTAGCTTGATAGTATTCTTTGGCCCTGGCATATTTGTGCAAACATGAGGATATTTTTCTCTGATTGAGGCTACAGATAGCCACTGTATGTCAAACTGGATAAGCTGCCAAATGTTGTAAATGCAAGTCTTTGGAAAAGGCTAGAGGACTGGCATAAACAAACAGGATCTTAAAATGTTTTTATTTCATTTTTTTTTACCAATGATTAACCATGTACTTTAACCTATAACAGAGATAATAGACTAAAAATTGTCTCGACGGCATGTACGGTTAAAGATTACTGGAATGATCTGTGATGTCCTTACTCAGCAACTATTAGATGAGGAGTAACTGGAATTAAAGCTTCTTCTGGTACAATGTCTCAACATTCAGCACTGGCATGTAAACTAAGGGAGTTGCATGTGTGAGTTTTTGCTAAACTGTTACCACAAAGTTTTTGTTATACATGTATAGGATGTCTTTGGATGTCTTTGGATGCAGTACAGTAGCATTATATTTTCCTTTCACCTGAACTAGGAGACCCAAACCTGTTCTATCTTGACAGTGCCCTTTGCACAACGCATGCTCTATGAATATATGGTTCACATGGGTTGGAGTAAAAGCTCTTGAATGGTCTCTAATAGATCCCCATTAAACACTTTTAGGATACATATAAAACCCTTACTGCACCCAAGACCTCCTCCCTTTACATCAGGACCTGACTTAATAAATGTTAGACTAACTATACCATAACCATACTTCAAAATAAGTGAATCATCTTCCGATTCTTGTTGAAATGGGGTGCTTGTTGAAGACCTGAGCTTTGGTTTGGCTTGCATTTTAGATTTATTTCAGTTATTTGGGGTTAGGAAGAACCAATAATTATAATAACCATATATTTTCCTTGAACATGAAGTTCTTCTTGGAAAAAAATGATGTCACTTATGTGGACACTCGGTCTGTATCTAGAGAAAACAATAAAGACACCATTGTGCACGATGTCCACGTATGTGGACACCCAGGTCGTAGGAGGTTCATGTTATTGTCTGGTGTTTACAAAATATTGTTTTATAATGTATTTTGCAATCAAAATGAACAGCATATTTGTGTGTATGATTTACTAGCTGAATTATTAAATTTAAAGATGACATATTTTTGGTTTTGAGATCGACATTTGTTTTATATTATAAAGGGGTCTGGGAAGAACAGTATATTTTTTTTTGTTTGGTTGTTTAAAATACGTTGTTCTCCAAAGTTTAGTTTCCATAGCAGTGTTAAATAGTCACATAGCAGTGACTTTAGTTTGGAAAATGTGTTATATTATTTAGGAAAAACATGCAATGTGCTAATTAACTAAGTGTAATGAATTAGAAATGTTTACCTTCTTTCTCTGAATAAAACGTTTGATGAAAGTAAATTTATTTTGGATTTTAACAAGGAAAAATTTCTGCACATATTCATATTTTATACACAGATTGGTGCAGATATATGTGGCTTCTTTGATGACACAACTGAGGAGCTGTGCACACGCTGGATGCAAGTTGGAGCCTTTTATCCTTTTAGTCGTAATCACAATGCTCAGCACTACAAAGTAAGTATATGCATTAAATAAAATATCACAGCTAGAACGAACATTAAGCGCAGCAGAATCTTCAGTGTTAAATAATTTTGTTGTTGATATAACTTTTATAATTCTCGATTAATAAATACTGTACACATAATAAGTTCCAGGAGCTATCAACAGGCCCAAATCCCATATAGTTTTTTTCTTGTTAGTTTTTCTGTATATACTGATTAATTGATTCATAGGATTCACTTAATAGTATGCTTTTATAAAAAATAACTGAATTTTAAGATGACACATGCAGTAATTGCTCTCACAAGATCTGTGTTGAGGTTTGTTAAAATTACTACTGTGGTGTGTCTTCTTTTACATTAAGATAAACTACGAGATATATTGTAATTTGAACTGTAGTTCCAAGGATAATTTGCACGTTGTGTTAAAGTAACATTTAATGAAACAGTAAAAAAGGCCACCTTTTAAACATTACGACAGTTCACAAGTGCAAGTTTCAGTTAAACAATAACAGATTGTTTACAGCTGCAATATAACACTAAACTTGTTGAAATATCCCTTTAGCTGTTGCACTGTAGTTGCAAATTAGTGTGTTAGGTAATGTGTTTTCAAAGAGCCAGAGGTAGTATGTTTAAGTATGTATAAGATTCAAGGAATGGATTTTAATGCTTTACGTTAGAAAAAGCAGGAAATAGATGAACTGCCACTGAAGTGAACTAAGCAATGTTTATTTTATTTTTATTAGAGGAAATATGTACAAAGGAATTTCAAGAAATATACAATTGCTAATGGCAATAGTTACAATGGTGTGCATGCTGGATGGAAGGAACAAATACAATCACTTGATATACTGTATGTGATTTTATATATAAATACTATATATATAAATACTATATATATA
>MU533908.1:3372912-3396176 GCA_024362625.1 Silurus asotus
ATTATTATTATTATTATTATTATTATTATTATTATTATTATTATTATTATTGTATTAATATTTTTTCCCTTTTGTATATTTGCAATTAGAGCTATTAATAATATTAATAATAAAAAATACCTGTTCATTCTGTAGTGCAACTGTTGTTCAGGTGATTTAGCTAAAAGTTTGTAAGTGCGACAATTTATTTCCATTCAGATTCTACTCAGACCCTGCAACATGGACAGTGGATCGTCAGTTCCTATGGGGAGCACATTTGCTTATCACACCAGTACTAAATGCTGTAAGACGCACACAGTTTTTATACACATAAACGTACACAACGATATATGTATTTACTTTAACTATTATGTTTTCACATCTTATCTTTCATTTTATACACACCTCCACAAATTCAGAGATCTCTGTCTCTCTGTCATACTTACCCCTATAAGCATTGCTATGTTATTTTGCAGCTGTCTGCTCTTTCTGGGTGTGTGATGGTGACCTCCACTGAGACTTGCTGCAAAAAAATAAAAACCAAAAAGGGATTTATTTCTCCTTTCCATTTCCCTCTGTCCTTTCTTCCTTTCTTTCCTCCCTAATGAGAGCACCGACCTCATTACAGCGAAATTAGAGCAACAGATAGATTGCGGTCATGTTCAAATGGGTGATTAATTGCCAATTTAGCACGGTCTCACTCGTTATGGAAAATATGTGAAATAGATTTGATACATAAGAAATCCTTGGGAACGTAGCTGCAGTGTTAAATCGAAATGTGCTGAATATGATGCTTAATAATATGCTCAAATCTGAGTGAGGAAAGCTTTGAAGCGTATGGTCAAGTGCTGTTTATATACTACTATTTATCAAAGAAATGTATATGCGTATTTTATAAAATACTATAGGTGCAAATACAACTGAATAATTTTTTTAGGAGCTCAGGAACTGATTAATCGCTGGCAGTTTTTAGCTCTTTTCCAGCAGTTGAGCTAATTTTAAATCCTGGGTTCTGCATAGTTGATATGAGTAACTATTAGCTTGCTGTTTGAATGCAAGCTTTATAGAATGAGAAATTCTAATTGTATTTAAAATAAATAAAACAATCTAGTGCATCAAAACAGAATGTTCTTGCAGTTAGTTATTTATTCAGTCATGCATGTATCTGTGTCTTAACCTTCTGTATGTCATGTTTGCAACTTAAAACAATTGTCTGTGTTAATTAAAGCACAGACTTGTGATTAGTCGAAAGTTTTGCATTGTTCATTTCCAGCAGACTTCTTTAATTATTTAGTTCAGACAACTTAAACAGCCAGCCGCTTGGGTTTTGTATTTAGACGCAACCTGCTTTCTGTGAACATGACATCAATATAAAGAAAGTTACATTGCCATTGCAATCTTACCTAATTTTTTCTTCAATAGCAGAAAATAGCATATTTGCTAGCTGTCTTAACTTCATTTATAAATTCCTTTTAATGATACCTTCTCATAAAATTGCCAAATTTTTATATTCGACTGACTAGTTTTCATGGTTTAAGACAAAGTTGTATTCCTAACAGTTTGCCTTTACCATGTTTGCTGATTGTGTCAATGTTTTGACGAGCGAAATGGTATACCGAGTAAAATGACAAAGTATAGAAATATAGGTGAAATATAGGTAGTCTCGGAGAGCCACATAAACAATTAAATTATGGAATGGGAACTAACTGTTGTTAGTTTTTTAGAAGCACAACTTGAACAGTAGTAAAAACATGTTTTGTTTCTGTAGTAACAACTTAGTCAGAGATTTATGTGATGGACATCCCACAAGGACAGAATAAAGATTTCTGTGAGGAGACATTCATTTAGAGATTTTGGAGGGACTCCCTAGTGTGGGTGCAGTGAAGCTCCGCCTCAGAGGCCATCACCCAACTTTATCAATAGCTATTTTGCAATTACATTGTTCCCTATTCTGTTTTCTTTCTTATTGCTTTCTATACCTGCTTTTAATCAAATTAAACTGTATTAAACGGAAACAGTTTTAGACAAACACTAAAACTTGATGTAACCATTTATTAAAAATACAGAATTTTATTTATTTTTTTTAATTTCTACAGAGGCTGTTATGGGATAAGTCAGTGACCTGAGGCACTGCACTGTGACCAACCTAGGCAATCTACTTTATAATGCATTAGTATAAATATATAGTGAATAATTGGTAGCCTTGAATTCTACTCAAGTCTAGTGTCATTATTACACTGTCGGGTCCAAGCCCTAGTACCCATAGGCCCTGATTAACTTTAAATTTGTGTGTAAGACCACATGCAGCACTGTGCAAATCCATTCATTTTGCACTTGCAATTCTCTTTCGTAAACCCTCAGGTCACTTTGAGAATGGCACTTGCATATGCAAATTTGCAGAAGTCTGTTTCTGTCAGTTGAAGACAGTTGATTTTCTTTTTGCCATTTACTACATTAAATCTGACTAATGAGTAAAAAAATAAATTAAGCAGTGTCTTAAAGCAGTCATGATGTCTCTCAGAATGATGAATTATTAGTGCTGCTATAAACTTGGTTTTGAATTAGATATTCACTGCACATCTACATGGCTGGAAACAAAGAATTCTTTTTTTCATTGCCTCATTAACAAAATGCACACTCATGTTGACATGCTTTTTTTTATACATATTTTGTTATTTGGAAATTATTCGCAACTACCTTCAGTTTATCTGATAATGTATTTAAATATGTGCTTATTATTTGAGATCGTAGGGGAAAAGGAATAATAAAATCCGTCATTATTATTATTATTGTTGTTGTTGTTGTTGTTATTTTTGCTGCCGATTCATTTATTTGATTTGCTGTTACAGGGTGCTGATACAGTTGAAGCATACATTCCTGATGCTGTGTGGTACAACTATGAGACAGTAAGATCACATACACAACATACAGTACACCCATAAGTCCAGAAATGTCATGAACTTTAGGATTAAACAAAAATGTATATTACTTCTATATATTTGAAATCGCCATTTATTGTAAAATACAAAATCACAAAAATTCTAAAGACACTCCACTCTCCTTCCATTGCAATATTAACGAAAACTTCTTAATACATATTAAATACGTATATAATTTTTTGAGCATGCCAGTACATAGGGCTATCCAGGTCTAGTGAATACAAATACAAATTATTATACAATGTATATGCAGCCCCTTTATTATGATAATAATATCAACATTCTGTCACAAGCACACTCTGTGGAGATATTCTCACCCACTGTGTAGAGATACTCTTAATAACGTAATTCAGAGCAAAACTTACCCACATGTTCACTCCATTGTTTGAATAACATTAGGATGAAATAAATAAATTTAATTAATGTAGAACGAGTCAAGTTCAAATATATGTATATATGTGTATAAATGTATGTATATATGTGTGTATGTGTGTATATATGTATATATATATATATATATATATATATCAGACAGCAACCACCAAAGATTTATACTCTCATAACGTGCAAAATGCAATTTAACAACTATTTGCCAATCAGACTCATGAACTCAACAGCACTATGAAACTTGCAAAGTGATCGGCCATTATCATACCAAAGAAAGATTTATTTTCCTATTAACACATTTACCAAAATCCTATACCTAAGTGATTTGCCAAAAAAATATTTTGTATTCACTAATGAGTACTTACATCATCACTCTCCTCATCACTCTTTTTTTTTTTACAGTTAGACAAAACAAATAAAAAAAAATGTCATGTTATTGAGAAGCTACTGTAAAAAAGTCATCATATAACTTAAATAACTGCTTGTTTAAAAGTGCTGACCCCAGGGATATAAATGTTTAGCATACGATCTTTGTTTTTGAAAGATTTTTTATAATTAGCTCTAGATGTACTTATCCTCTCTATATAAACTAATAATCCCCTCTATATAATCTCAGGTAAATGTTACTGTTGCTATAAAACTGTCATTTACATTGACATTGTTTAAGAAAGTTAATTAACCTTTTTAAATGTATCAGACTTGAAATTTAAAAATAAGTGTTGTATTATAAATAGATGGATAGATGGATGGATGGATGGATGGATGGATGGACAGATGTATAGTTGATGTGCTTGTGACATAATGCTGATATCCCAATTATAGCTGTTGCAGATATTTCTGGGTTAAAAATTGTGTTTTCAAACCAACATAAGTTTACAGGCAGGTAACAAGTCCAGCAGTGTTTTACAGACTTTTCAGACATATCTTTGCACTGCCAATTGTAAATGTCTACCTTTGTTTGGTATATTGCTCCTAGTCATTCTGTAGCACCAAACGTATCACAAAAAGAAAATATCGACCCACATTTAAAATGTGAAAGTTAAATAAATTCATAGAATAATTCTAAGCAGTTGTTTCTACATTGTAAACTGTCATACAGGAGCTAACTAGGAAAAATATATAATATTACTATATTTAATGGAATTGAATTTGTATACAAATATTTTTTACATATATAACCATACACAGTACAACATACAGGGAAATGTTTTTAATGACTGGTCTATAGGGTTAAAAGTGGAGTGGTAGCTCAGTGAGTAAGATGTTGGCCATCTGCTTGAAAGATCATGAGTTCAAATCCCAGTGCCACCAAGCTGCCACTGCTGGGACCCTAAGCAAAGCCAAAGCCCTTAACCCCTTAACTACTCGGTTATAGAAAATTAGATAAAAGGTTGAAAAATTGGGTCTGCCAAATGCTTAAAAAAAAAAAAAAAGAGTTCATAAGATTTATTTAAAGACATTAAATAAAGTAAAATGTATAATAGAAATAGGATTATAAAAACTATTAGAGATTATAGATCTAAAATATGGAAAATACATATGTAGCAGTACATTCTAGAGCGAAAGAAAACTGTGTGACTTATTATTGGTTTACCTAAAGATGCATAAAGTATTAATATATTGTGTAAAAAAAAAAAAAAAAAACTTGTTTAACAGCTGAAAACTCATATGGTTAAATGTTCTTCTTGACCAAAGTCAAGTCACAGGTCACAGGTACCAGCTAAGCCATTCATTTCATTATCTTAGTAAGACATCTTTGGTTATATTGCAGTTATGCTGCTCTCTCTCTCTCTCTCTCTCTCTCTCTCTCTCTCTCTCTCTCTCTCTCTCTCTCTCTCTGTATAATTGTCTCTCCTTGTGTTGTTTTACACTGCACAAAGTCTAGAAGGAATATATTTTTCACACATTATTCACATTTAATGCTTCCTTCTGTTTACAAATCTTTTTTAAATCTTCTAATGAACATAAAACATTCAAAGATTTAGGTCGTAGTGTGTTATTGTTAAAAATTCTAAATTGTATTTATTTATTTTTCTATCCAAAGTGGTCTCAAGGAGAAAATGGTAAATTGAATAACATTTTGTTTATTTAAAGGATTTATTTGAAGGTTTTACACAGAAGTCATTTACAATGTGCCCGTTTATCTTGTAGAGTAAAACACACCTGCTGATGTGTGTGTAATAGTGCTAGAGTTCTGAATCCATAATTAGATTAATATTTTCAAGCACATAAGTGTGAGATTAGTGTGAAATGAGTTCCAAGATGAAGCGGTGAATGCCGACTGCAAAAAAAACTGATGCATTTTCACACATGTTGATTAAGGACAAGAGCTTCTCCAGCTTCTTGTCAGAGATTAATGAGCACTGCTCATGCAAGAGATAAAACAAGCTTAAGCTCAAGCCTCTTGTCTTGGCAGGTCCAGATGGACAGTGTTTTAGTGTTTCCATGTTTTTTTGTGTGTGTGTTGCACTTTGTCAATTATAAGCTTCACAATCAGCTATTGGGTGAAGAGTGATCCCAGCTGAGATGGATGAATGGGTAGATGAGTAGTGAAGAGAAACGCTCCTTATGGAGTTGAGTAATGAAGAGTATAAAATCTGAAATTGCTCATAGACAGCACTGTGGCAGTATAGACTGAAACAGAGAGAGAAAGAGAGAGAGAGAGAGAAAATGGGGCATAAAAGGCATATTAAAGAAGCAGTGTGATTATGGTCTTTTTAGATGAATATATTAATTATCTTTCGCAAAGTCATTTTGTCTTTAAACATTATCAGATCGATAGAGATGGATAGAGATTTCTTTTTTATGGATATTGTTACCAACATGTTTTATTATAACATAACAGCATTTGATCGGCCTGCCTATAAAGTGCCAATGAATTATGATTATGTTTCGTCTACTGCTTTTATGCCGTTAAGAGATTAAATAGAGATTAAAAATAAGTGTCTGCTATTAGTCTGCATTTTCCCTGTTTTTATGAGTGAGTGTGCCATTTGAAGGACATGATCTAAAGAAAATAGTTCTCTCAAATTTTAGATCTAAGTGTTCACAAGAACCATCTAGCATCCCTAGAGGTACAGGTATGCAGGTAATTTTAATAATATAAATGCTGAAATTTAATGAGTACATAAAAACAAAGAACACAACAAACTCACAAAGTGAAAAGGTTTACTACAATACTACAGGTTTTATATCTGAACTACAGTATAGTTGTAAACTATAATTAGGTTTATATTATTTGAGAGTAGACTTTACATCATATACAAGGTTAATGATTTATAATTCGTTTGCTTTAGTCTATTTTATCTCAAGCTTTGTTCCTCATGAGCTCTCAGGGAGTTTTTCCTTGCCACGCATACCTCTGTTTTTGCTCCAGATTATGATCTGGAGTTGTGTAAAATAGCTATAATGTTAAGTACCTGTGTGAAAGCTTAAGCTTTTTTTGCTTTAGTGAAAGATATTGGTCATGGCAGTGTCAATGAAGATGATTAACAAGAAGGTGGTACAAGCTGTTTATTGAATTGATGATGAGGAGGAGGAGGAAGAGATTAGTGATTAAGTGAAAGATTATGATTTGTGCATCATCTTTTTTATGCAGGAAGAGAAAATCAAGGAGCGTAAACAGCATGTTAAATTGTCCATGCCTTTAGACAAAATGGGTCTTCACATCAGGGGCGGAGCCATTCTGCCGATCCAAAGACCTGCAGTCACTACTGTGTATAGGTAACTCTACCCTCTGCTTACACACACACACACACACACACACACACACACACACACACATATTATATACATTTTCCTGTAAGGTAGTTGACTATGAGAATGATGATGATGATGATAATGAAGATGATGAAGATGATGATGATGGTGATGATGGTGGTTTGTAAAGGCATGAACTGATTAAGAAATTATAAATTGATAAAGTGATAAAGGAAGGGTGTTAGAGCTTTTAAATTGTGGCATTAAGGATATTTAGGATGTAAATGTTAAACATATACAAGATTTGACAGATAGATAGATAGATAGATAGATAGATAGATAGATAGATAGATAGATAGATAGATAGGTAGATAGATAGATAGATAGATAGATAGATAGATAGATAGATAGATAGATAGATAGATAGATAGATAGATAGATAGATAATAATATATTAATCGCATTTATAGCACAATAGAGCTTTAAAATAGAAAATAAGTTACTTCCTTATCTCATATAAGGCATGGGCATGTCTGGTTTAGTGCATATGTAATTTATAGAAACCCTAGCACTATGCACCAAACATACTGGAAAACCCTGGGGGGATAAAACAAAACAAGAAATGGCAGCACTGTCAGCATGCTGTGTGAATTGCGGCTCTGGCAGTTCCTTAACCTCCACTACATCACTTGAGGCCATAACTGGTCTATACAAGAGATGGGCGAGGGATTGTTTGTATTCCTGCTCACACAGCTATTTTTCTTTGTACCTGCCTGCAATTTTCTAAAAAAAAAAAAAAACATTTTGTTAATTGTTTTCCCCAAAATAAATAAACTAGTAATAGCAGTTACTTATGCTGTAATGCATGTGCAGTGCTTTAAGGTGCTAATGAACATGAACAATGGTTCTCTCTGTCTCAGGCTTCATTTAAGAAACTAAAAAAACCTCCCAATGGCATGTTGGAATTACAGCTCAAAGAAATTCAAAGTCTCTGCTTTTGAGTCTCTCTTATTTAGTTCCTAGTAAAAGAAGTGTGTGATGATGAAAGCATGTGTGCTCCTGCAGTCGGCGTTCTCCTATGGGCCTGATCATTGCACTCGATGACAACGACCAGGCATCAGGCGAGCTGTTCTGGGACGATGGAAATTCTCGAGGTACTAATTACAAGGAAATGTGCTGATTTTCTTCTTCTCGTTTCTTATCTGGGTGTGTGGGTGTTTTTTTTTGGATGTGTGAGATATCTTCTCTAATGACTTTCTTATCAGTGCTATTCTGGTATAAAAGTCTATCTATGTTGTTATCAGTTGAAAAAAAATTATTATTTTATTTCATCATAACAAATACATGTGCCTTTCACTGATAACAGTGTGGGAGAGAGAAAAAGAGTGTGTGTAGGTGTGTTTGAGTGTAAATGTGTGTGTATGTGTGTGTGTTTTATACTCAGTGTGTTTCTGAGTGTAAAAGTTGCAGAGAAATGCAATGTAATATATTTGTGTATGAGAGATAAAAAAGGAAATGTTGCCTGCTGTGTATGTGTCTGTGTGTGTGTGTGTGTGTGTGTGTGTGTGTGTGTGTGTGTGTGTGTGTGTGTGTGTGCATGCGTGTGCGTGTTTGTACTTGTATTGTATTGTTGTGTTGTGTTTTCTTAGGAAGTTTGTGTATGTTTTGGGTGTATAACCCAGCCAGAGTCATTTCGTATATTTGAGTACTCATATTTTTTGCATATTTCTTAGAATTCACAACAAACATCTGATGCAAGAATAAAAGTTAGCTTTATTACCTTCACCAAGGACAGAGACAGTTATAGTGGCTATAAAAAGTCTATAAAACCATAAAGAAACCAAAATATATTGTCAGATCTTTATCCATCTTTAGTGTGATAAAGCAGCCAACACAGTCCAAATAAAACAAAAAGTCAAGAAACATTTAAGGGATAATAAGAAATCAAGAAAAAAAAATCTCACAGTAACTTGGTTGCACAACAAACTAATGTTTTTTTGAAGAACTATTCACTGTCATAAAATCTCAGGGTAAGAATTTTACTCCATTCTCCTTTGCAAATAAAAATCTATTGATCTATCAGATGGGAAGAGATCTCCTGTGTACTTTTTCAAGTTATTCCACAGGGTTTTTTTGTAGGTTTTAGATGTTGGTTTTAAACTGGATTGTTACAAAAGGTTGATCATTTTCTGAAGCCATTCATTTGTTGACTTTGGTAACTGTTATCACGCTGGGACATTTTTCTTCAAATGCTTCAAATATCTAAAAGAGGTGTGAATAAAGAGAGATTGGTATTTTAAACTAGTCTGGATTTTGACTAGCGCCCCAATACAGCTCCATACAGTAGTGTGATGCTTCCACCACCATGCTTTGGTTTGTGACAGACATATATTTTACAATTATGGCTATAAAGTTTGTGATGAATTATGTGGGCATGGATTTTTGTTGTTGTTTGTTTGTTTGTTTTTAATCATAAAGCACTCCTTGCTAGCCAAAAACTTAGACATGGAAAAATCAAACAAACAATACATTTTTAAAGGTACATGCAGGTAATGACCATTCCTCGAAAACAATTTTGAAAGATCTGACATGCAGGCCATGAGCAATTCATTTGTTAACTTAGATTTGGGCTTTAGGTCATTAACCTTTTGGAACTTGTCATTTTTCTTCAGTATCAAATATCTGAAAAAAGGTTTAAGTCAAAATAGAGTGGTATTTGGGGCTATTCAGGATGTTGACTAGAGCACTAGTTCTAGCTCCATAGTGTGATGATGCTACCACCATGCTTTACTTTGGGTATGGTGGATATAGGTGATTATTTGTCTGGGTTTTGTGACAAACATACATTTTATAATTATGCACATAAGGTTTTGGTTGATTCATGTGGCATGGATTTTTTTGTTTTTTGGTTGTTGTTTGTTTGTTTGTTTGTTTGTTTTTATCATAAAACACCAATTCATGTATGTACAGGCAGGTAAAGACAAGTCCCTTGAAACAATTTTGAAAGATCTAACATGCAGCCTTGGCTGTATACTTTATCCTATACTTTGCATTTTTTTTCACATACAACTGTGTTGATGCCTTCCAGTGCAACTCTACCATTCATTTGTAGATGACTCTGCAGTCATTAGACTTCACACTGGGTTGATAAAAGAGCTTATAGAATGATCTGGCAACATGGTTACAAAATCTCGATGAATGCAGCAAGAGCAAAATGTTGACCCACAATAAAGGAAACATTGTGCACACTTTTAAAAAAAAGATACCTCTGGAAGCATTTCATCAGTGGCATCGCATTCTGGTTTAGAAACTTTTCTGCTCAAGAGCACAAAACTCTAAACTCAGTGGATAATTAATACTGCTCAGGCCATCTCAGGGGAAACATTCCTATCACTGGAAACCATTTTTTTTTCAGCAGGGTCATCAGGAGAGCCCATAATATTATCATGGACAGAACCCAACACATTCTCTTTACACTGCAACCATTAGTTAAATGCTATAGGAGTTTGAGGTGACCCATAATTTGAAGAAAAAGATTTCATCCACAGGTCATCAAGCTTGTCCAGAACCCTCACTCACTCACCTATCCTACTCACACAACTGGATCTGTCTAGAACTTTGTTCTTGCACCCGAAATGATCTGTCACCCTCAATTTGGCATTTTGCTCAGGCTGCTGACAGGTTCACTGAAATGAAAGAACCCAAACTAGTGATGTGTGCTGCTTTATTCTGAGTGTACCAACATAAACATTCAGTATGTATAATAACGGTTCAGTGCAAGTAAATTGTTGGGTGATGTGTATTCCTGATTAAAGCACCAGTATTATCCTTTTGCCCTGTGATCTTTGTGTATGTGAAATTCTCAATGCGCTTTCTGTTTTCTAGATACTGTTTCATCTGGGTCCTACATCCATTACCAGTTCTCTGTTGTTCAAGTAGGTCTTCTAAACATCATACTAACTATTAACAGTGCTCCAACTCTTTGTTCCAGGTTGTCTTTTTTGTTATATATCATCCATGCATATATAGCTAATAGAAATATAATCCAAATTCAATTAAATCCTATTATCACATTAGTAGCTATGCTTACATTAAAACTAATAATACATTTCTAATATAACATGTATATAACAGCTTGAGCTTATAGAATTCAAATTAAATCAAAATAGAATGAACTAAATGCAATTAGGATTGAATTTCTATATTGTAGAAGGCAGTGGATGATCTATTTCACAATCTGTTTCACAGAAAAACATAACATTACATCATGATTACATTATTATATCAATATTACATCACCATTACTGTTTCGTGGCTGTGCATTTGGGTGACAATACAAAGTCTTTACACTTACATCCAATCATCTATTCAGCTGTTTTTAATTCACATAAAAAATGTGCATAGATACATCTCAGCCAGTGGCTACATAAAGTGTCAGTGAATAGCAGGGTTTTTAATTCACCTATGCAAATGGATCATCTGCTGTTTTTATTGTATTTTTTTTCTATTCAGAAAATTACATTGCAGTTCTTTCACACCCCACTGGGGGGATAAGGGGATACCCCACTGTAAGAATATCTCTGGAGCAAAACAATCGAGGCCAATTTGGTTTTAATTTTCTATTCAGTTGAATAATGTGGGTGACTCAGGGGTGATTCACTCCTCTATTCGAGCCAGCTTGTGTTTCTGGGTCATGATGTGCTCCTTTAAAATGACCCATTTTTACTACACTGTACTGTACCTCAGCTCTACAATAATGGCTAGGTCACTGTACTCAAACTGACAGACAAATCAGTATTTTAAAAAAGGCAGAACACTTTACAATGTCTGAAAAAGTAAGTTTAAAAAAATATATGTTGAAGAACTCTGTAAATGTTTTATATCTGTTTTGCTTATAGATGATGTGTGCATTTCTGTAATTAATAAAACAGAATCTTTCCTCTTAAAACTGCTAACTTTATATTCAGACTTGAGTGCATGTAATCATAGCTGCTGACAAACAACCTTTGAAAAAAAAAAAAAGGATTCTTTATTTAATTTTTATTAGGTTGAATCAGGAATGAGGGACATCTAAACACTTTGCAACAGAATGATACAGAATGTGATTTATTTATTTTTTTGCTTGCTTTAGTTCAGTAAGTGCATTTGGATGACATTTTGCTGAGACAAGCATAAAAAGAAAACTGTTAAAAGTACAAACAAGTTGAAGGAACACTTGTTTACACCATTGAATTAATATTAAAGTACTTGCTAATGTAATGGTTGTGGTGATGTTAACACTAAATGCCTCTGGACAGTTGACTAGCGAATGATGTGCACACCGTCAGAAAATTAAAATTCCTCTGCAGCTGAATAAAAAGGACACAGTCATGCATTATAACATATTGCAGGAGGGAGGTGGTAGTTCAGAAGGTTGTGAGTTCAAATCCCAGCACTTCTAAGATACCACTGCTGGAATTTATTGAGGAAGCCCCTTAACCCTCAACTGCTCAGTTGTATGAAAGAGATAAGTGTTAGTTGCCCTGGATAAAAGCGTCTGCCAAATGACATATGTGTTACATATAAATGTGTTGATTGCTTTTAGTGTGCTGGATGGTACTGTATACTCGATGACATGTACTTTTATATTTAGTGATATGCAGTTATACTCAAAAATTTGTCTTTTTACAGAATACCTATTTAGATGTTTGCTGAGTAGCTTGTGTCTCAACATCCTTGTGACATCACTTGTGAATCTAGCTTTGCCAAAGTTCATCTGGCTCACAATGTGGAATCAATATTTGTTAGCTCAAGTAAACAGACATGAGTGCAACTAATGGATTATGATTAGGGTTTTGGGAAGATGAAGACCTTTTTGTGGTGCAGATGTCAAATGAAGAGAACCGAATCATACCATCGAATGATAATGAATTGGTTTTGGATTTTGGTAATGTAAATAGTCAGTGTGAGCTTACTGGTGTGGGCAAAATCCAGTATACAATGTAATATAATTGTTTGTTTCTTTTAGGGAGTGCTGAACATGCAAGTTCTTCATAATGGCTATGCTGATCCAAACAATCTGGTGTTTGAGAATATCACTGTTTTAGGACAAAGCACACCTCCCATGACCGTGACTGTCACTGATGACAATATGGTCACTACCTTGCCGGAGGCTAACATTATGTATCAAACAGTGAAGAGGGTAAGTGCAATACCAAGTGACATTATCATCAAAATTGGTAATACACAAGAATACCATAGGGTAGCCAATTCTCTATAGAACTGTAGTGATACTAAATGGAAATGTTTTATTAATAATAATAATAATAATAATAATAATAATAATAATAATAGGAAGAAGAAGAAGAAGAATACTCATTATTATTATTATTATTATTATTATTATTATTATTATTATTATTATTATTATCAGTAGTAGTAGTAGTAGTAGTAGTAGTGGTCGTAGTCATAGTAGTTTATAATTATTATTGGTATAAAAATAGTTTTTACATAAAAAAAAAATTATAATTAAAACATTAATAACAAGCTTATAGATTTCCCAGTATTGTGTGATTAAAAAAATCACAAAAGAATAAAAAAGAATAAAAGAAAAAGGCAAGAAAAACAATCTCTTCTAAAATGTGATGAGAAAGTTCAAAAGAGAATATCCAAACTCGTTTTCTGAGAAAGAAAGTTAGCAGTAACAAAAATGATCACTCTTTACAACTGTGATGAACAGAAAGCACAGCGAATATTAAAGGCCATGCACTTTCTGTCTCGAAATCACAATTTACATATTCTTGTGATCACCACAATAATAAGAAAATTTTTCTTTCCTTTTAATTTTTGTTAAATCTTGAAAATCATTAGATTCTAATTTCAATTATTTGTATAAAAATGGTTTGTCGGACACTAATGTGGAAATCACAGATTAAAATAAATTAGTATTTTTTGTTTGTGATGCTGTGGGATTGCTCTATGCTTTTGCTGCCTCTGGATTAATAAAAAACAGATGTGTTAAATAAAGTAAATTTTACATCATTAAAAAACAATGTTTATTATGTTGCACTAATAAGAAAATTCATTAAAAAAAACAGGGAAAAAAAATGCACAGAGCTTCTGTAATATTCTCTATTTTGCTGAACATGAACAAAAACATAACTCAAGATGAACATACTGCTATATACTAAATTCATTTAAATTCTTTGATTGTTTGCCCTGCAGAGGCGTGTGTAAAATCTGTGATTGTGATTTTCTTTTTTAGGTGCTATATCTGAAAAACCTTAAACTACAGCTGGGGAAAAATTACCAAATCAACTGGAATTCCATGGCTGACAATTTACAACGCTTTGACTGCTATCCTGAGGAAATGTTAAATGAACAGTCCTGCAATGAAAGAGGCTGCATCTGGGCGGTATGTGTTAATAAAATTCCACATACATTTAAAGTAAAGTTTCAGCCTGAATGACTTAATATATCATATTTATCACTAATGTTTGGTATTCAAATTTATTTTATGATTACATTCTGAGTTGACTTGGTTTGTCACTAGGTTACGTATATAACTCTAGTTCCCTAAGGGAACGAGAGCTGTTGTTCTCGCTCTGAATCACGTGTAAAGTCCAGGCAATAGGCAGTCGTGACGCCATTGGCGGGTGACGTCGTGTAAACCAGGAAGGTACAAAACGTGTGAGCGATGGTAGCGACATTAGCTTGTGAAAAACGAGAAGGTAAGCGCTGCAGGGATGCAGGGAGTATGGCCCGTTGATGCAGCTCTCGCGGCTATGTGGAAATATCGTGACAAACCAGTCCTTGGACTTAATCTGAGACACGATCTCCCTGAAAGTAAGCATCCTGAACACCGAGCCTCATGAGTGAGCGGTTCAATGAGCACAGATCATGGATCAGTCGCCTTCTGCCATCCTTCTTCGGAACAACGAAGTGCTGTCTGTAGTAGCCTGACTCTCTGACTAAGGTAGGAACCACCTCATTGGCCCCTTTCTTTAGGAGGGTGCGCACTTCATGTTCCAGGACCAGAGCTGGCTTGTGTCCCACCATGGTTGAACCAGGGAGGAGAGGACCCGAACTAAATCGAGTAGCCCCTCTCTACTGTGTGTAAGACCCACCAAGATACATCTGGCAGGCCTTCATAGGCTGCCAGGAAATCTCTAAGGGGAACCAGCCGCTTGAGGCTGGTCTCAGACCCTCCCAAAACAGCTGGAGCAGTGCCCTGCAGCCATTGGGGCCTCCCGAGAGGCGGCGGGTCTTTCGGGCGGAAATGGAGGGAGACACCCGTGGGAGGGAGGTTGCACTCTAAACTCTCACATCTTGTGGGAGTAGTCTGTGGGCTCGCTAGCGTCTGAAAATTTGCCTCCTTTAAAGAAGAAATACGGAGCTCCGCGTTACACACGCAAAAAGAAGAGACCGCCAAAACGAGTGCTTTCCCCAGGGAACGGGAGCTCGGCCCAGCAGGAGAGGCTGGAGAGGACTCATCCGTCTCTATGCCCTTTGCTAGGTTAGCCTGCGAGAGCCCCACGACCTTCAGCACCGCCTCGCCTCAATGAGAGCGGGACCTGAGCCGCATGGGAGATCCCTCTCCTCGAAGAGTGATCTCCGGGAGTGGAGAGTGCGGATAACCATGCAGCTACAGCACAGACAATCATACTCTACTCCCAAAAGAACAACACAAAGCTCATGTTACATGAGGGACACACATGCACAAACTTTTGTCTGCTTCTTTGCCATTACTTGCACAGATTCACACACAAACCGCTTACCTGAACAAACAGAAGCTAATGTCGCTACCATCGCTTACCCATTTTATAGCTTCCTGGTTTATGCGACGTTGCCCGCTGATGGCGTCACGACTGCCTATTGGCCGGATTTTACACATGATTCAAATCATGAACAACCTGAGGCGTTCCTGAAGTGTTTTTTGAGGCAGCTTGGGTTCCTGAAAGGGAACCTAGACATTCTGCTCTGCTTTTGTTTTGGATTTTTCCTACATTATTGACAATGTCATTGCCAACTACCTGTCAATACTGGCACCAGTGGGAATTGCAGCCTTTGCTTTATCTTGAGATAAAGAAGGCAGGGCCGTGGTGCTTTAGTCATTTAATCTGTCAAATTCTGTCACCTCATCATTTTAATAATCTGAGATTAGACAGATACAGCATCTAGAAGCCAAAACTTTCGCAAATCAAATAGGCTTTATTACCAGGCTTTTACTGTACATAATAGAAAAAAGAGCATTTTCTGAACACTCAAATACATTGTATGTATGTCATTTAGTATGTATTGAATGATTAGATTATAATATATTATTATTAATCAATCACAATATATTTTCCCCATATTTGTCTCCAGCCATCAAATCTGAACAGAGTGCCATGGTGTTATTTCCCTACGGATTATGGCTACATCTCGGAGTCTGCACAGGAAATGTCAAATGGATGGAGCTTTAATATCAGATGGAATGATAAATACCCGGCTCCACGAAATTTATCCAAAAACATCAACACACTACGAGTGGAAATCACATATCTGAGTGGACACTCTCTCCGGTTTAAAGTAATGTACAAACCCCTATGAATTAGGATTTGATTAGGTATAAAGTATGAAGTATAATGAAATCGAAATTAAAAGATAAATAAAACATAAACAAAAGTAAAAATTGTCACACAATGAAATATAATAAAATGAAATAAATTAATTAACCTTACAGACTGGTCATTGTTTGTCTCCTTCAGATCTTTGATCCAGCTAATAAGCGTTACGAAGTTCCTGTTCCTCTCGATTTACCATCCACTCCAGAGACAGATGAGGCGAAGAGGATGTACGCAGTAAACGTCACAGTGCAGCCGTTTGGTATTCAGGTGATCAGGAAAAGCACAGGAGCTGTCATGTAAGTTTACAATTTACTATTTCTATTTCAGAAATATGTGACCACACTGATATACAGTGATGAGAATCTATGAATTAAATTTGCATAAATATTTGTGTGGGTAAAATTAAAACTGATAACTTGCGAATGAGCAAAAGCATGTCTTTTGAGTGAGTAGCCATATTGGGGTATTTCACAAAGCACAAAATACCCCACAAAGCAAATTTCATTTCAAACAGATTATTTAGTACCTGCATTGTGATTTACCATGAGAACAGTAATTTTATGCATCAATTATTACAACTAAAGGGCACATATTAGTTTATATTTAAAAGCAAAATAAGATATATAAAATTCTCATTCTTTTTTTATTATATGAAATTTGCTTCACACTTGTAATGCAGCTTTGGGCCATGTTTAGCTAATTTGTTTTTGTTTGAAAAAGCTAATATTTCTGACCGTTTTGGCCTTCCATCCATGCAAAAACGTAGCTTTTGAAAAAGAGCTCCAAAGTGTGTAAATTTGAATACACAGTTTTTTACATGCAGTGTGGACTGTGAAACGGAGGCTTTGCCTCGATGTTTCAAAGAGCCAGAAAGTAAATAAACTGCAGGCGGAAATGACACATACGTACTACCAGGAAGTTAGCATTTTTTTAGACACTTTAGTGTAGATGAGCAACTTAAAAAAAAATAAAAAAATAAAAAATAATAAAAAATAAATTATTTAAATCGAAATTGTAGACATGGAGGGTTTTGAGACAAAAATGCTGTTTTCAAAATGTATCCAGAATAGTGTTTAGGGTATAGTGTTAATCCTCCTGGAGACTCATCTAAACCCATGGTGGCAGTTGGGTACAATTAGCACAGAAGAAAACAAAACCTTTTAAAATATTGTGCTTTTCCTCAAACCTCATTTGCATAATTATTATTTATAAATCACCTGCAAACATGAGCACACAGTAATTTATCAGACTGCACCTGTGACCTTGTCAGTCATTACACTTTACTCTTTATTCAAGTAAATAAGTTACACAGTGCAGTACTTCATACACGCTCAGATTTTCAGGTCAAACTGTAATTGTTTTAATGATAGAGCATCAGGGTTTTTTTTTGTTGTTGTTTGTTTTTTTGTTGCCTCTTTCAGTTCATATTGGTACTATCATCTCAGTTTCGCTGAAATATTTCAACTAGAAAAGGGCATTTTGTGACCTTAATACTGTAGGGTTCTATTAGGGTTAAAACTGAATAAAAGAGAAACCTTATAATACTAAGGTCAGGATTTCACTATTTGCACAGTATAATGATGGCCAGCAGTCAGAGTATAACAATAACATTAGCATTCACTATACTTTCGTATGCATACTCTTTGTATATCCATTCACATATACAATTAGATGTTTATAAAGTGTTTTTTTATTTTTTTTTGTTTTGTTTTTTTTTGTAATTGTGTTATGTTTCCTTGTAGTTCTTAATTATGTTTGTTTGTTTAAAATTATTTTCCTGAAGATGGAACTCGTCTCTTCCTGGCTTTATTTTCTCTGACATGTTTATACAAATTTCAACTCTACTTCCATCACAATACATCTACGGCTTTGGTGAGACCGAACATACAAGCTTTAGACAAGACATGCACTGGCACACATGGGGCATGTTCAGTAAAGACCAACCTCCAGGGGTAAGTAAATTAAAGATAACTTAACAGACATACATACACACTATACCCAGACAGTATGTCTAGAACTCTCCTATTCATTGTTCTATAATCTTATCTATAAAGAAAACGAGTTTTTCTTAAAAATAAATTAAAGTAGAACTGGAAGCTGGAAGAGTTCAAAACTGTTGACCACATCAGCAGGCAGTCATGGAGCTGGTTATGAACTAAGGATAGAACTATAGGATAAAATCAGTTACTAAGACTGCTAAAGAGCTAGTGGAGGCAACTTGGAGAAGAGCTATTACAGTTGATGTATATATTTGATTGTGTACTATTTCAACCGGTTGTCATATTGTGTTGCTCAATAAGTCTAACTAAATTCATGTAAAAAGTAAAAGGTTAGCATCACAACTCAACAACATGGCACTACCACCACTATGTTTCACAGTTGTGATGGTGTTTTGTAGATTAAAAGAATCATACTTGTTCTCCATATATTATGTAATGCTGATAGACTGAAGCTTATTCAGCTGAGATTGATCAATCGACATAGCTGGAGTCCACTAGCTAAAATATGAAGCAAGTTGTCCATATTATTGTCAAGAAATGAAAAATAAGTATTGGTCTCTTGAAATAAATGAGCTGACGGAATCAAACTCGCCATGCTACTTCATTGAAAATAGCATGTTGTATTGATTTTCAGCTGTTTTTTTTTTTTTGCCAAACAACACCATAAGGCTTCACTTGTGCAAGGACATTTGACACAAGAGCTTGATGGAAAAAAAAAAAGCTAAGCCAATTTGCATAAAAGTATGAATGGGAATGGAGCACATGTATTGTAAGTGAGGGCAGCAAAGGGTTTGGGGATAAATACAAACCGAAAACTCATTTTTATTCATCCTATTTTGAGAATCGTTGTCAAAGTCAGTTGCAGTGGTCAGAAATCATAATTATAAGATGTTATTAGCTGAAGTGAATTGTATTGAAGGAAAAAGGAAATAAGTATTGACTTTTGATAGTTTAAAAATGCATTATAGAAAAAACAAAGAAATAAGACATCAGTTTATTTACAGGATGACTTAAATATACAACTGCAAAACTAAAAGGTTCATGTAAAGCTTAAGCTAGAAACAGAGAATATTTATTATTTACAGTTGTTTCTACTAATTTATTGCGCTAAGTAACTAAGATCTTTATCATTTCATATTTTTACAAATGATCAATATGGACATGCTGGTAACTGACTGTTGGCTGAAAAAAAACTGTTCCATCCCTTATTCACTTTCTTCTTTCACTCTCTGCAGTATAAGATGAACAGTTACGGTGTGCAACCCTTCTATATGGGCTTGGAGCCAAATGCTGATGCTCATGGAGTCCTGCTGCTCAACAGCAATGCCATGGGTGAGATAAACACACACTTAATTCTGTATATCTGCAGACCCAGTTTGTAGACTACAGCTACAGTTTTATCCTCTCGTTTACAAACATTTTGGCTCACAAATATTCCTCTATATGACCATAATTGGTATTCACCTTTACTACCTGGTTTGGATTAGAGCAACAGTGATAAGCTTGGACTTGAAGACTCATTTGGATACAGTTTTAATCCTGCTATTTTTGGATTCAGTTAGAGACACGTGTGTAGTGTTAATGTGTCCCCAACAACCAACCAAACTGCAATCTAAAAGGAAAGAAATTGAGATTTGACCAAAGGAAAATCCTCTATATCCTGACACACAAGAAAACTATGAAAAAGTGGATTATTATTTTAACAGGTTTGCATGACAATAAGTAACATTCAGGCTGTAAATATAATACAGTGGAACCCGGTTATGTCGATGTCCTAGGTGGCCAAAAAGCATCGAGGTAACCGATGATCGAGATAAATGAAAATCAAAATGGCGGCAGTATATTAACGTGCTTGAAATTTCTTTATGTACATGATGTGCATAATAAATGAGAATGTGCATGCACATGTTTTTTTTACACAACAGTGTTGCCGCGATTAGTTTGATGAAGGCATGCTATAAAAATACATACAGTAGATGTTTATCTGTTAGGAATCCACCTGCCACGCCCCCTTCGGCCCCCTTCAGCGTGTCAGGTGCTTTCTTGGCCACTTTCTCACATATGGTGCTCGTTTATCATCATCACCAGCTCCTTTTTAAACTTCCACACTCTCACTGTCCGTTATTGTTGATATATGTTGGTTCACGGCAGTCGTTGTTATCGCTCATGCGTATCCCAGTACGTGTCTTCCCACCGGCACTCTCTCAACGGCTGCGCTTTTCTTCCCAAAGCCGCGCCGCGCCCCTACTAACACTACGAACACTAGCACTAACTAACAGCGGAGATTTACCAGTATACAATACTGTATACACCTGTAGCAGCCGTAAGTTCTTCTGCGGCTGCACCGAGATAACCGATGTTAAATGGCAAATTTTTCCAGAGAGAATTTGGCAGTTACACTTCAAAAACTTCGACTTAATAGGGTTGTCGAGGTAACTGAGGCCGAGATAACCGGGTTCCACTGTATATTAAAGGTACAGTGTTATTTGTTTCTTCTGTGGACAACATAGAAAATGCTAGAACATGGTGCTGTGGTCATTTTTGTCATTTCTATATTGAACCAAATGAATCAGTTATAATAACATATTATTGTTAAAATATTTTAGATGTGACGGTTCAGCCGACACCCGCTCTCACTTACCGTACTATCGGCGGGATCCTCGACTTCTACATAGTGATGGGACCCACTCCAGAACTGGTAGTACAAGAATACACTGCGGTAAGTGTGTGTATGTGTGTTCATGGGAACAGGATTGTGTTTACACAGCAGCCTTAAGGGTCTAAAGATAACAAAGCTTGATTCCCAATACAGAATGACATTGAAAGTGTAAAAAAGATTGTAAGAGCCTGGAATTTATATCGGCTTTATACGGGCTTGCGCATGGTTTACTGAGATTTAGCAACAGCTCTTGCTGTGTTTCACTGAAGGGGAAAGGGCATTTGGTGTGGTTCCCTGTTAGCTATTTTCACTTCACACAAGCTGCCAGGTGGCCTGCGGTGTTGTGCTCGTTACTAAGAAATAGTAACTAGTTACAGTTACTAGTTACTCCGTTTAAAAAGTAACTCGATTACTTTGTTGATTACTTACACCAAAAAGTAATACATTACTGTTAAAAGTAACTTTTTAGTTAATGCCCTTTTATGCGTTATGGTCTATACAAACACAAAACTGACCTAAACACAAAGTTATTTTTAAACACTATTTTATTTAAGTCAGACCAGCACAAACTGAATATATCACAAGGATTTCTGAAATAAATAACAAAACAAGCTGAATTATATATTAAGAATCAAAAACTAAAGAGGCTTCTGAATCATAAAAGCTGTTTTGTTAAGCCCGTAAAAAAAAAGTTCCTTAAGTATGAAAACTATCAACAATGTAGAACAGAACACCGGGTTAGCTTCTAGCTTTGTCGAGGCATGGTGTTCCTTGAGGCACTTCGACAGATTGTAGTTGCTGCTCTCACAGTAGATACGACCTTCGAACCAGAAAGACACAGCTTACATTGGACTAAAAAGTTTTTGTATTTATACTCAACTAAAGTGAAATAATGAGCATATTTCCATATTTTCCACTCGTCTTGCTCTCGCCTCGACTCGTCATTATTGCTGCACAGACCTGAATAAACAGAGACACACCCACAGCGCGTCTTCATCGTGTTTACAGTGGTTCATCCACCAATCCTACAATGCGACGCTGCTGTAAACAGGTTCGACTGTAGTCTACACTTCAGCCAAAATCAATTCATTTAAAAAAGTAACTGACAACGCACCATACGGTACTTTATTTTAAAAGTAATGCGTTACAGTATTAGTTACTTTCAAAAGTAACTACGTTACAGTAATGCTTTACTAGTAACCCGTTATTGCCCAACACTGGTGGCCTGTACATCTGTGAACCTGAAAGTCATAAAGAATTTGAACTATTATTCCTTTGTAAAAAAATAAAACAGAGCAATTTCCATACTTTACTTAAGATCTATAAATATCTGCACATACAGAACATGATCAGTAATGAACATCTTTATGCATCTTTATTTCTAGACGGGTTATAATGATGAGCAGTGTAATAAACACTTATGATTATTTTGTAAGATACAGATGTTCTATTTATGCTGTCATGGAGCTGTCCTTTTAATCAACATATGCTAATGTTTTAGTAGTAAATAAAATAAAAATTCCCTTTGCTAGAAATCCTGGCATGTGCAATAAGCAAAAATTATACAAAATAATTAAAAGAAGAAGAAGAAGAACATGTTGATGATAATGAAGCTGTTTATTAAAGCAATAAACTACCCATAAATAAAAAAAATTCAACTCCAACTGCTAACCAACACAACATGAATAGACTGGTGTAATCTTTATTTCAGCTCTATTTTTATTTATTTCTTTATTTTTTTTTTTCTGTAGCCATTTGCTACATAAATAATACATTTAATTATGCGACTAGTGTGTTGTGTGTGTGTGTGTGTGTGTGTGTGTGTGTGTATGTGTGTGTGTGTGTGTGTATATACCAAAAAAATCAGCAATAGCTTAATTCCAAAATAATAATTCATTATTCATTTTTCTGTTCTGCTTGTAACATTTTAGATTATGGTATTGTCTATTTTAAATTGTCGGTTTAAATAAATAATTATTTATTTAATTATTTATTTCATTTATATATATATATA
>MU533908.1:3396185-3407041 GCA_024362625.1 Silurus asotus
TTTATTTATTTATTTATTTTCAGATAATTGGCCGTCCAGTTCTCCCAGCATATTGGTCACTTGGATTTCAGCTTTGTCGCTATGGCTATGACAACGATTCAGAAATTGCAAATCTTTATGCTGACATGATGAGTGCTGGTATTCCTTATGTAAGAAATGTATAATTCCATTTTCGATAAAATTCCTAATTTAAATGTTCACATTATGATAGATGACCAATTTAGAACTCATGCACATATGTTAAGATACACAGTAACACGCAGTAGCACAGTGATACCCCCTGAATAAATGAGTGCTGACTGTGACCTTTGGTCCCTGACAGGATGTGCAGTATGCAGATATCGACTACATGGAGAGGCAGCTGGACTTTGTGCTTGATAAGGACTTTGCTAACCTTCCTCAGCTGGTTGAAAAAATGAGGGGGGAGGGCATGCGCTTCATCTTCATCCTGGTACGCAGCATTTATTTTTACATTTCTCACTGAGTTAAGCGAAAGATTTGATATGTTCGCTTGCAAACACTTCCACATCATTTTTCGTTTATTTATGAAATAATGCTGTTTTACTGGTTTTACTTTTACAATAATGTCAAACAAGATCTAGCTAGTCTTAATATTATGTAAATCAATTATACTGGATTGGCTAAGCTAAAATCAAGCCTTCACTCTCATTCACATGGTCATTTCAGTCGCCTGGAAAATGCAGGACTGCATCTTTTCTTCAACATTGATTTTCAAAATCAAAAATAGGCAGTTGAAGCCATTCGGCTTGAACAATGCGTTGCAAATTTGTAAATGAAATTGCTTTTGAATGATTGTGCATAACAGATACAGACACAGAGAATGAAGGATCAAATTCATACGATGAAAATGGAAATCAAATCGAAAGGTTAAGGTGAACACTGTGATATACAATATGATTTAAAAGTTTCAGGTCATTGCAGGGACAGTACATAACATAATACATTTTATCTAGCTGATATAAGAAGCAGTGACTTAGCCAGCAATTAACACCAGGAAAGGATGAGGTATTACAATAAATCACCACAGTGTGAAATGTTCATACATGTTGGGTGGATGCCAGACAATTGTAGATAAGGTGATCCAACAAATGTCATTTTAATCAATTCAAGCACAATCTGTTTTGCCATATTAATAAGTATGCCATCATTTTGAGAGTTCCATGTAAAATCACAAAAAAAACAAGATGCTGGAATTCTATTAGGAATTACATTTTATCTTATAAACTTATCTGCATGTTTTTCCTCTTTTTTTTTCTACTTCCAGTACTTGCTTTTTACCGCATATATCCATCAAATAAAAATTCATCCCCTATACATTTCTGACCGAAAGATATAAAGAATTTATTTCTTTGTGTAAAGGTCAACAGAAATTCCTGCAGTATGAATTTTGATTATTAATTTTTAATAATTCATAGAATACCAATTCTGTATTCTGTTAGTAATATGTATAATTATTTGGTTCCCACTGCAGGTGAAAGTGGCAGAAAATGAAAGAATTTCTGTTTTCTTTTTCTCAGCATTAGTTACAGTAAAACTTTTTACATGTTAATGCATTTAGTATGAGAGTAATAACTAGTAAGACTTTAACACTGAACTTTTCTATTTCTGGATTTACATTTAAGTAAAAAAAAAAGCTAATATGCCATTATATTATTGTTTCTTTATGAAATGATGTATTTGTAGTGTGTGTTGTATTTTTAAGTAGCAAATGTTGTTTTTCTGTTTTTTTAAATAGCTTATTTCTTGTTTTATTTGTGTTTTTTATTCTTTAATTTTTTTATCAGGATCCTGCAATTTCGGGCAATGAGACCTCCTATCCTGCTTTCGAGAACGGTCTTGCAAGTGACGTGTTTATCAAATGGCCAATTGAGTTTGGTGCTGAAATCGTCTGGGGAAAAGTAGGTCATCCACATTCAAAATCTAAATACAAATGAACCACAATCGCATGAACCTTGCATGGTAAGGGAATTAGATTGAACTGTGGTCCACCTGTTTTTTTTTTCTTTTTTCTTTTTTAGGTGTGGCCTGACTTACCAAATGTCACTGTTAATGAATCTCTAGATTGGGACACACAAGTAGAGGTAGGCCTTGTCATTTATTTCCTTTTAAATGAACAACCTGATATTCTAAATTTTATCTCACATTTTATCTGGTCCTTTTTTTTCCTCATAAATCCTCATCATATCGGAATCATCGATACAATGTGCTGTAATTGTGAAGTTGATAGAGTGAGCAGTGATGATTTGGGATGTGTCACTCGGTCGTAGATCCAATCAGAGTACAAAGGCATGATGGGAGCTCATCATAGCTGACCCATTGCAGACATAATCAACTGTCTGTGTGTCTGTGTGTGATTTATTCGTCTCACTCAGAAATACAGGTCCTATGTAGCCTTTCCAGACTTTTTCCGGAACAGTACGGCAGAGTGGTGGCTGAAAGAAATCACTGACTTCTATGCAAAGATAAAGTTTGACGGCCTGTGGATCGTAAGTTAACATTTATGCTCTGTAAGATAGAAAACATAAAAAAAAGTGTAGTTAGTAGCATGCCATTCTCAAGTACCAAGTATTCATGCCACTGTAATGCATGGTTGTCCACAAAATAATGAATGTTGTAAATAACAAGGTGTGTGTGTGTGTGTGTGTGTGTGTGTGTGTGTGTGTGTGTGTGTTATTAATAATATTTTATAGAGGTATATACTTAAAATATAGATGACCTTATTTTTGAAGATATCAAGAGAAAATAACATTTCTACATTATGTTAATGACTTATTATGAAAAGCAAATTTTCCATGCTGCTATTGCACTGCTATTACTTAGTCCTTACTCATTATTTTAATAAATACCTACATTTTGTGTGTGAACCTAGTGAACTGCACATGGGGGCTAATTATGAGCAAACTTAGGAAGAGTACACTCCTGTAGAAACTCCGTAATCAGGCCAGTTGAGACAAGCCATCCTGTAGTCTTTCTAATTCTGGGCACCTTTAGAAAATACAACAAATCTTACCTAAGCATTTACACTGGAGACTCACACCAAAAAAATAACCACATCCATAAATTATACATGCTTTTTTAGATTATGTGGTGAGTCTGAAGTACAAGTCCATGTGAATGAGCTGTTACTATAGAAACAATAATGGATCAGAATGAGTAATATAAGCCTGCTGTTCATGTAACAGCTGGAACTACTGTTAGAGCTGTGCTGTAGAAAATTAATAGCAGCTTTATGTCCTTCATTGTGTTTTTTTTCTGCTATTTTGTGTGAAGGACATGAACGAACCAGTGAGTTTTGTCGATGGCACTGTTGGAGGAAAGTGTAAAGGTCCAGCAATCTTCGATTATCCACCGTACATGCCAGGTAAGATATTTACATCTCAATAGTTACTTTTTCAATGCTAGACATTAAGATTCGTACATTTGTGCATGTGAAATGCTGAGATGTACATTACGTACACCACCAAGTATTGGTGAACTTTCATTGTGAATAGTACAATTTGCACTTTTTGCAAATTTTGCTTGGGATTCCTAGCAAAAAGTAGTATTATTTTTGTTGTTAAAGAAATGGTTTCTTTGATTGCTTGAATGGAAATTGTTCTGTAGCATTTAGTGTAAAGTATTTTTTCAAGGATGCCGACTTGTACTCGCTCATACCTCTTATGGGTGAGCTATATCACATAATTTGCACATTATATCACTTCACAGGACACAATATGCAGGTTCATAAGAAGCTGAAAAGAAGCTAAATAGATCTTTATTCTTAAAGATTTTACTGGTAAAAATGTGCTGGCACTGGAGACCCCTTCAATACATTTTAAGCAACCATTTTCCAATAGAAAACTTTAGATGGTTAATCATTTTATGTAATTATTTGTTTGTTGATTTATGATTGATTGGTTTATTGTCTGTTTAGTTCCAGAAGTCAGATTGACTCTTGGAGAATATCTATATTGACTGATCAAAATAAAGATTTGCCACTCAGCTCTTTTGATATAACCCTTTTGATCCTAACCAAGTCGCTATCTTTATTCACAGCCCTAGAGTCTAAAGAACGAGGTCTGATCCACAAAACCCTCTGCATGAACAGCCAGCAGGTTCTTTCTGATGGCACTTCGGTTAAACACTACGATGTGCACAGTCTGTATGGCTGGTCTCATGCCAAACCCACTTATGAGTGAGTGAGCAAGATCTTTTATTTTTTTCTTCTAATCAATTAAAGCTAACTGGCCTTGGATAATAAAGTTAAATAGAAACAGGATGTATATTCTATGAGTAACAATGAGTACAAAAACTTAGGAATTCCATATTGTTATATTAAGTTTGTTTGCATTGTCATTATGATTGTTTATGCATCTTAGTGTGCACTTTGAGAAGACATATGCATGATGTAGCTTTTAATGAGTTTTAGAATGGGGGGGCGGGGGGTGTTTAACAAAGAGCAGGAGATAAAAATTAAATCTGGGGGGGTGTGGGGGGGGGGACCTTCAGTATGAAAAGTTTAAGTTCACTCTGTTCTAGTAGCTAAAATACTGAGCTGACATTAAATAAAGCTGAGAGTATTGCTCTATATTACATTATATGTGCCTAACATATAATGATGTGCAGAAAATGTTTAAAATGATTTTACCACATTACAAACATCACATTTTCCACCCCATCATTTAGATAAGGGTAATATTCATTTATTGCATTCAGCTATTACAGCACAGTTACACAATCACAAGTAGGTGTGATATAGATGGGATCGTAGATGTAAAAAAAAAAGCTACACAATTTATTTAGTGCTTTTTTTTTACTTGTTGGTAATTTGTAGCTACACATTCTCTCAGTTTAAACATGATTGTGTGTGTGTGTGTGTGTGTGTGTGTGTGTGTGTGTGTGTGTGTGTGTGTGTGTGCAGTGCCTTGCTAAATGTAACTCAGAAGAGAGGAATTGTGGTGACCCGCTCAACCTACCCAAGCAGTGGAAAATGGGCAGGACACTGGCTGGGCGATAACACAGCTGCCTGGGATCAACTCTACAAGTCTGTAATAGGTGTGTGAGCATGTATATACTGTATGTATGTATGTACTGTATTGTGTGAGTGTGTGTGAGTATATGTGTATGAAAGAGAGTGAGAGAGATCTAGAGGATGGGCTGTGTCCTAGGTGTTTGTGTGTGTGTATTTGTGTGTGTATTTGTGTGTGTGTGTGTGTGTGTGTGTGTGTGTGTGTGTGTGTGTGTGTGTGTGTGTGTGTTTGTGTGGTGGGTGTTGAGATGAAAGATGAATCACTACTCTGTTCCAGTAAACATAAACTCACTCTGCTGGACAAAGACGCCTTGTTGTTTTTCCCATGCTGAATCTATCTCTCTGTGCCCCTCCCTCTTATCTCAGGAATGATGGAGTTCAGTTTGTTCGGAATTCCTTATGTAAGTGTCCTACGTTGTCTGACCGATTTGATGTCCAGGCTGTTAAGATAATTAATTTGAATACAATCATTATTATTATTATTTTAATGCCTACTCATTCAAATCTTACAATAGTATAATATGGTAATGCAATACACTCTTCTCTGTGGTACAGACCGGAGCTGATATTTGTGGGTTCTTTAACCCAGCCGAGTACGAGATGTGCCTTCGCTGGATGCAGCTGGGAGCATTTTACCCATATTCCAGAAATCATAATGGCAAAGGGAACCCGGTGAGCTCACACTCTGAGTAGAACAAGTGAAAACATTCACAGAAAAAAGAAGGAATTTTCACAGTGTGGATATATTTTAAAGGAAGAATCTTGCAGTTCTGAATTTTTACATAATATTAGAAAGTTTGGTCTTATACCATCTAGTAACCCATATCATTACATTTGTTTAAAATGTGCTTGGAAGGTTGATTAGGACCAGTTATCCTTAAAACTCTACAACAATAACCAAAATAAACAATAACATTAAATATGTTTGACTTTAAATTTGGCAGTTGAATCTATAAAAAAATAATACAAAATACAAAAAAAGCAGAAGGAACCAAAATGGAACTAAAATGATTTGCAATAATCAGATATAGTATGTGGATTAAATATATAGGATCTAAACAATAAAAACTATTAGCTAATTAATTAACAAACCAGTAAATTAATTATTGATTAATGTATATACAAAATAATAATATTACACTACAATTCTATTATCACATCAATTGAGATGAAACCCTGGATGATAACATACAGTATATAAATTAAAGAGTATACTAAAGTTGTGAAGGTGGTTTGTACCTGTCACATTTAAATACAGTAAATAAAATTATTCTTGGCATATCATAGCAAGGCTAGGAAGCTGAGGTCAGTATGCAAGGTCAGTCATAATACTGTAGGTTAAAGGCTTTGCTCAAGGGCCCAAGAGCTTAAACCTCTCACCTTCTAAATAAAATATAAATATTATACTGTTTTAGTTAACACTTCAACAAAAGAAAATCTTGCATCAAATAATATATATTTTTTCAAATTTCTATGGAAGTAAAGTATGTACAGCTGCCCTAAATGCCCAGTTTGCCATTTCAACTCACTCCATCTAACAAAAGTCCAGGAAATTCCCAGAAGCATTGAACTTTTCAAGGTCAAAGTAAACACAAAAAAGTCGGAGAAGCAAATTCAGCTTTAAAAATTTACCAAAGCATTCAGAGACTGGAATTTTAGCATCAGATCAGCTAGCATGAATCATTGTTTACGCAAAAAAGTTATATTGTAAAGAGGAATTTGTTAAAAAAATGCCTTAGTGATATTTTGCTATTCTTTGGCCTGAATATAAAAACTTGAAACATTTATTAATAGAGCATTCTCCAGCCTTCAGCATTGCATTGGATGAGTATTGCGTATAAGCATAAGTATAAGTATAAGTATAAGCATCAGTTATTAAAATTAAGGTATGCTTAAGTAATATTCAAATCCATAAAATAAACGTTGTTATATAATTAGGCATTTAAGTCCGCACATCTGTTGAGCTCTTTGCAATATTGTTATTTTTTGGATCTTCATACCGAACAGGTCTGTCACCCTTGCTATATACGATCATATGCCAGGGCTTTTTTTTCACAAGTGCATTCAAGATCACTAAAAGCTCAATAGCACACCTGCACTGCTGTGTCACAGAGAGAGAATTAGTGTGTGGGTGTTGGTGACTGATGTCAGAGGTCGATGGACCATCGTGTTGTCAGGTATTCACCATGACATTCGTTTAAAAAGTGACCTTTGAGTGAGAAAATCCAATAAACCCTGAGTGTGTGGGATCGATGTGGCGCGGTTGAATTTCCTCATCGAGCAACACCGCGGCTTTGTTGCCAACCGCGAGACACCACTTTAATTGAATTTTCTAAGGCGATCTGCGCAGCCGATCTCTCCATTTCAATCATTTAATAACACGGTGGAAATAGATGTTTAAGCAAAAGAAACATTAAAGCAAAAAACCCACGATTGATGTCACTCACAAACACTCTGGCCTCTTTTACTGAAATGCTGAGCAGTGTTGGCTCGGAATTTTGGCTGTTTTGTATAAGGACGCTCTTTGCATTAAAGGTTTAGGATTGTATCATACAATTGCAATACATTGTGTAAATTCAGCTTCTTTATCCTGGATTTTATTACTGAAGTTGTCTGACTTTTTGATATTTGATTATGGGCCGCCATATAAAGTCAATATATTTCTGTTAATAAAGTATTAAGTAGGTATTGCAAGTACTCGGACCCACAATACCCGGATCCAAAGTCCAATGACTCAACCACTAGGTTACCACCTCCCTCTTAATAACTTATACTGCCTTTATACCACTGTATTAAAGACACAACTTTGGGGCTGTACACAACTATATTAAGATGAATAACAGGATTTTCATAGACTAATAAAGAGTATATACTGACCACCCATAACTTTATGGCCATTGATCTAACATTAACAGCATTAACTTCTTCAGTAATTTGAGCTAGAGTAACTCATCTGTTGGATCAGAACCCTTGCGCATCAATGAGCCTTGGCTGCCCATGACCCTGTATCTGGTTCACCACTGTTCCTTCCTTGTACCACTTTTGATAAACACTGACCACTGCAGACCAGCAACAACCGACAAGAGATTTTTTGAAGTTGCTCAAAACCAGTTCAGAAATCACAATTTAGCCCTTATCAAACTCCTTACGCATGCCCATTGTTTCTGCTTCTAGCACATCAACTTTGACGACAAAATCTTTATTTGCTGCCTGGTATATTCCACCCTCTAACAGTTGCAATGATGAAGAGATAATCAGTGTTATTCGCTTATTGGTCATAATCTTTAATGTAATAATGTTATGCCTGGTCAGTAAATAGGGCTTTAAATAGATTAAGCTACAGTATGGAAGTGATAAACAGTTGGAATTACTAGTTAGTGCTATGCTGATTGTTATAGTAGTTACCTACATTTAACTATAGGAATTAAATAGATAATGCCAAAATATATTGCATCAGTTGTCCTCGAACCGAGTTACACTTTTGTGTGCAATGTGTTTTAGATTGGATTTTATTGAATGTTGGAAAAAAAATCTTGTCTGAAAAATTTATCCTAAATCAGTCCTTAGAAGAGACTGTCTTCTAAATATGTTAGAGAAATGTATTTAAGAGGGCAAAATGTCTTCCAGAAATATTGTGCATATTGAATACTGGCACATTGTGTATCTGATTACAAACAAAGCTCTCCCGGGACTGTGCATAAATATGATTTTAAAAATGCACAATGTCGAGAAAAATGGTTGCGCAACTTTTTTCTTTTTTGCGCCCCCCTCAGTCATACATTTTTTCTATTCCTTTTTCATCATACCAACACACACAGTAAGTGAGTTTGAGAAGAAGAGAGAGATACACAGACTTTGTGTGCAACAAGTCTCAGTGAAAGTCCTGATAACAGAGCGTCCTTATACTCCTGTTTATATGAGTTTGTCCTCTCCATGTTGTAATTAACTCCCAACGTATCATTAGTGCTAATGTGTCTGCGCTAGGAGCGCATTTACAGCTCGAAAGGAGTCTAGAAAATGGAAGGTCATCCATGTGTGGTCAAGATAAAGTTCATCAGAGAGAGAGAGAGAGAGAGAGAGAGAGAGAGAGAGAGAGAGAGAGAGAGAGAGAGAGAGAGATCAAGAGAGGGGCGGTAGAGACAAAACCTTTGATGAATGTGATGAATATCAGACGACATAAGAGTGAA
This sequence comes from Silurus asotus, assembly GCA_024362625.1. Lineage (NCBI taxonomy): Eukaryota > Metazoa > Chordata > Actinopteri > Siluriformes > Siluridae > Silurus > Silurus asotus. The sequence goes on from MU533908.1 coordinate 3,405,402, forward strand.
GAGATGTAAAAACATGCCGAAAGGCAGAGTCTGTAGACAAATATGGAGCCAGAGAAAAGGAATAAAGCAAGAGAAAGAGATCACCTTGTTGACTCCTAATGTCTAGCAAAGTCATTTGCTGGTGTAAATTTACTCATCGATATGAGTGAGAGAGATGCGCTACCTTCAGACAGGCCTGTTTGTCTCCTGCTGTTTTTGGTGGAAATGAGGCAGCCTGAGGCCTGTGGGTGGCCTTCCATCACATTCAGCTTGTCGCTAATGGAGTCAGAGCCGAGTACATTTGGAATAATTCAGCCTTTTGTTTGAGAAAAGCGGTTAGCCCCAACCGGGGGAGGTCGACTGCATTCAGCATGTTATAATGTGGAAATATGAGAGCCATTCCAGGGCCGTGCAGATTGTTCGTGCTGTTCAGAACAGAGGAGAAACTATAGGCTGATAGATCGCAAGAGGTATAGATTGGACATAACTTAATAAACAACTCCAGCAAGGACAGGACATCTTGTTCAACTCTTTTGTAATGCTTTGGTGTATTTTACTCTATGTTGAGCTATTTCTATTTGCAACAAGTAGCAGTAGTTTTAAACTTCAGTTATGAGAGTTACTAATAGGTGAACTTGATAGATTTATTGGTCGCAGGAATTTGTTTGCTGATTCAAAGAAAACTTAGCTGCTTTGAGAAAAAAGGCCACATACTTCCTCGCTTTCTCTTGCCCTCTCTCTCTCTCTCTCTCTCTTTCTCTCTCTCTCTCTGAAGGACAAAGCAGATGTACTAAGCATTAAGTACAGCACACTATGTGGCCAACAGTTGACACCTAGCTGTCACATATTTTATTTTTATTTTTTGGTTTTTTTTTACATACTATTCTAGATTTTATTACATTTTGTTGATAAATGTTGTTAGTTTTGGACATGTTATAAATACGTCTTTCAGAATTTATTCTGTCTGGGTTAGTAGAAAAAGCACTGTGCAAAAAAAACCTGAAAAATAATATAGAATTATTGTATTATTGTATGTATAGAGAGTACACCTCAAGTTCCGTAATGAAAAAATGTAATGCTTGGCGGATTGGAACTACTTCTTTTTCCCAAGACACATAAGTGGACCTCAAGGCAAACCACAGACACTTGTACAGGGGTCTGGGTTCATTTATTGTGTTTATATATACATAAGAATATGCTCTTTATTTTGAGAGCACTTGGAATGCTAAAACCAACCAAGTGTGAAAGCACTCTCAATTAGTTCCCCCACGGAGCTTCACACCTTAAATAAAAAAATAAAAAACCTCTGCCTAACTGGGGTGATGAAAGGTCCAGAATGTGTTTAGGTGTTAGCCTATTAGCACATGTTGCTCATTATCCGTTTTCTTTTTGTCTCCACCCCGAAGTCATTTAATGGCGCAAAGAGTGTATCGTGTCACGCTCTACAACATTAACACAAAGCAGTGTGAACATTTGTAAATAGACAGGGAAGAGTAAACACAAATCTAGAGTTTCTACTTTTGCAGTATTCCAGAGTTTCCAAAGACAGGTTTCAACACAAACAAACAAACAAAAAAACCCTACATTTATGTTTAGAATTCCTGACAGTGTTCTGATATCTTGCCTCAACTCCCCATAAACAAAAAACAATCTGTTTACAT
>MU533908.1:3407051-3427044 GCA_024362625.1 Silurus asotus
ATATATATATATGTGTGTGTGTGTGTGTGCAAATCATGTTATTGGGAAGCTTATTGAGACCTTATTATTGATGATATTATGCAGTATTAAAACATTGGCACAAAGTATTACAATCTAAATTATAAATAGAAGATGAAGTAAAATGTAAATCAAAACAAATGAAATGATTTGCAAATCTCATAAAACCATATTTTATTCATAGTACAACATAAAATAGATCAAATGTTTAAACTGAGAAAATTTTCCATTCGAATGAAAATACAATAAGGTAAATTAGAATTTATTTAAATAATTAGGTTAAAAGGCTACAGGTCATTAACATGATTGAGTTTAAAAGAGTATGTTAGTATGTATGTGAAGGGACAAGGGCTAAAATCAGTATTAGATACTTTTTATCTTCAGGCCCTCAGGTGTCTCTGCTTTTAAAACAGGCATGATTCTGCAATGGAAATCACTTCATAGGTTCAGACATACCGCATGAAATCACTGTCTGTGAACACAGTTCGCTGTGCAATTAACAAATGCTGGTTAAAGCTTTAACATGCAAAGATAAGCCAAATGTGATAATTATCCAAGAACAATGGAATGGGGCAATATGGAATACTATTCTGTGGTTTGAGGAGTCTTGTTCAATTGGAGTTGTTCAATTAAATGCAATTTTGCTAATTTAAACGTTCACATAGCATTATTTTTAGCCATTGCTAGCCATGGTTTGGTTCCTGTTGTCTAACACTTTTTTATGTGCTTGGTATTGTGACCATTTACCTTATATTAGAGCCGATATACAGTACTACATAAAAAAAGAGCAAAACCAAGCATGTCATATTGCACTGCAACAAAGTTAATAGTGTCCACTGCATTCATTGTATTTGAACAGTCTAAAAATATCTAATTGATTTAAAACCTTATTATGACTACTATAGACTTTATTATTATTATTATTATTATTATTATTATTGTTATTATTATTATTATTATTATAAGACTGCAGTATAAGTTAGTACATATTAGAACATTTCTTTGGCTTTGTATTTTGTTGTGCAACAGAGACAAGATCCAGTGGCATGGAATGATACTTTTACTGCCGTATCTCGTGACGTATTGAACATCCGCTATTCACTCCTTCCCTATTTGTACACACTCATGTTCGAGGCTCATACTGTAGGAAGCACTGTGGTCCGGCCTATGCTTCACGAGTAAGTATCGTTTTCAAATGATTACTTTCAATTCAGTTGTTTTTATTCGTGCAGAAGTTTAAAGTATATAGCAACATACTTGGTTAAAATGTTATATAAAGAAAATTGCAACATGAATTAAAGTGTAATTCCCATACTCCATTGTATATGTCACTACAGCCCAGTGAATGCAAGTGCTTTTCTTATTTTCCAGCCACTCCAGGCCTGTTCAAAAGTAAACACATAGCAGGCATTGGTTTTGTAAGGATTTGTATCACTGTAATTTAGGTTACAGTTTGAGTGTATGCATACAAGAATAACAGCTAACAATTTAGCAACTTTTTTGGTTTACTTTTGATAAATTATGTACTTTTACATGTTGAAAGTATAGCAAAAAGCAGTATATTAATATAGATGTATGAATTAGATGTTATGTTATGTTATTAGTAACTAATACATCTTGACACAAATCAGCATTACCAGCTAGCAAGTTTATTATTTAACAATTTGTTTTTTATGTACCATTGTGATTTGCCAAAGGATTGTAAAATATAATTAATTAACTAATTCGTTAATTAACCAATTATAATGAGCAACAGTATACTTTCAAACCTACTCTTATGTTTAATCTTCTCAAATGTCACTTACCTATAACTATAACAGAAGTTCCCCAGCAGTCTTTTTATTTTTTTTTAAGTTAATAAACAGGAAAAAAAAGATTTTCACACTAGAGAGAAAACCTTAGCGCACAAAAGCTTTGTTCTGAAAACAGGTAGGGCATAAAGTTTGTCTGGTAAAAGTATAATAAAAAATAAAATAAAGAACACGGAGTTTTATTTTCATTGTGAACATTCTTATCAAGTGCTTTGACTGTTTGAGAAACCTTAGAAATATGAAAATGGAAAAAGAAAAAAAGCTGTGGTTTATAAATTTAGGTAAAAAAAAATAAACTATTAAAAAAAATCATATGTACAAAACATTAGAATATCACATAACTATATGTGGAAATACTTACCATTGCTGTTTATATTTACTTTGCTATGTTTGCTAAGTCCTTGAATGTTTTGAAAGTGTAGTGACTCAGATGTCACTTTGTCTCTCATATTCTTCAGTCTCCATTGATTAGACTAATTTAAATGTTCCACTTGTCCTAATCATAACCTTTCTGTTCCTGAATAGGACACCATGCCCTCATATTCTCATATTTAATTTCACACACACACACACACACACACACACACACACACACACACACACACACACACACACACACACACACACAATGTTTAGATATTCCACATAGCTATTTGTTTTACTGTCTATTTTCAGTCAGATTTTATTCTTTGCTGCAGGTTTGTGAATGATAAATCGACATGGGACATTTATAAACAGTTCCTTTGGGGTCCAGCACTGCTCATCAGTCCTGCTCTGGATCAGGTTATGCATCACACATCCACACCCACACCCACACCCACACACACACACACACACACACACACACAGAACCATCATTAACACGGTATTACACACTATAATATTGTTGAGTAGCCTTTCCAGTATAAAAAGTACAACGATTTTAATTAGGCCAATTACAATTAATGGATTCAATTATACTGTATATAGGCTGTACAGGCTAAAGTACAGCACCTCAGAGCAAAATGGTTATCATATATTATTGAGGTGATTACTGAATTCTTTTTTTTTTTTTTTCCCCCATGGTTCTTTTAGGGAGTAACTGAGGTTAATGGCTACATCCCTAATGCTCGCTGGTACGATTACCACACGGTATGTTTAACTACATCACATGTATTTTTGATTTCTTGAACTTATTTAGCCCAGGGTCTCATAAATTTATTAGAGTTATACAAAAGAGTGTGTACCTGTTTGTGTGTTTATTTGTTTTTTTTTTTCCCCCATGGTTCTTTTAGGGAGTAACTGAGGTTAATGGCTACATCCCTAATGCTCGCTGGTACGATTACCACACGGTATGTTTAACTACATCACATGTATTTTTGATTTCTTGAACTTATTTAGCCCAGGGTCTCATAAATTTATTAGAGTTATACAAAAGAGTGTGTACCTGTTTGTGTGTTTATTTGTTGTACTTGAATATTTTCGATGACATACAGTGTAGATATTAAAATTTACACATTTGTTGCATCCGTTTTCACGTCACTATATATATATATATATATATATATAGTTTTGCTTGTAACTTGTTAAAAATGTGAAAAAAGGTTAAGTTAAATCTGTATTGTCTTTTTGACGTGATTTTCTTGTCCTTCAGGCAAAGTTGCTAAATGCGAGAGGCATGTTTCTTACCATGCCCACTCCACTCGATCATATCAACCTACATGTGAGAGGAGGATTCATCCTACCTTGGCAGAAACCTGAGAACAACACAAATTACAGGTACAAATTTCCAACTTTTTTTTTGTCCCCCTGCTGCAGTTTGAATGATTGGACACAGTTTTGGAAAGGCACACACCAAAGTCCATCAATTTACATCGCATTTTCATGACAAGCCCAAACCATGATTTTCAAGAAAGTTTCTGTGAAACTTTACAATAAAATTGTGGCAAGGTGTAGATCAATGACAGCATATAAAACATTTTTTACATGTTTGAGTGTTCAGTGGCTTCGAATTTTAATTTTGAAGAAAAAAAAAAAATGGAAGAACTGATTTGGTACAACCTTGAACTTTTTTTAGTAATTAGTTGTAGACTGATTGTTTGGTTGTCAGACAAATTATTTTTATTAAGCGCGCTGCAGATATTACGTTATTGAGGGTTATGTTGTTGATGCACCTAGTTAGTTATTGTAAAAAAAATAAAAAATAAAAAAACACTGAGGAATGTGTTAAATATTGATGTAAAATATCTGTACTTACTTTTTTCCAAAATATGATAATTGTTTTAGATGTAATAATCTAATTAAATACCACATTAAATACAATAATACAGTGCCAAAATGAAAAGGGCAGTGTTAGTGGGTATCACATTATTATTTAACACTGCATCTGTGAAATTTGCATAGACTGAATTATATATGTTATAGTATAATGCTTATATAATATAACCCAAATACAACATAATGTATATAATAATTTCTATTATTTTTGTAACTTTTTAATTCTCCAGTCGCAAGAATCCTCTCGGTCTGATAGCTGCTCTTGATGATCAAGGATCAGCAAAAGGTTCTCTGTTCTGGGATGATGGAGAAGGAATTGGTGGGTGTTTTCAACTGTACATATCGAACATTACATAATTTATACACAAGGACTGTGTTTGTGCTAGTGAAAGTGTTTGTCATCTATTTTTCTGTAATGTACAATAATATAGCATGTCTTTGGATGATAGGATCAGTAGGGATTAAATAGTGTGCTACTAATTCAGTATATACTCTGTCATACTGTAATAGGAAATTAAGTGTGTGTTGGTAGGCTTTGGGGTATTATAGAGAATATAAATTAAATGGCAAAATGATTTTCTGTTAAATGTCACCATCATTCTCTTTCTTCCCCTGTCTTTTTTTTTTTTTTTTTGACATTTCCTTCCAGGCACATATGAGAAGAAAGAATATCTCTTGACATACTTCACCGTGTTTAAGGTACAGTAACGCGTTAACAAAAAAAAGTGATTCTGTCCCATTTCCACAAGCTCCCTGTCTTTTTTTTTTGTCTTTTGACATTTCCTTCCAGGCACATATGAGAAGAAAGAATATCTCTTGACATACTTCACCGTGTTTAAGGTACAGTAACGCGTTAACAAAAAAAAGTGATTCTGTCCCATTTCCACAAGCTATCTCTTCAAGCTGTGACTATGTGGCTATCCATTTTACATTCTTATGAAGCTGATTATGCATTGTGATCGTATCATATTTAGCTATATGGCTGCATCCCCATGCTGAAACCTAACAATCTAGATTGTAAATATAGAAGTACATTATACAGTTAGTATTCATAGTGGTATACCATGGGTGAAATGGTTTTGATATAATAGGGGGTAATACCCATTTTGATGATAAATACAGATGTTTTGCTGTCCTGGTATGTGCCTTGCTATGATGTAGGTAAAAAAAAATAACCATCTGTAGACTTTGCAGTGTGCACATTTTCAAAGAAAATAGAAGGTGTTTATGCTATCTACAGAAGATTGTGTGTTTGAGTCCCTGTGATGCCCTATGAAACAAACTAGCCATGCTTCCATGGTGGGAGGGATGTAATTATCCTCTCCCCTGTGAATCAAAGTGGCACAAGCCAACGGAAGACATCAGTCAGCTTGTGTATGGAAGAGGGTGAATAACAATTCTCTGTGTAGATTCAGCATAAGCATAAGCATAATAAGCTGTGGTTCATTGAGGTTCACTGACTAGTCTCAAAGCAAGCAAGTGAACAGGTTTGGAGAGAACAGGCTTAAAATAAAATAAAAATATCAGGTGTTAAGGTGTTGGATAAATGATTATAATTCAGTGTAACTTATATTTGTATTTAAAAAAGGAACCAGGCACAATTATTAATAGCCAAACACTCTTCATAATCTGTGCTTTGCTGTTTGTAAGTAAATGTGATTAAAAAGAGACCTTTTGGAATTTTGCCCTACATGACCACTTCTGAGAGAATCACACTGTGCATATGGCATCAAGCAGGAATGCTCAAGTGAAAAAAATAATTTGGCTTTAGAAAGAGGAATGATTGTGTTTCTAATATTGTTGGTTTGCTATTAGACCAACCCTTAAAAACATATGAGCGTAATTATGAATGCTTAACAGTATTTAAAAATCCTAAAAAAAAAAAAAAAAAAAAAATTTTTTAAAAAAAAAAAAAATGTTTTTCCTCGTGTTAGTCTGAGTGTGTACATAAGAATGTGTGTGTGTGTGTGTGTGTGTGTATGTGTGTGTGTGTTTCAGAATACTCTTTCAAACACATTTGTGAATGATGGTCTTGCTTCAGCTGATGAGCTCAAACTTGGACAAGTAAAAGTTTGGGGTGCAGGAAGCCTCCTTATCAGTAAGGTGACCATGAATGCAGGTGGAGTTGAAACACTGCTGAATTTTACTCATAACCCACTCACAGAGGTAAGACATTGCTATAGCAATGACAGCACATTGTGTGTGATGCATCTGTTTTATTTTATAATATTTTTTATTATAAGTATCTGCAGCAAACAAAACCAATGATGACAATAATAATAATAGTTATTATTATTATAATTATGATAATAATTATAATTAATATTATTATTATAATTATTATTATTAGTAATAGTAGTAGTGGAATAATTATGTCAATTAATAAGAAAAAACATGCACTTTCCATCCATATAATTATCCAATCATGTGTTAGAAACACAGTGCATACAGCATAAGAGTTTTATTTCAAATTAGTTTAATTTGTTTTGCTAAAATTTTATTTTTCCCCGTGAGGAAAATTTTAACGCTTAATAACATTGATGGTCTGAAATTAGGTTTAAAAACTACTTCAGAAAGTATCTGTAGGTTTATTAATCATTAATTATTTTATGCATTACTATATATTTATAGTAATTAAAGATTATGGTCAGTTGCATGGCAGAGGAGATTTGCCAGAATGGTCTTAGCTGCCATGAAAGAAATGTTAATCATACAATTACTGTTTACAAATGCGGTAGAAAGCAGAAAACAACATAAGAATCTGTTCAACCATAAGTTCATGATTTCTGCTGCTATAGCAGGGTTGCCTTACTGGATTACTGCGTAAACTGTGTGTGTGAGGGTAAATATCTATGTATCTGTCTAATCATCCATTTACTGATTTGAAAAAATTAATTCTGAATTAATTAAAGGTTCACACCTTTCACCAAAAGTCACTCTAAACAATATCTAACATTTAGTTTAGTCAGTTGAGAACACTGAAGTATATTTATACTAGCATAATCATATTTGTGTGCATGTTTATACAATTGTGTCCTTCTCTTTTTTAGGAGCTGGTCATCGACGCAACGAGCAAATCACACACATTAAAAGAACAATTCTCTATAACTTGGAGCACAGGAATATAAAAACAAGGAAACCACAAATCAAGACTATCTTTTACTTCACATTATGCGAATAGTATTTATAGATTCATGCATCATTAATGAAAAGAAATTTGAGAGAAATGTTGCCATATGTAACTTATGTACATGTTGAGCTTGTTTTCCAGAAAACATTCAAACTGTAAGAAACTAATTGTAATAAAATAAAGCAAAGAAAAAAAAAACCCATGGGGTCTGTTCGTACAGTACAGAGTGCTTCTTCACTTGAAAACTGTGTCTGTGCACCATGGGAAGATGATAATAATAATCCCTAATTATCAACAATCACATTTTTTCGTCCGACAACCTGCCAGGCTGACTTCATGCACCATTAGGTCTCAGCTATAATAATATGATCATCAATTATTCATTCCGCGATAAACATAATGATATCAATTTAGCGATGGGGATTGCAAATTGATTTCTGCTCTAATTGGCAATCAGCGTGTGGTATGTGAGGTGCGTGTGTTGGTTTGGAGGAGGGTGAAGGTGCCTTAGGTGGTCGGTAATGACGATGATACCGGAGACATATCCTTCCCAAGATAGTGAAGGTCCAACTGTGCATATAATTATTTGGTGTTTCATTTGGAGAGATGGTGCATTCGAAGCAACTATTCAATTAGCAGAAAACAGCAGTCCTGTTTCCCTGGTAGGAAAAACTGACATGCACTTTGTAGGATCCTGAAATAAACACATGCACATACACACATACACACAGACCCCTACCTGATTGTTAGCAAGAAAGTTTTAATAAAGGCTCAATACTTTAATTATTATGTCAAGGACTGCAGTGTTGTAAAACAGAAAACAAATGGGGATGGAGTAAAAAGTCAAAGTCAATAAACACACTATAGTATATAGTATAGTAGTCTTTAGGCACAAAGATAGTTATTAGGTTTGCACTCTTACAACTCAGTGGTTCTTTTCCACTTACCTTTTCTTAACTACTCATCTGGTGTGGTGGGACAACCTGACACACACCTGAAGGTGTAGGTTAATGTTCACATGCTTTATTGGTTGAGTATGTACATATGCAATTTACATTTGAATTAACAGTACAATGAAATTTACAATCTGCACATTTAATTGTCTAGGTTTCATTTAAATAGAACTCTGTAGACAGTAAGTACAATTAATCATAGAGTTGCTTCGTTACATATTAAGGTGATTTATAGATAATTAAAGCAATTTTGTATCCATCAAATTCAGTGAGATTTGCAGTATAACTTCAAAACTCAGTTAGAACAGGACCAGTTGACAAGTGACAGTTCAGAGCCAAGGCCAGGAAGCAGACAAGCAGGTTAAACCAACCGTCTGCTAGGTGCAATGAGTCATCATTCATGGTTCACTATATTAAGGCTATGTTTGTCCTATACCTCTTAGCAAATCATCATCAGTTCACAAAGGTATGAAGGTCCCTATGATTGACAAAATACACCTTGTCAATTCAACAAGATTCAAGTGCATGACATTTTTGAGTTATTTGGAAATTTGAATTCAGCTATTGTGCTCTAGGAATCATACATCTTTCCTGTGTTCTGATTTGTGTAAATGCTTTTGCAGTAGATGAACAAAGCTGGGCTTCTTTCTTTACAACGGAGTTTAAATCTTTGCACTTTTTACTTTTTGTCTCTGAGACTTAATTTTTCTCCAATATGATAGCTAAATGTTACACAAAAGCTTCCCATACAAAGTCAATGCAATTAAAAAAAAAAAAACAAAACAAAACATTTTTAAATAAACACAATTTTGTTTTAGAAACAAATGTACAATAGCAAATTTCAATCTGGATTTCATTTTCTATTATAAAATATAAGCTTTGTCTATTTCTAACAGACTTTCAGAACCTACCAATAATGGTAAACATTTTAAACTAAAGTTCCAGAATTCCTAGCCATTATTTTAGAATACTTTTTAGAATACCACCTTTTAGAATAATGCAATGCCTTTACAGTATATTATGCAGTGGCTTTGTTTGCTGCCATGTGTGCAGATATACATGAAAAAGACTCCACATATTTAAGTTAACTGCTTGAGACATATGACACCAACAATTTCAATGAAAGCTTATCGACAATGCACACAGTTCTTTCACTGCTTTTGCTCAAGTGATTGCTAGTATTCAGACATACCAGTTTAAGGTTGCCATTTACATAGACTTTAGACATTAGATGCATAGAAACAAGTCTTGTATATATTATGGGGAAACTCAAAGTCAAATCACTACAGACTCACTGCCTTTTTTGTGTTACACACAATTTAATAAAGTCAAGATATACTAAAATGAGTTCATGATTATGTGTGTGTTGGATGCTCGCTATTTTATAACACTTTAAATTTCGTATTTGAAGCTGTCAAATTATTAAAATAATTTAAATGCTTTGTTTAAAGCAATATGCTTTCTTGTTAAGAAAATGTGCCCCAGTTTAGTGAATCAGTTTAGCTAATACCATTACTTTCTTTCGGCTTCTCCCGTTAGGGGTCGCCACAGCGGATCCTCCGCATGTTTGATTTGGCACATGTTTTTACGCTGGATGCCCTTCCTAACGCAACCCTCCCCAATTTATCCGGGCTTGGGACCGGCACCGAAAGTGGCTGGGGATGGTTCCCTGACCGGGAATCGAACCCGGGTCGCAGCAGTGGGAGCGCTGCGTCTTAACCACTAGACCACCAGGGGACCTAATACCTGTAACCCATTATTATTCACAAAAAAATTCAGGCATAAAGTTAAACAGTGAAAATAATTAACATGCTGTCCTTTTTCATGCACAATGCTCCCAAAACTGGCATTTTTAATAAAGTCCTTAGTTTTGTCTTAGGTCAAATACTGATCTTTGCTCTTACTGTATAAACCTTAACTCAACTCTGTGTAAATCCATATTGTACTACACATCTTCAGTATGCATATCATGTTTAATATAAATACCTGGTAAATTACCAAACAACGTACAATTTATAGATATTGTTTTTACATCTAAACAATATATTAGAAGGTCAATTTACATCAGAGATGGAGATTCTGCTATTCATCAAATTATTTATTTTTCAATACCCATTATCAGGGAGACATAGTTTAGACCATCTGCTTTAACAGATTGTATTAAACAGCTAATATATAGTTCATGAGTGAAACAATGTTCCACTTTGTTGGCTACATTTAAACGTTTCACTTTCATCAAAGCAATGACATTTGGTTCTTTTTGGAAAACTGACAGAGCACAAAGGGTGTGACCACTCAACAATACAGTCTACTAAACAAAGAATTGGACAGTAGAACAAAGTTCTACAAAGTGCATAGTTGAATGAAATTAGTACTCAGCAACACAGAGAAGTTTAAGATCAGGGTCTTGTACTTTAAGATTAATGCATTGACAGAAAGATATGGTATATTACATAAAAATATATATTACTTAGAGCTGATGGATTGGCAGTTCTGTTTCTGTGTTTGAAAAAGTTTTAAATAACATAACTTATAGCACCTTTAACTGTTGAAATATACTGTATCCACTGGTTTATACTGATCTAAGAATAATACATAATGGCACTGTATAAGAAAAAATGGTGCTGGAATAAAATTATACACTTTCACCTCAGGGGCAATTTCTCAGTCCACTGCAGACTTAAAGGTGTGATTTTATGCTAATATTTGCTTTTAATCCTGAACTTACCTTGCCTTGTTTTCTCAATTTCCATATCCGAACAGTCAAACAGCAGCCTGTTACAGCAGTAAGATCTGATTTTCCAACAAATCAAAGCAGACACAGGCTGCTCTCCTGATTCAACTTGCCTACATGAAAACAAAGATTCTTTGTCTGTTCCGACACCGAAAGAACAAAAAGAAGGTATGAAAGTGGAAGTGCTCACAGCAGAGTCAATTCAAAGCACTGATGGGTAATTCAGATACGCAAATACATTAGCCAAAACATGGAATAGAGACAAAGGAACATGGTGTGACTCATGTCTTTGTCTATGTGTTGTATTCTATTCTTAAGGGGGGTAAAAACACAATGATATCTGTTGTCAATTAATAAATAAAAAACTGCAATTTTTTGTTGGGTGGGTTTTACATTTGTTTCTAGAAGCCTTGTATCTCACATTAACCTTGTGTATGTTTCAATGAAAGTCACGTTAGAAGACTGTATAGCATTGCTTGTCTGCAAGCCTTGTGCATTTATTTCTGGGTTTGCTTTTGATAAAAGTATGTGCAGAATTACTAAATATGAGAATATAAAATATCAGAATGACAGTTGAGGGGATGGACAATATTTTAATATGACTTTGATCAGGCAGACCACACTCAATTTTAGGATTCTGGTTTAAGATATAAACCAGTGGACTCCTGTTTTATTCAATGCAATCTGAAAATACTAGCTATTTTCCCTTACAGAGTTTGAAAACTAATAGAGATTAATGCAGAGTAGTTATGCTGCTTTTAGCTTATTGATTTGGTGTCAGAAACAATGATGTTAACACTTAAGCCAAAATGACACAAGGCTTAGGTTACATGGACCTCATATCTTTAAATGTGCATAAGCAGGCTTCATTAAGTCTGTCTAGTTTGATTCTTTTCATAAATGTCCAATATAATTGTTTCTCAGTTACTCCTTCAGAATAAAGTGGGCACTTTATCATGTTAACCCATCTCTTGTGTTCACTACATAGTAACATGGTGTATAATCTTATAGCAATGGGTAGGTAAATTAGATATTTTTCCCTGTTTATTTAGTTCTAGGTTAAAACATGTTAGTCAGTATGCTGCTTTAAGACAGGTTCAGCAGAATCATAATAAGCACAATAATAGCCAATTTTTTTTTTTTAAATATGTACAAAATAACTAAATGCTGTAATACTATGTTTTAAATGCATGTATACATATATGTATAACATATAAATATTTAAGCTTTCAGATTTACATAATAATAATAATAATAGAAGAAGACTAATATACACATCAGAAGGTCTGACTGACAAATCTGCAATGATGAATGTCACTGAGATCCTTCTTCCATTCTGTTTGATTTAAATTAACTGAAGCTTTTGACCTGTGTGTGTTTGGTTATGTGTTAAACTAGTAACATTGCTTGTTGGTGTCAGGAAGCCACCAGTCACGCCTGCCTCCAATGATCTCACACTCACTCAGCCTCTCCCGCCTACTAATCACCTACACCTTTTCCCCATTTACTTATCTCCTTTATAAGGTCCCCATTTCCCTTTAGTTATTGTCCAATCTACCAGTTTTGACCATAGATCAACTGGATGTCCTACCTATCTGGTTCCCTGTGCTTCCATGCTCCTGGCTATGCTACTAAGAAAGCATTCAGTTAAGTGTGCCTATTTGCTACAGTCTCTTCGCATGCTCCTCCATGTTTGTATGTTGAAGACAAACAAAGACATTCTGTATTACTGCCGGTTTCTGATGCCTGGGCTATCCATGACTGGTGGATTAGATCATTACAGAAAAATTCAGTGCTACAATTTTCCCAATAAACTTGGTGGTTGGTATACTGTATAAGTAAATACTATTTACTCACTGAGTTCTTCATTAGCAGCAGTGTGGCAGCAAAACCACACAGACATGGGCCAGCAGCTTTGGTTGATGTTCAAGCAAAAACAAAGTGTACACTAACTCAGATAATGACTCTTTACAATTGTGGTGAGCAGAAATGCACCTCAGAACGCATAACAATTTAAACCTTTAGGCAGTAGACCACAAAATCAGCATCTATTTGCATCAGCCAAGAACAAAAAAACAAGGCTGCAGTGGGCACAGGCTCTGGATGGTTAAAGACTGTAATCTAGTCTGATAAATCTTGATTTCTATTAAGTCACAGAGCTGGTAGGATGAGACTTTGGTACCCATCCTGTGAATTTTGAGATAATGAGGAACACCAAGGAAATCAGATAAGATAAGGTAAGATATATATTATCTTATCTTATCTTATATGATTCCCTTTGTGTACCTCATTATCCCTTTCCGATTGAGAATAAATAAGAATGGTCATTATTTAAGTCAAAGAATATAAAAAAAAAAAAAAAAAAAAAGGCAACAAGAACTTGATGCTTCTTGTCTGTAATGTGGATAAGTTTTTTCCCTAATATCCCTGTTGATGCCTCGCACTAATATTGCTCACAGTTGGTAGAAGGTGGTAGGTAGACACCATGTGTGTTCAAGGTGGTTGTCACAGCAGCAGCATTCAACAAAGAAAGAAGCAAAGCAGTGGGCAACTGACAAGTGTTATTGTTTAAAATGCTGTGAGTAATGGTGTGGAATTAAAAAAGTATAAGTACACCTCTTCGAGGACAAAACAGACACTATTATACTACAAGCCTCAAATTGTAGTGGATTACTTTTTATGGTTTGAACATGTGCAGAGTTAGGAGATGGGGTATATCGGTAGAAGAATGCTGGGAATGGAGGCACCAGGAAGAAGAAAAAGAGGAAGGCCAAATATGAGGTTATGGATGTGGTGAAAGAGGCAGGACAGGGGTGTATGGAGACGGATGATCCACTGTGGTGGCCCCTAATTGGAGAAGCATAAAGAAGAAGAAGACTTTGTACACTTCTTCATGGCTAACATAGTATAAACTATGAGTGTTGTAGATAGTGCCCACTTTTTTGAGTGTGATTAGCCTAAAGATTTTTATCATGGGGCAGGTGATTAAAGAAAGATTCCCATTTTAAAAATGCAATCAGGAAGTCATGTTTGGGCAGCATTACGCAAGTTACCAAGTTATATTTTGTGAATGTAAGGATGCCTTTAGTGACACACTTTGAGAAGCATATGTGGGGATTACAGAATGAAGCAATGCAGAAAAAAGGTTACTTACAGAAAGTGCTTTGAATCTTGTGATATTAGTGCAGCAATGGAAATGGCTTTAAAAGAAACCCAGCTGCTAAACGGTAGACTACACAAATCTAGTAGTGATAAACCAAAAACACAAAAAAGTCCAATCTGCACACTGGATTCCTTGCAATTGCATGCTGGTGTAAAGATATATACTGTCATAATTGCAAAAAAAGGCAATATAAAGTGGACAAAAAAAGCACAAAACAAAACTAAAATTATTGTATCTTAACACAAAAACATATGTTCACAGAGTTAAGCATGGTAATGAGAAAACAAGTTATTTTTTGAGGAATAATTGCCTGCTGCTGTAAATTCTGTGCAGACAAGCCGTGTGGATGAGAGCTTAGAAGGCTACTGGGCTAAAAACAAGTTGGAGGGACATGCAGTAAAAATTGCAGATAGACACTGGTTTGAAGGCATCATTAGTATCACAGGAAATTCATGAAGCACCTTGCACTATGTTCTTAAGACACATTTTTTAATCATGAAAGGGATGACAAATGTGACTGTTCAGTGCAACGGCAATTGCAAATTGCAAGCCTGCCAATATATGTTACCAAGGGAAATTATGCTTCTATAATGGGCCATGAATGGTTAAAGAAAATCCGGCTTGAATGGCAAGCAGTAAGGAAGCTGTCACTGGGTTCCATTCACCCGCAGGCCATATTGGAAAATCTAAAAAAGGCTTTTAATGATGGAATAGGCAGCATGAAAAATATTACAAAGAAGTTAGAATACAAACCTATTAGAAAGTCTGTGTCCATAAAAGGTAGAATGCTATCAGACCCAAGGTGAAAGATTACCTGTACAAGCTGTGGTTTAGAGCCAGTAATGATCTGTGAATGCATCAAGATTCAAGATTCATGATCTTGATCCTGTGATGATCTGTGAATGGGTCTTGTACATTGTCCTGGTACTAAAAACGATGGAGCAATCCAGATTTCAAGTAATACACAACTGTGCCATGATAGAGTAATAATTCTAATTGATCAGTTGTTTGCTGAACTGACTGGGTGGCAGAAATTCAGCAAGGCAGGTGTTGGTCAGGCATCCATTGAACAGCATGTAGAAGAGTCACATTAATACACAAGGGACTTGTGGACCTGTGGACCACTTCCCCAGCTAGTTGTCCAGATAGTGCTACCTGAATGGTATCCTGTGATTTGAGCAAACCATGTAAATCATCCACCTACTTTCTAAAAGCCAATTTTCTCTAAACAACACATTTCAGCATGCCCGTGATTACCATTGTTTTTAAAATCAAGCGATCTCATCAGTAATTGTATGGAAGGGCGCTATCACTTCGAACTGACCACCAATCTCACATGACCAGCCTTGGTCCACACATTTAAATAACATATCTTTCTGCATTCCACCTGGACAGGTGAAAAGGGAGACTAGCAGTGACCCTGAGTTATCTGAAGTAATTGACGTTATTGTAAAATGTCAACTTGGTGGTAATAACTCAAATCAGAGTGCCTTCATCTGGGAGAGGTTGGAGTTTTTGTGTCTAAAGTGAGGGAGGAGGGTGATTATTTCACTGTCATTTTTGCACAAAAGTGTTGCACAAAAAGGCACAGTGAAATCAAAGATTAAAGGAAATATTGAGAAGCTACTTTTTGTCACATATAAAACAGTTAGAAGATATGGCAAAAAGCTGGTCATCTTGTCACAATGTTCAAAACAACCCATCACCCTCCGGAGGTAACAGGAATTGTGTGCGCATTCATTTTGTGAAACCTTCTGAGTACAGAATGCTTCCCTGTGCTGTTGATGCACATGGTAAACAGCTTCAAAGAATCTTGGGAAGTATTATGTTTCGCTATTATGGTCTATGGTCAAGGGGAGCAACACTTGTTGTATGGGATGGTGCCTTAAAGAAAAAGACAAACAAGACTGAGTTGTTTCCATTTACTTTAACCAGTTTACACTACAAATGACAAGAATCATAAAGAGGACAACAATAAAATAGTAAGAAAAGAAACATTCAGCTACAATCAGTGAAATACAAATCACACAGCAAAGGTGAATTGTGCTAAATCAAAGAAAAAACAAAACCACTTCGCTACCTATATACAAGCTAGCCTATCCAAAATTACAGCAGATGACACTTGGTTATTTGTCCAAACAGAGTAACGATACAAGAAGTTATTTAGAGGCGTGCCCAAACTACCTGTCCACATAGTGCGTTCGGGAACAAAAAGCTATCTATGGGAATGTTTAATCTAAAATATTATTTCTATTACTTTAAACATGGCATTGTTGTTGGGACTTGTTGCAGTAGAGGGAAAATGAGAGCTGTTTCTATAAGACTACTATCTGTGGGTGTTGAAGTCCAGAGTAAAATGCATTATGGGTGGTTTAGTGCGGCGGAAGAAGTGTGCGTGCCAAAGGTTGTTCCTGTTGTGCTATATGACGTCACGACTTGCCTATTGGCCGTATTTTACACATGATTCAGAGCGTGAACAACGCGGGGGAGTTACTGAAAGGGAACACAGGTCGTATCCTGCGATATGGTCGGTTAAGGCAAGTTTATCCACCTGGGAGTTATATTGCACTGTAACCCTGCAAATTTATCTGCATGGAAACAAGTAAAGTGGTATGCATCGGCTGATTTTGTCTTTATCATTCCCCGAACAAGAACTAATTTCCTTGTTACGCTGCCGCCGGGAAAAGTCGAAGCCGATAAAGTAACATACTGTACCAAATGGGCTGGTTTGAACATTTCACACATTCGGATCTGCTAGAATAATTACACATGAAAGTCTCCAGAGTTTGATTAGAATGGTGTTAAAACAAACAACAATTGATGAATACATTGCGCTATGTGGGTGGGAACGTCTCTATGTTAGATATGTTACCCTAGTTTCCTGAGGGAACGAGACTCTGTGTCGCAACGCTTCGGGAACACTTCCGCAGGGTGACAGAGGTCTTGGGGGGACATTCCAGAGGACCAGGCCTCAGAGGCTGCCACACTTCGGGTCGAGTGTGCTCTGAAACCGAATGGAGCAGGGAGACCAGAGGACTTGTAGGAAGATGCAATAGCATTGATAATCAACCTGCTGAGTGTCTGCCTGTAGTGTTCTTGTACAGTGTGTTGGAACTCTGACTAAACACCAAGATAAACCAAGTAGCCAATGAAGACAGAGTCGTAGTAAGGTTGACCATTTACTGTGACCTCCTCATTAACATGTGGTGAAAACTGTAATAAAACATTACATAAAATATAGAATAAAATATCAAAACATTCAGAGCCTATGTTTTGATAAACACACCATTATAAGTAACTAACAACAATTCACTTGTAGCAATAACACAAGCTACTAGCATTGCTTGTACACACGTAGCAAACAACAGTTTACAACATCCGATCAAACATCACATTTCCTATCTAAAGAGAGAAAAATCAACTCACGGCATTGCGTCTCTGTGGTTTAAAGCTGAAGCAATAATATTTAACGAGAGCAAAACTTCTTTCTTGTTTTACATGCCGAGCCGAAAAACTAGCAGGAAGGGATCCGACAGGAAGTGACCAAGCAGGAAGTGACATCATCCAATGATATTTTACAAATTAATCCTGAGAATATTAAATAACATATGCAAATCGAATATTTAAAGGTTAACTCCCCTTAAAGGACAACACACTGCCTATTATCAGGGAGGCCTCTCCTCGAAGGGCCATAGCAGATTTTTGTTTCGACTTCCTCCAGGGACTTGTCCTATGGACATCAGTGTCCAGTGTTTTCACCGTACACAGCTGATTTAGCTTCTCCTGGTCTGGGGCCTGAATTGGAAGAACATAGAATGCCTGGAACCTAACAGGTCCTGGGAAGACTGAGGGAACCTTGGAGACCAGAATATATGCTGCTTTTTAAGGAGAGCAGCTTTCCTTGGGCCCACAGAAAGATATGGCATGCCAGCCTGTACAGGGGGCGTGAACGCAGTCCCTCTGGTGGTTGATGTACAAGACCACCAAGGTGTTGTCTGAACGGATTAGCACGTAAAGACCTTTTGAATCTGGAAACACCCCAGAGCCAAAAGCATGGCTAGCATCGCTTGGCAATTGATGTAAATAGGGCCCTACCCTTAAACCCTCATGACCGCTCCCCAACCCGTGAGAAAAGCATTTATCGTAAGCCTTACCCGACGGCCAGGGACTTCCAAGACAGGACCTAGAGAACGGAACCCGGGATCTTTCCAAACTTTTTAAGGCAGTTAGACATTGCCACATGACCTTGATAGTACAAAGAGGATTCACCCTTAGGTCCTGAGCCACCACTGAAGGGGTCTCAAGAGGAATCACGTTGGACGCTCCTGCCATAAGCCTGAGCAGTCTCTGAAACTGCTTGACAGTGAGTGACTGCCCTTCACTGACCTTCCTGATGGTCATAAAGATGGAAGCAATGTGGGCAGGAGAAAGCTGCGCACGCATAGCAGTAGTATCCCATATGACACCTAGATCTGGAATGGAGAAAGCACACTCTTCTTGGTGTTCAAATGAAACCCCAGTTTCTTTATGTGCTTTTTATAGCTTCCTGGTCGTGACATCACTCCACCAGTGGCCTTGCATTGGACAGATTGCACACATGACATGGACAATGCAGAAGCGTTGTGACACAGCTCAAGTTTCTGAAAAGGAACTCCTTATTGATAAATAAAGGTTAGAGGAAAACATCCAGATTTGTTAAAGCTGTCAGGAAGGATAGATTGCAACCATGTTGAGCAGAAATTCAACTCAACCTACATACAAAATATTTAACTGTGAGGTGCATGAGCAGAAAACCACAATGGGTTCCATTTCCAAATTATCCAAGTAAAAGTATCATGTGGTCAGACTGAAAGTGCACAACCTAAAAGAAAGTGGACAATTTAAAATAAAAATAAAAAACTGAATGAAAAGAACATCTTCATTTTCTACATACAGTAGATAGTATCCAAACAAAACGCATGCTACTAAATTGTTCCTGAGTAGCTTTCTATTTTATTTATGCAAACTATCCAACTAACAAAATCAGTTAAAAATTAAACTATATTTTATTTATATATATTTTAGTATTTGAATGCACAATTAACTTGATTTGGACAGTAAATTATTAATTATTCATAATAAAAAGTTATTGCCTATTAAATAATTTAGAGCCTTCTTTCCCACCGGAGATCCACTGTGTCTCCACAGGAAACACAATGCTGTAAAACTCGTAAACTGTTTGACAATAAATGGTGGCTTCCTCAGACAACTCTGGTTGTTTTCAACCAATGTGTGTTAGGTTATTAGCTGTCAGCTACTGGAAATAATCGCTAATGAACAGTGTAAATGCTTTTACTTTCTTTCTTTTTTTTACCATGCACAGCCAGCTTACAGTTTCAATCGAAAAAAAAATGTAAATGCTTTATGAAATAAGTCGATATACCGGGTAATCATGTACTGTTACGGTTAGTGCAGTGACTATATTTGTCACAACTGATGCTGAAAAATTTCTACATACAGGTAGTCATCGACTTACTACCACGATTGGGACCGACATATCGTAACACGATTTGGTCGTAAGTAGAGTAAGCTATATGTACAGTACTGTGAAAAAATACTACAGACTACCTGTAGTAGATTTGGGCAGTAGCCATGGCTTAAGTTGAAAATGTATGATCAATATATAAATCTAGACAGTCAGTCATGCAAAGTATAATATTACATAATTTTAAGAGAATAGTTTTTTCTAGTTTGAAAAATTGTCATGATTTATGACTATGTAATTTATAAGTAAACTGAAACATATTGAGAAGTAAATACCAAGGTGTATACAGCTTTGTTTAAAGATATATTAGCTTTTTAGTTTATTATTATTACTATTGTTATTATCATTATTATTATTATTATTATTATTTTATATTATTATTATTATTATTATCATCATTCTTC
>MU533908.1:3427395-3479505 GCA_024362625.1 Silurus asotus
TATATATATGTGTGTGTGTGTGTGTCGTGTCGATATACAATGGACAGGAATTGTATAGGAAATAGCATTATAATGTTGGTAAATTGTTTGTAGAAATTAAGATAATTAAGACGGATATGGTTTACTGGATAAGTGACTTTCTTCAATGGTATTAGATTTTGCTTTATTTTATACATTGTCAAAGACTAAATGAGAATGCAAATGAGAGAGAGTAAGAGAGTATACTGAGATTGTTTTATGTCAAGGTTAGTGTTTATCCTTTTTTAAAAATCTGAATCCCAAACTACATCGATTGTTTAAATGATAATCATCAACCAGGTATTAGTATCACCTCAGCCTAGCCAGTTTTATTCTTATTATTTGACTCCAGACAAAGCATCCCGAGCTGCAGGGATGCAGGAAAGCTTTTTTCATTGCATATGCTGGCATGTTAATAGGCATACAGTATATACTGTAGCATGAGCTATAATGTGGTAACAAATAATAGTCAATACGTTTTTTCTTTTAACAATGTGAGTTGATTACAATAATTATGCCACTGCCTGACTGAGTTCTCTGATCCGAAAAGTGTTTCTATAGCTACACAGTTTTAAATATTTATAAATGACAGGTTTATAAAACATGCTAGTCCTAATATGTCATCAATTCTATAGTAACAGTTCATTCACAGGGTCTTGTATGGCAGACACTCCACACAATGCAGGCCTAATTCTAAAGAGCTTCTAAATGATGTAGTAAAGATTTCTGCTTTTATTTAAAGTTAATGATAATACTTGTCAAGTTGTAGCTCAGTGGTTAAAACATTGTGCATCTAATTAGCCATTTATGAGTCCAAATCCCAGCACCAGAGCAGGTATATAAAGGATCTCACAAAAGTGCAAACACCCCTCACATTTCAGCAACCATTGTAGTATACCTTCTCAAGGGAACAAGACTATAGAAATGAAACTTGGATATATTTTAAAGTAGTCAATGTGTACCTTGTATAGCAGTATAGATTTGTCTGTCCTCTGAAAATACGGATAACATACGGATATTACTGCCAAAATAGCTGGCAACAAAAGTGTGTACACCCTAAATGATAACAGCTGTATGTCGCTTAACCATGCAAAGACACATTTCCTATTCATCATGTATTTGTCTGCTTGACAGGACCATGAAAATGTTATGTATCTTGTATTACAGCAGTTAAAATTTGGTGCTTTGTGTACAATTCACTCATACTGACCACTAGATATTAAACTTGGCACCTAATGGCAAAGACTCTTTGAGAATTAGAATTGTTGCCCTTCACAAAAAATGGCATAGGTTATAAGAAGATCGGTAATTCCCCAATACTGAGTTACAGTACAGTGGCCAGTACATTACATATTTAAATAAATTCATTTATATTAACACGCACATGCATACATATGAACATATTTGGACACCTGACTTTTTCAGCCATTTCTGGTTCTTTTCCAAACTGTTACACCACAATTTGAGGCACTCTATTCTATTCAATGTCTGTGGATGTGGTAGCATTAAATTTTCCTTTCACTTGAACTAGGAGACCCAAACCTGTTTCAGCAATACAATGCCCCTGTGCATAAAACAAGCTAAATAAAGATATGGTTTACAAAGATTGGAGTGAAAGGAGTGGCCTGCTATAGAGCACTGACCTTATGTGAGATGAATTGGAACACTGACTGTAACCCAGGCGTCCTGTAATTGCACCTGACTTCAAAATCTAGAGGAACATCTTCCGAGAAGAGTGGAGGTTATTATAAAAGCAAAATTTACATATGAAATGTATAGTCAGGGGTCCATAAGAAAAACATAAGAAAGAAAGAAAGAAAGAAAGAAAGAAAGAAAGAAAGAAAGAAAGACAAACAGACAA
Organism: Silurus asotus; assembly: GCA_024362625.1. NCBI lineage: Eukaryota > Metazoa > Chordata > Actinopteri > Siluriformes > Siluridae > Silurus > Silurus asotus. Next base: position 3,429,275 of record MU533908.1, read on the forward strand.
ACAAACAAACAAACAAAAAACTTAATTAACATAACTTTGTGCAGCAGAATTTGTTATAGTGTGATTTTTTTTGAATGCCCAAACACCTATGTTTAATTTCCATAGGTGCATCACCCAGATATTTACAAAGTTTTTTCGAACATCCACAGTTTAAAGAAGTGTCTTCCTATTGGAATATGATTTAGGAAAGGAAAGTCTGAATAGATATTTCTGTCATTTCTCCCAGATAGCAATGAGATCAAATGCAAAAGAAAATCGCCATCTTTTGTTTAAGCTTCCACCCACAGCCTTTTTTGAGTGCTGAAGAATTCAGTAATATTACACATGGCTCCTTTTGTGTTACAGCCATACAGTGTGCTCAGATTTGCATCTGATTGACAGAGTCCTCGATATGAACTGAAACATTTCTCATCTGAGACTAACAGCTTCGTCAGTTCAAAAGCTGTGAATTACTGTTATAATTATTTTCTAGGCCATTGTTCTGCACTGAGCCTCCACTCGAAACTACCAGTGCTTCACCGTCACTCCCACCTATTCCATGTTATGGACTAATAACACTTATTTCTATGAGTGTCTTATCTTTACAAAATATGATATTTACAAAAATACTGTAGGTTTCCCTTATTTTGCAAGAAATCTGCCAACACAGAAAACAAGCTCACGCTTGAAATCATGTTCCTTATTCTCATAATTAACAGCACCAAGTCAGAGTCTTTTTCTGATTGAAATTTATACACACGCATGCGCGCACACATAAACAAGAGTCCCTATTCCCTAGGTAATAGGTTTGGTAGGTTGGTAATAGGTATAGGTTTTTATAAAAAATTGCATTTTGTTAATAATTGTCTCTACAATTCGCTTTATGTTAAAAAAATTATAATAAAATTAATTAATTAAACAATTGTTGTTGATGCCATGGTCGTCTTTTTTCTTTAAAATTTTTTCAATAAAAATGTCAACAGCTGTAATCTTATTGTATATCAGTTTTTTCCCCCTTATGATTCCCTCTAATCTAATTGTTAGAGAGGTGAAGAAAAGAGTGCAGGCAGGGTGGAGTGGGTGGAGAAGAGTGATAGAAGGGTATCTGCAAGAGTTAAATGGAAAGATGGTTTGGACATTTCGAGAGTGGGGACATGTGGTATATCGATAGGAGAGTGCTGAAGATGGAGCCGCCAGGAAGGGGGAAAAGAGGAAGGCCAAGGAGGAGGTTTATGGATGTGGTGAGAGAAGATATGCAGGTATTTGGTTTGAAAGGGGCAGATGTAGAGGACAGGGTAGTGTGGAGACAAATGATCCACTTGGTGTCCGCTAATGGGAGCAGTCGAAAAACGTTGTTCCCTTTAATCTAAAGCTATTTTCCCTTCCAGAAATTTTAAGCCAATTTAAACATATTTTCAAAAGTCAGTTTTTCACAATGATCTATAACGTTTATGTCTTTTATTCTTTCTTTCTTTCTTTTTTTACAGTACAGTATTTTTGCATGACATTTCTCCTGGCCAATTTGAATTAAGCAGGACTAATATCATGTCTGCCAAAATACCAATTGGCATTATCCATCTGTTTGTCAGTGCCCCCCGGTTACCACAGTCACAGAAACTAATGTGATTTACCGGCTCACTAAAATGCTTTGTGTCTGAGCAACTTAGCATCAGTTGAAATGTATGTTTTTTTGGGTTAAATTAAATCATTAGAACCAATGCTTAGTGTTTTAATATATACTTTCCAATTATTTATTAAAAATTCATATAGTGGATTACAGTTGAAACTGTGATGTTAAGGGTTTTAAGATAAGCTTCTCTTACAAAGGAGTCAGTACAGAAACAGAAGTCCGTCATGTTCTATAAAATAGAATAGAATAGAATAGAATAGCCTTTATTTGTAGCTTTTCTTTGCATATCCAGCTTGTTGTTAAGCTGGGGTCAGAGTGCAGGGTCTGCCCTAATACAGCATCCCTGGAGCACAGAGGGTCAAGAGCCTTGCTCAAGGAAAAGCCCAACTGGAAAAGGTAGGTATAGTTTGTGAACGGAAACTTACAGAGCATTGGACAAGACACCTGTCATTCAAGATATACAGGTAAATAACAGGTGTCTTGTACAATGATCGGTAAGCTTCCATTCACAACTCTACCTACTTTTTCAGGTTTGACTTGTCATTGTGTTTTCAGATTTGTTAATGTGTTTTCGGATTTGTTGTTTTGTTTTTGAATTTGTTCATTTGGTTTTGAATTTGTTCATTTTGTTTTCGGATTTGGTAATGTGTTTTGCACGTCTCGGCCACTGTATGAGCCCCCTACTTTTACGGTGAATTTGAATTTCTTGATGATTCTCGTTTAGATTGTGGTTACTTTGAAATTGAGCTTGCCATTCCTTTTCTTTCTTTCTCTTTCTTTCTTTCTTTTTTCCTTCTCCTCCTCCTTTTACCTATTCTTAACTTTTTATATCTTTAATTTTGATTTATTTTTGTATGTTTGTGTAGTTAGTTCTATGTTGTGTTTGTCTCATTCATTAAATGCCGTATTTGTCATAAGTGATTGCCACTCACATTTCGAAGTTCCTGCGATATTTAATCGTAACTACATGCTTATTTGTACTACATGATTATTTGTACAGGTCGGGGGGTCGGTTACGTCTTTCTTGGCGGGGGAGATATCCCTTTTTATAGAATAAATAAAATATTATACTGTCTGTTTGGTAAAGAACAGACCAAATAATTGTAATGTTAATTCCATTACCGTTAATTCAACAACTTATTTTAAATATTTATGAGTAATTCTAACCTGTTATAATTACTTATATATATTTTCCTTTTTGCAAGCTAAATTTGCAACATTATATAGATGCATTTCAGGCAACACTAAGCAAAATAGAAGAATTCACCGTAGTTGGAATGGCAGTTGATGCCCTCACAGTGCACCAACTTCAATTGAGCAGTCTTGCCAAATCACCAACCAACAGGTAGCTAGAAAGAACTGGCAAACAAGGTAAACTAATTGGAGACCTGGAGACTTATGAGGCTTATGATTTATGAGGCTGCAATACCACACCCTGATAACCGTAAGTGGCCTAATGAAAAACAATATTTTCCTAGGACCAAGGTGCATAAAGTAAGAAAAGATAACAAAAAATAAGACAAAACACACTAGGACACCACAAGAGCACATGTGCAACAATTAGTGCAAAAACAACACTGCACAGTGGTGTACACTAGTACAGACAATTTGCTAATGAATTGTCCGTATAATAATAAATCTTGAACAAATATACAATGAATATTTTAGCAGCAATTGGTTTGTGTGTGTGTGTGTGTGTGTGTGTGTGTGTGTGTGTGACAGTTCAGTCCCTTTGTAATGAGTAATCAAATGGCTTGCTGAAAATAATTGCTACACAGTCTAGAAGTAAGTGTCCTAATACTTCCACACCTTATTTCAGAGGACAAGAGAGTGAAGAGTGATTGTGAGGGGTGTGTGTGATTAACCACAATGCTGTTGAGTTTGCAGATGCAGCGAGTTGTGTAAATGTCCATGATAGAGGGAAGAGAGACCCTGATGATACAGGAACATACGCACCAACAGGTTCAGGTCAAGCTTTTTTCATCTACCTTGAAATTCACACTACACCTCTAGGACACTGATGGCTCACTGTTACTTTACTGACTTTACTGATTTTACTGCCAGTAATCATCATGCAGTTCTGCTTAACTCTGCACATTCTAGGTCATTCTGGACAATAAATTATTTTCAATCATTCTATTCATTATCCTGTATATCATTTATTGTATATCCTAGATTATCTTCATGCATATATTTTATCTGTATAGACCCAGTAGAGACTCTGCCCAGAGCCTTTATATTTATTTGTTGTACTTACTAATCAACTCGTGCACATTTTTTTTTTACTGTCATAGACTTTATATTTATTTGCTGTACATTTATCCCCTTATACAGTATATTACATGCTGTACATATATTTCATATTTATCTGCACTTGTCAATTTGCACAATTGCTACTGTTTGCATTTCTGGTAGATGAAGTTTTGAGGATAGGTGGTGGGAGCTGGGCCTTCCTCGGTGTTCTCAAAAGGTTTGGGACCCTGCTGGACTTTCTTTTGCCATAGAGCTGGTGTTATGTGACCAGATGTGGTTCCCCACCAGGTGAACACCAAGGAATTTTGTTCCTAACATTCACCACAGAGGATGTTCAAAGTGAAATGATAATAAATACTTTACAGTTTTATCTGTATTAATATGAGAATCTGGTTAACGGTTAATAATGCAGTAAAAAAAAAAAAAAAAAACACCCTCATTTAAATAATCCGTAATGCAAATGTTAATCTTCCAAATTCCTCACTTTCAAGTTCATAAGCTAATTTTCTCTTGTTTTGCTTACCTTTACAAATTCCCCACTTAGCTATCACAAATTCATGGTCAACAATATGATCTGTACAGGACTGTTTATGACAGGGTTGCTAAAATGATCTTTAGTTACCAAGATCTTGTTTTATAGCTATAATCTAAATCCATCACCCTTCTGCTAAATGAAAAAGTCTAATTGTAGCCATTGTAAATATGACTTTCAGTCGACGGCGCGCACACTTCTGGTATTCCAACTTCCGGCGCTGCACCGGTGTATAAATAGACGCCAGCTTCTTTTATCCCTCGCCAGATTGGATCTTCGGCGTCGTGTTTGTTTTAAAACCTTCCTGCCATTTTTTTGCTGTGGAATATTTTTACTCTCATTTTGGATATCTCGTTTTTTTTCCGGACTAGCTTTTTTTCCGGATTCGGCCGGCTGTTTTTTTTTTTTTTTTTTGGCCGGTTCTTGGATGTTTGTTCTTTCAGACAGCTTTCAATCTCATCTGCCCTGGGTCCCCAGGTTTAAGGTTTAGTTTTTGCCTTTTCCTGCTTTTTGTCTTTTGGTGCTCTAATATCTTATTTTTTGGCATTTTTGTCACACTTGAATGTTTCAGATCATCACACATTTAAATTTTAGCTGAAAAAAAAAAAAATTGTAAAAGTGAACACAACATGCAATTTTTAAATGAAGGTTTTTATTATTAAGGGAAAAATTAGTCCAAAACTACACGACCCTGTGTGAAAGTGTTTGCGCCCTAAACCTAATAACTGGTTGGGCCACCTTTAGCAGCAACAGCTGCAATCAAGTGTTTGCGATAACTTGCAATGAGTCTGTTAGGAATTTGGTCCACTCATCTATGCAGAATTGTTGTAATTTAGCCACATTGGAGGGATTTCAAACATATGAACCGCCTTTTTAAGGTCATGCCACAGCATCTCAAAAGGATTTAGGTCAGATCAGGTCTTTGACTAGGCCACTCCAAAGTCTGGATTTTGTTTTTCTTCAGCCATTCAGAGGTGGACTTGCTGGTGTGTTTTGGATCATTGTCCTGCTGCAGAACTCAAGTTCGCTTCAGCTTGAGGTCACGAACAAATGGCCGGACATTCTCCTTCAGGATTTTTTTGTTAAACAGCAGAATTCATGGTTCCATTTTTCACAGCAAGTCTTCCAGGTCCTGAAGCAGCAAAACAGCCAAGACCATCACACTACCACCACCATATTTTACTGTTGGTATGATGTTCTTTTTCTGAAATGCGGTTTTACTTTAACACCAGACGTAATGGGGCACAAACCTTCCAAAAAGTCCAACTTTTGTCTCGTCAGTCCACAGAGTATTTTCCCAGTCTTGGGGATCATCAAGATGTTTTCTGGCAAAACTGAGGCGAGCCTTTATGTTCTTTTTGCTCTTGCATGCAAACCATTTTTGCCTAGTCTCTTTATGCTGGAGTCATGAACACTGACCTCAACTGAGGCAGGTGAGGCCTGCAATTCTTTGGATGTTGTGGTTAGGTCTTTTGTGACCTCTTGGATAAGTGGTCGCTGTGATCTTTGGGTAATTTTGGTCGGCCGGCCACTCCTGGGAAGGTTCTTCACTGTTCCATGTTTTTGCCATTTGTAAATATTTGCTCTCACTGTGGTTTGCTGGAGTCCCAAAGCTTTAGAAATAGCTTTATTACATTTTCCAGATTGATAGATCTCAATCACTTTCTTATTTGTTTCTAAATTTATTTGGATCTCAGCATAATGTCTAGCTTTTAAAGGATCTTTTGGGCTAATTTAACTTTGTCAGGCAGTTCCTATTTAAGAGAATTCTTAATTGCAAACAGGTGTGGCAGTAATCAGACCTGGATGTGGCTAGAGAAATTGAACTCAGGGCACTTTTTCCACACAGGGCTATGTAGTTTGAAATTAGATTTTCCCTCAATAATAAAAACCGTTTTTAGGTTACGTATGTAAACCTAGTTCCCTGAGGGAATGAGACGCCACATTGAAACGATTTGGGAACGCCCTATGTTGTCCACGCTCTGAGTCATGTGTGAAATCCGGCCAATAGGCAAGTCGTAACATCATCGATGGGCGACGTTGCGTAAACCAGAAAGCTACAAAATGGCTGAGCTAAGGTAGTGACATTAGCTTCTGAAAAAGGAAAGGTAAGCACCGCGGGGATGCAGGGAGTATGGACTTTTGACGCAGCGTCTCGTTCCCTCAGGGAACTAGGGTTACATACGTAACCTAAAGATGTTTCCTTTCAGTAACTCGAGCTGTGTCAAAATGCTTTGGAAAGGAGTGTCCAATCATGCCATACTGACCATTCCCTGCCTAGTGTGTCTGGGTACCACGAGCATGCGGTACAGAAGAGTCAGAAGTGGCTCTGACGTCAAGGTCGTAAAACCTGATGCAGATCAAAGGGGTGGACCAATAAGGGAACCCGCGCAGACCAGGCTATAGAGGCCGCCATACTCCAGGTTGAAGGAGCCTTGACTCTGAAAGGAGTGGGAGGACCAGATGACTCATAACATGTGGTAATAGCATCCACTATTCATCTGCTGAGAGTCTACTTATTGGCAGGAAAACCTTTCCTGTAAGGATCATAGCAGACAAACAGTTGCTCCGACTTTCTCCACTGACTCATCCTGTGGAGGGACGTATCCAGTGCTCGTACTGGACAAAGTCGATTTAGCTTGTCCTGGTCTGGAGCTAGGAAAGAATGAGGGCAGAATGCCTGCAAAATGACAGGTTGTGAGGGAGCCATAAGCACCTTAGGCACATACCCAGTTTTAGGGTAGAAAAAAGCACTGGTCATGCCAGGGGTAAACTCCAGGAGAGACAGGGCCACAGAGAGAGCCTGCAGTTTTCCAATTGTTTTCAGGGAGGATATCACCAAAAGAATACTGACAGGTACCTGAGGGCCACCTCCGCAAAAGGCTCAAAGGAGGGCTCAGATAAAGCCGCCAACACGATTGCCAAATCCCAGGCACTCTGGGACGTATCAGCCGCCGGGTGCCGCATAGGAAACATGTCACAAGAGGGTGTTTCCCCAGCAACTGCCCTGCAGGTGGGGTACAATAAGCCTCGGCGAGAGTGCATATTGCCATACGGCTACAGCATGGACTAAAGCCGACTGAGCATGCTTGACTTCTAAGCAAATAACACAAAGCTCATGTGTGAGTTTCAGGGGCAAGGAGGGACACATATGCGACAAATTGTTTGCTTTTTGTCCATTGCAAAAAAAAACGACTTGCTTATTGGATGGATTACACATGTGAATCAAAGCATGGATTTACTTTGCATGTTGTGTTTACTTGTGTTATCTTGTACTAATATTTATTTATTATTGTTGATCTAAACATTAAAGTGTGACAAAAAAAATAAAATAATAGAAATCAGGATGTGGACAAACACTTTTCACATCTATATATATATATTTTTGACTATCTTATTTAAAGCTTTGTAGTTATTAATGTCATCCTGTACCATCATAAGCATTGGTCTTTCTAGACATTATATAATTATTTTAATTACAGTTTATAATTAAATAGATTTTCCACATCTATTTTTTGTTCATTAATATACAGTTATATGTTTGGTAGATATATATAGTCAGTTTTTACACAAATTGTGAATTCAAATGTATGTGTAAGCATCAAATTGAACAAACAATTCTGAGAATAGAGGTCAGAAGACCTGAGTTCTAGCAGTCTTAAAATGCACCACCAGGGCAAGCAGTTTGATTTGAATTGGCTTTCTAGTTCTTTTATGAACCTGGCACTTCAAACTGTGCTGCGTGCCCAGAGTCAGATTTCATTAATGCCTGTGTCTGTGTGTATGTGTATGGTGTAAGCATGATTTAGGGCAATCTATATAATAATACAAAAGGCAGCACCACACACAAAAGTGCCACAAAAACAACAGCTTTCACAAACATATTTTTAGAGTGCACATAGGAAATGGAATTGCAATGTAATTAATCGCCAGGCACATCTGCCATCCACACAAATCCATAAGGTGTGTTAGAGGTTGCTCAGCACAGTAATCACTATAATCATCATGCCAGGTTTTTATCCCACCAAATGGACATGTGCTATTGAGGCTCGATCATTTCTAGTGCTGCAGAAACATTTTGGGTGGTGCATAACACTAAAATAAACAATAATAATTATAATACTAATATTAATAATAATAATAATACAATTAAATAAACAAATAAAACACAAATGGAAGGCTATAAGTCTAAACCCAGAACTTCCAAAATACGGCACTTCATGTATTAAAAGTCGCTTGGACTGTGACGCAATTGCAGGAACTTCCTGTGAGAGGAGAGGATGGATACATGAAAGTAATCCAGGGATGCTTCTTTTGGGGCTGGAAAAGAGGGCAAATTCAGTACAATTAGGCAGTTTTGTAGCCCTTTCGTCCTCGTATTTTTCTTCGCCTGGTGGCTCATAGTGGTATCGGAGCATTGTTGCGTTGCACCATGACCCACCCACCTGTCCACCTCTTTACTACGCCAGCGCCCTCTCACTCAGCCTGGCAGACAGAGACGAGCAGGAAAGCTTCAACTTGTGCCCCTGATGTTCTTGCTTTAGCTTTTCACCATTGCATCAATACAGATCACTACACAACCATGATCTTAGAGCCCTGTGACGTTAGCATATAAAACCGTCTTGATGTAAAGGGGCGGGCCGAGAAAGGCTTCACCCAGGACCTGGACCTTCACTTCATATGCTTTTTATAGCTTCCTGGTTGTGACATCACCCCGCCGGTGACGCCGGTGCTTTCTATTGGAAGTGTTCCAAAAGCATTGTGATGCAGCTTGAGTTCCTGAAAGGGAATTCAGATTGGTTTAAAGTGAGAGCATGCATCTGTATAAAATGCTAAACTGGAGGATTTAAAATACGGATTGATAACATTTCACTTGAATAGTTTAGTTCTTTTCATCTTTCCTTTCCTCGCTTTCATTTAACAAAATGCCTAATTAAACCACTTATTAGTCATTAATGTTGTTTATTTTTGTTGTCATGACTGACCTTTGCAATTTTGAATGAGAACAGTTAATTGGATATATACATTTTCTGAATCATTGTAGTAGTAATTAAACACTGATTAGACAAGCAACCTCCCACACAAAATCATATGCACACACACACACACAAACACACACACACACACACAAACACACACACACACACACACACACACACACACACACACATCTTTGATTAGGAAATATTAGGGACAACAGTTCTCACATTTCTTACTTGACGGGGTCCTGTGACAGCGAGCACAACAACAGTGTGGGGCCCAAAATGCTGGTTATGAGTGTGTGGATTTTCTGCTATCGAGCACCCTTTAGGCAGGATTAAATTTGAGATTATTGTTACTATGAATGTTTTAGCCAATGAGACGAGGCAACGGATCTCATGTGATCGACTGCTATTAAATGGGAAAGGATTTTCAGTTCTGCATCACTCCGATTCACAGACGAAAGATTTATAAAGAGGTAAGTTAAATATAACATTGTTCATTTCATTATATTTTTTTTCACAATGTATCCAGTTCCTTGTAGCTACAGCACAATAATTTTTTACTAGTATATTAATAAACTGCCAGGTTATATACAGGCTACATGCTACTTAGAGACCCAATATTGAGGTTAGCTATTTGGATAGCTATTTGGCTATGCGATAACATACGGATTGGGATGATACTGCGCATGCCTGATCCTAAAGCATTTCCGGTAGCGCCATTTTTAAAACTCTGGGCTGTCAAAACAACTGACTAACGCATACTTTTTATGTTTAGATAAAACAGAAGAGTTAAAAAGCTACAAATAATTGATGGAATTACAGGAGCCCTTAAATCAAATATTGAGGCGACAACTTTTCACTCAGGACATTAAACCCTTACCGGAAGTAGCGCATCAAGGTGTGTATTACTATCTGCTTAAGACGGAGCACAGTAAAAAGACTTACTGCAGTCTGGATGACTACAGTTACTTCCTAATTTAAAAAGTCGGAAACATTTAGTGTTACCATATGGGTGGTAATGATCTTTGGTGTTTTGGTGAGGGTTGAAGCAAGTAAACAGTAACCAGGGATTTATTGTGTTCCATCATAATGTATTTCATACATTTTGAAATGTTTGTGGGTAGATTAGGTGAAGTGTGAAGCCATGTTGCTCTGATCCTTGTTGTGGTGGGACAGTGTCTGGGTTTAAATGCCTTATCTGATCCCTGTGTGTGATCAAGAATAAACAAGAAGCTGCATGCAAGGATGGATAGCATGTCTTATCTAATTCATATTAAATCCAAATTAATGCTGTGTTGTTAGTTTTAGGTAACAGTAGAGATCCCAAAGTTGTTAGTCAGAATCCAGCCTTCACTGCTGTAAACCAAGCATCACATTGTTTTGTATATCAGCAAGTTAGTTACTGTTCTGAGAGAGCATGAACAACATGGTCCTAGTTTTAAGGTAGAATTTTTTTTTTTTTTGCAATAATAAATAACTCTCTATATCACTGAATATAATTCCCACCGATGTTTTTCAATGTGCACGTTAGCTAACTGGAAATGTCCCAGGACCAAAAACGTCACTTCCTGACATTAACGAATGGCCGTTGAAATGGTCCTTTAAGACTTAAGAGTATTTGTCTAAATCATCAGACATACAGACCATTGTGGACTATTCAAACTCTGATAAATCCAGTATGGATAGTCTAAAAAAGCAAGCTCTGACTCCACACCATGATGAAGTATATGAAATGTAATATGCTTTGGAGGTGAATATTTACACCAGTGAAAGCTCTTAGTTTTTGTCTAAATAAACTGTGTTAATGGATTCAAAACATAGAAACAATTAATATCTCCAGATAAAAAACTTTTGTCCTTGTTAAGCTATAAAAACTAGAAATATGTGTGTATGTGTGAAAATAGACCTCACAAGGAGAAACCAAGCCCCACAAGGGGGGAAAAAAATCCTTTTTTGAAAAAGTCTAGAATTTTATTAAATTGAAGTGATATTTTTGATGATAACTTACATTAGGTCATGCCTGATTTTTATTTTTATTTTCATTTATAGAACCTTTGGAAAGGGTGGACCCCCCCAAATGGTACAAAAAGTGGGGAAATGTGAGAATGTGTGTTCCAGACCTGTTTTCTGGTCACTATCACGTTCCTGTGGTCCTTCAGGTGCAAAAATGATTCAAAGATATATAGTTAAATCCTGGGAATCCAAAATTTACTTAAATCATGACACATTTCCCCCCCCCCCACCACCTGTGCCTGTCATGTTTTTATCATGCCATGGCTCATTAATATGGACTTAATTTGCATAGGTGATCAGCTTGTTTATATACATCAAGGAGACATAATTAATTAAAACAAATAAATCACCACACACAAACACAAAATAAAATGTATATGAGAACTTGCTAAAAGGAAGCCTTCTTTCTTTCTTTCTTTCTTTCTTTCTTTCTTTCTTTCTTTCTTTCTTTCTTTCTTTCTTTTTTTTTCTTAACTGTTTAACTATTTATTAATATTTTCATGATTTAGCTAATGTTGTTATATATTAATTTACATATAAATAGTGTACATGGTCAATCATCAAGTTATATTTTTTTTGTCATCTCAACTGCTAAAAACAGGCACATCTGGGCCCTTTATCTGTCCACAGTTAACAAAAAGAGGGCTAATACTTTTTTTAATGAGCAGAGAAACCTTTCTTTCACACTTGATACTGGCAACCTGTCTCTGCTGAACTGTGTGTTGATGTGCATTTTCCAATTGTTTGGCATAAGGACATCAACAGCCTGCAGGATTAGTCAGAAAGTAGTTTTTAGCCATTAATGATTATGAAACCAGTTTATATAAAGACACGAACTCCTGCAGAGTTGAGAACTATTATGCAAGCCTATCAGGATAAACTGATGTTTCCAGAGGTTGATAGGAACGAAATTATCATCCAAGCTCAATGTGGCTGGCCAGTCGACTTTTGTAATTGGAAAAATGTTTATTCAGTCCCACCAGAGTATTCTAGATTATAGAATAATGTTTTGGGAATTAATTTTAGGTGGTGTGACAAAATTAATAATAATAAATTAATATTAAAGTTTAAAAAATGCCCTGATGATGCCTTGTTGGGAGGACGGACAGTGATTTAAGGACTTAATGCATATTCTACTCCTGAGTCTACCCCTGAGTCTACTCCTGGGCACACTTCTGTAGCTAATGAAGCTGATGGGCAGAAGAATCACAGATGCACACACCAACAGTGCAGCCACCAGCTTGGTCAAGGGCAAATGATAGTGGAATGGGCATTTAGCAAGATCAAGGGCAGGTGGAGATACCTGTGAAGATGTATGTATTTGAAACAGCATGTTGAGGCTTTGTGGTGGTGTGTGGGCTGCTAACACCCCCCAGGTAGGATAAGTTTGTCTATCGGTTAGCATTAGTGCCTTGCTGGTTATGGTAACTGGTGTTTATTTTGTTACAGCTGTTTTATTGTGTTTTACTTGTGTTAGCTGTGGCAAATTGTGCTATGAGCAACCATATGATGTGTTTCTGTAATTGTTCCTCGGTAGGTATATTTATATATTTCCACAAATCGGTCAAAAATTACCCATGTAGGAAGCTTTGATATTTGCTAATTTTTGCAGGTAGCAACCCATTTACTACAGAAACATATCTACTGCCACAGCATTTTTCATTGTTTTATTAAGGCATAAAGTCTGTTGTCCACCAAAGCACCATGCATGATGACAAAGCATTGGATGACAACAGTGTTAAAAAGAAACCAGAAATGATTCAGTGCTAAAATTGAACCAAAGAAAGAGTGGACACAGTGGATCAGATGGGCACCTACTCATGTAAACGGACAATTTGAAGGTGATCAATGGTGCTATGGAACAATGTATGGGATGTTGCCACCCTCCATGATACACCAACTACACAGCACCCTAATGCAGTGTGCATTTGGACTTGTGACTTGTGAACGCATGTGCATTGTGCTCACGGCTCTGTGCTGCCTTAAGTATTTTTCTTCTTTTGTTTGTGTATGTTAGGATACAGAGCTGCATTGTGCCGCATTTGAGACATCCTTCTGTTAGAGTGACTAAATTTTTTAATTTTATTTGTCTAACTTTGTATTTTATATAGAAACCCATGTCTCCTTGCCATACATGGTAGCGAACCTGTGTGCCCAATTTCTATTGGGTAGTTACTTTTCTTTACTTAAAAAAGGCATATTTGGTTTGCTACATCAAGCTCCTATTAAGGGAGTATTAGTATTCATTTTAGTAGTGTTGAGTTTTTTTTCCTCCCACCACATTTATTATGACCTTCACAGTTTACCTTGTCATGCTTTTTTGTTGTCAACTGTATTTATATTAATACATATAATTATACATATAATAGTAAATTAAACAGAACCTGTTGGATTTACTGCCATTTTTTTTTTATAATGAATCCTGAAACCAGAGACCACAGTGCACACTGCAGCATCCAAACATGGCCACCATGGACTTTATATCCTTTAACTCGTGCACATGCTACTGCACTCCCATTTATCAAGGCACTGATTAGGCACACCTGTCTTAAATTACACAGCCACAGCCACTAAATGAAAGGACTTTTGAGCATTGCATATGCCCTCAATTGCTCCAGTTGCTGGTATTACCAAGCCTTGTACTGTTGCTACTATAAACTTGACCTGTTTTCTCATGTCCTAAATTCCTGCCTGATCTTTGATATCCTTCTTGTTGCTTGGCTTTCCTTGTCTTTCCTGATTATTGATTCTGTAACTTGGCATGTATAACTAAAGTTTGCCTAAACCTGCAACTGTATCTGTCTAGTTACTCTCACATGACCTTTTTGTTATGTAGAAATAATCATATAGTATATTAAGTAGCAAGTAGCAATATGCACCATGCACTTAATCATCCAATTTTACTCTAATTGCAGCTGAAAGTCTTAAACATTAAAGATAATAATAATAATAATAATAATAATAATAATAATAATAATATTGTTATTAATATACATTTTAAAAAGTACCTAATTTGTCAAGCTGCATACATGCAAGTGTTTTCCCTATTGAAAATATTAAATATATGAATAATCTATAAATAAACCCCCCAAAAACTTATGCATGAGAAAATTACAAATGTAATCCTTGACTATAAATCATACAATTTCCATAAATTGCTGCTCTTTTATATATATGAGTCAAGTAGGCTTTTTCTGGTCATTTGATTGACCCTTGCGAGGCCTGTCAGAGTGAAACTCTGTATGACCCTGGTCACTATACTGTTACTTAGTTTCAGGGTGTTAATGATCTTCTTAAAGTCACAGCTGTCTTTGTGGAGAGCAACAATTCTAATTCTCAAATCCTCAGAGAGTTCTTTGCCCTGAGGCGCCATGTTGAACATCCAGTGGTCAGTATGAGAGAATTGTACTTAAAGCACCAGATTTTAACTGATCTAATACAAGATTCACAAATATGTATGCTCCTGTCAAGCAGACAAAAACATGAACATGAGCTTTGCATGGGTAAATGACGTACAGCTGTTATTACTTTGGGTGTATTCACTTTTGTTTCCAGCTATTTTGACAATGATGGCTGTATGGTCAGTAAATCTATACTGCTATGTAAGCCGCACATTGAGCACTCTAAATATATCCAAATTTCCTTTCTATAGTGTTGTCTCTTAAAATGGTTGCTAAAATGTTAGGGGTGTACTTACTTTTGTGAGATCCAGATATTTACTCACGTCACATTAGAATTACATTTAAATGCATTTTAAATATGCAATGGCTTATACGCAGGCATAGCAATATGCTACAGAAACCAGTAGAAAATAACAATAGCAAGGAACTACAATGGTGGTCTTAATAGTTAACAGAAAGACCACAAACAGGGCAATTACAAAATGGTAAAGAAGGCTTAAAAATAACCATCTTTACATAGTTACATACCATGAGTCAGATAACATGCACTTAGAACAGGATGCATCTACGTCAGTAGACAGTCCATTATGCTCTAACGAAGGAGGTGGAGATGTGCACAAACTGGTTGATAATTGAGGGCTATTGTTATGTTAGACAGATTCACAGTGATATCTACTGGGTTAGCTTGGGGTCTTGTTCCTATTATTTTGTTATTGTCTCTCTGTGTTCTTTGGCCCATTATACAAAATACATTGTAATTCTAGAGCTCCAAATGTGTCTTCTGGAACTGATTTTGCCAATTGTTTTGTAGCAGTTCGGAAAGGACACTGCATATAACCTAAAACTTGCAGTCTATTTGGTTTACATCCTGCATTTGAGTCGAATCACTTGAATTCTGCAAAAGATCATTTAGCAAAGTAATGCCAAATGATAAGAGAGTCTCAGACCCTAGTATGATTAGCGTGGTCTCACATGTGCAAACAAACATCATAATGGAAATTATATTTAAGTATTATTATATGAGCAATGGATCATGGTTTATCAGTGAGCAATATATTGTTAATCAGTGAATTCGATTTTTCAAGGTTCCCTGGTGGTCTGGTGGTTAGAATGCGGCGCTCTCACCGCTGCCGCCCGGGTTCGATCCTCGCTCAGGAAACCAACGCCAGCCCCTCTTAGTGCCAGTCCCAAGCCAGGATAAATGGGGAGGGTTGTGTTAGGCAGGGGATCCAGTGTAAAAACATGTGCCAAATCAAACATGCGGATGGTTCGCTGTGGCGACCCCTGATGAGAAAAGCCGAAAGAAAGTTTCGTGAATTAGATTATTTATTCTCAACATTTTTTTCAACTTTTGGAAGCAACTATTTAGGGGAAGTGAATGTTTTAAAAACATTATTTAACTGAACAGACATTATGCTTCTTTGGCCACATATACATACTAAGCAACCTGATTGAGAATGTAGATTGCTACAGATAATTTATAATTTTTCTTCTGTAGGTTAACATACATGTAATGCAAACTGTATAAATACTACTAGTGAAAAAGGAAAATGTACAGTAGGATTATGTCATTTTATGAGTGACGCTAGTGCGTGAAAATTAGTAAGCGGGGGCAAAAAGCACTGTATGAATCAAACCTGATGTGGTCATGCGTTAAATGTTTTAAATATCACTGACGGTGCTGATGTGAGATTGGTTTCTTCTCAGGTCCAATGATTTCCCCACTTAATTAAAATAAGAAAAGAACTGTGAAAGGAAGTGACCCAACACCCAAATGAAGACACTCCTAATTAATCACCATCACTGTGTATTAAATATTCTTCACCAATACTGTAGTGTTGCAGTGTTACCAATACTGTCAGTAAAGAAAGATTATAAGTTCAAAGTTCCCAAGAGCTACTGCTGTGCTTATGAGAAAGACCTGTGTGTTCGAGTCCACCAACTATGCTTCTCATCTCAATGGTAAACTGCTTGAAAAATGAATAAACCTGCTAATCTGTACAGTATCACAAACCAGATGGGTTCTTTATGGTCAGTGAGCCTCCTGGTGGAAAGTGAGCACATATTGGGATTATTTAAAAGGACAAGTCATTTTCAACATCTCTGCAATATACAACAATCTTTAGACATTGTTGTAAATGATTATTGATCCAGAAAACAGGTGCATTTTAATGGAATATCTTTATTTATCTTTAAAATGACCAGAAACGCCTGTACATGTTCCCATTTTTGCAATGATAACTAACGAGGTAATCTTGTGACAGCGGTGCAATGCATAAAATCACAGAGATAAAGAACGAGAGGTTCTATTCATTTTGACCTCAAAGATCAGATTAGAGAACCATATATTATCTTTGTGACCATGGAAAAGATTATTTCAGCAACTACTGTTCGCTTGGTAGTTGCACACACTCTGTCGAGTTGAATGATGCACAATACAAAGAAGTAGAGAGGGTCTGCATGGTGAAACACTTTGTAGACAAATGAGATCAGATGAGAATGATCCCTTTTTCTGTTCTTTCATGATGACTTTGGCCATCCCCCTCAGACCTACCAAAAATTCCAGTATACTAGCAGTTTCAAATCAACTTGTCTGGCTACAATAACCATGTCCCAATAAGTAATAAATAAATAGAAAATAATTACTGTCTCAGAATCTTTTTTATGCTTCTTTTCTTCATAGACACAACCACAATGTGCAGGTATAGACAGCTTCTAATAATGTTGGCAACTAAATGTACATAGGCATTTTCAGCACTCCTATGTTTCAATGACACTTTGTGTTACCTAATCATACATCACATTAAAAGCATAATCCATCATTCTAAAACTCTTGTGCTATTAAAATAGCATAGCCTAAAATCATTGTGCTCTTTAAAGAAGCAATAATGCATGTCTTTTTTGGCCTACTTGAGTATCTGGAATGTCAGAATTTGTGAGTTAAATTATGGTCTAAAAATGGCTAGAGAGAACAGGCTTTTTACAGAAACTCATCAGTCAACTGCTGTTTTGAGAAATAAAGGCCACTCCATGAAAGAAATTCCCATGAAATTTTAAAGATTTCATACAGAGGGGTGTATGTTATTTCTTTTTATAGAAAAGTACAAATCAGCCCGAACCAGGATTGAAAGAAGTGGGAGGCCCCACTGCACAAATTTAAAGGAGTAAAATAGACCAGAGTATCTACTTTAAGAAACAATTCCCATGTCCGGTTTCAGTTTCAGCATTGAAGAGGTGACAGGATGCTGGTCTCCTAGAGTTTCACAGGAAAAAAATATCATCGACTAGCCAAAGAAACAATTAAATGGGTGAAAGAAAAGAACATTTGTGTGGTGTAGAGCAAATGTCAAGCATGGGGAGATATTGTGATCGGCTGGCAGAGTGCTTTGGTGCTGGAAGCTGGCAGGGATTGCAAAAATACACACATACTTCACATATGTAGAAGTACAGACTACTCTCTTTAAAAGTTAAATAAAAAGAAGTTTGGACTCTGACATGTACACAAGTAAAAAGTAACCGTTACCACAACCTGTTTTAGTGTCATGCTGGTAACTGGACCTCACATCATATTTGTATTAGTGCTCTCCATCGATTATAATATTTAATCATAATTTAATCACACGATTGTCATGAGTTAATTGACTATTTATTACAATTGAATTACACATTTTATAAATTTACCTTAAATTTAATACTTTAATCAACATGGGCATGGACAAATATTGATGTTTATGCAAATGTATGTTTATTATTAGTAAAACCAAACTTAACATTGAGCATGAACACAAAATATTCTTGTAAATGTTTTAAAGTGATTATGGTGTTTTAAATTACATAAATCATAAGGACATCAAACGGAACCTTTGCTATGTTTCCACACAGACAATTAATGAGGTGATACTGGAGAAATGTTTACTGATTTAAAAAAAAAAAAAAAAAAAAAAAAAAAAATTTTTGAAAAAAAAAAAAAAGATTTTAGTAGTATTTTTTTATATCTAAATTAAGTTAGGACGTCATAAATAAGGGTGTGGTGCGTTGAAGGTTTTAATTTCGCCTCTTTAATATATATTTATTTATATTTTTCATTTAAAAAAAGTCAAACAAAAATTGTACACTGCATTAATCATGCGTTAATAAAAATTTAATGCCGTTAAAATTAGTGTTAACGGAAATTTATTGAATATTTTAAAACATATATATATCTGTCTCATCCATGTGCCTTGCTCATTCTTAGCTTCGTAAACTAGCTTATGTCTGTGGTGTGCCCAGAGAGCCAGGAATAAATAAACCAGTGGTAGGTTGAAAAAAGCCACGTAAAGACAGGAAATAGTTGATTGGATGAAAACGGCAATGAGAAGAAAATATATTCTACGAACAAGTGTTCGTCACAGTCATTAATTAAAATTTTACAGAAGGACATATAGTTGCATATGCGATTTTTTTTGCTGCAAGTTCATACTTTTTTTTATTATTATTAATTTAAATTAGTTCATAATGACCAGATAGAACTTAAAGGTTAATTTCAGTCATTTTCTGCTCTCACTCTGAGCTATTTGCATTAGTCTAAGTGCCATTTGGTGCTAATGAACAGATTGAGACCTCATAAAAATTAGTTCTTATTTTTTGCAAATGTACTGACACACACACACACACATACACACACATATGCGCACACAGTACAAGATAAGCATAATCTTTTACTCTCATATAGTCGTAAATCATGCTAAAATTTTAAACACACTTAATATATTCACCTTTACATGCTTACCTTTTTTATTTGTTTAATCTATCGTATGGATCTGTAATTTGTTATCCCTTTAATATGCACTTGGATTTGAAAGAGTTTGCTTCAGCTATACATTTCTGATTGTTTCCTAAGCCATTCTGAAAATAAAATCATTGATCAGCAATGCAATCTGCATTGTTCTTGCTCATTACACCCAGTAGTGTGTTTCTGAAGTGCTTTTTCAGTCGAAATCTATAGTATGCCAAAGCTGTTTTAAATAAATTAGTCCCACCAAGTGTAGAACATGTTTGAAGTGTAGTGTAATAGCTTGACTTTCAATAAGAGGTATTTTTAACAAACAGTCTGGACTAGAAAGAAATTATGCCCTGTATTACTACTGACACAACTCACCTCTAGATATTTGACATGTATTCTGTAAAAAAGAAAAAAAAAAGAAAAGAAAAAGATTATATAGATACCATAGATTGAGGGCTCTGTGTTGGCCACTTTTTCCATTTAAACCTTTGCCAACCATCTTGCTAAAAAACCTTGATCAATGCAAAAAGCCACGCCATGCTGGAACATATTTGAGCTTCTTAGATCCAGTGAAAGGAAATCCTAATGCTACTGCATATAATTATATTATTTTGAACTATTGCATCTTGAAGGGTTTGAAGGTCTGGTTTCCATTTAATTCCACCCATACTGTGTGTATTTGTCTTCCTACTAACTTAACTAATAATATAAAAATGGATTTGAAAAAGTTTTTAAATTGTATTTCTTTTCTATTATGCATAATATCTTTAGTTATGTAGGTCATCTCACATTATTATTTTGATGATTGGATGTTTGTGACAAAATGATAAGGACAGCATCACACTCATAATGAGATACTGATTGAGGTCGTCCAACAAATAGACCGGACAAACACTCGAATTACTGCAGCCTTATCACCATAGAAACACACACCTCAGTGACACCATGGAAACTGGCAGAAAATTCTAAACATGTTCAAAATAGCATTTTATCATGGATTAACGAGTGAAAATGTGTACAAAAAAATAAACTAGACTGAATAAGGAAGTCAGTTCAAAGCCGTTTTTTTCCCCTTTACTGTTTTTGGTTCCTTCACCTCCTTTTTTTTTTTATTTTCATGTTCTGCGCAAGAAGGTTGTTCCAAACATCTTAAAAAACTAACCACAGATCTTCTGTGGATAAAGGCGGCCTACAATTCTTCTGTCTTTTTGTTTAATACCAGACAGATTTAATGATGTTTAAATCAGTACTCCGTGGGGCCAAAAAGTATTAATTCTAGGACTCCTTGTTCTTCTCTATGCTAAAGATAGTGCTCAGTGGCTTTGATTGTATTCTGACTTGTTGTCCTACTGCACAGTAAATCTGGGGACAATCAGGCACCTACCTGATGGTATTTGCCAAAGAAACACCAGCTATGCCCCCTTAAACTCTCAGCACTCTCGCTCAGCCTCTCCCTCCTATTAATCTCCCATACCTGTTTTACCTTAATTACTCCCAGAGCTCCCATCCTCCACTCGTGGTCCGATCTACCTTACACTTACCCTAGATCACCCGGACTTCTTACTGCTCCTGCTTCCCTGCACTCCTCCTTACGCCTGCTTTAGTTAAGTTCCTTTGTCCCTGCACTCTTGTTTTTGTGTTTACTTTATTCGACTCTTTTAGATAAATAAAACTACATTGATTCCCATTGATTCGTGAAAGTATTGCATGATTGATAAGTATCTGCCTATAATTCTCAGCATTGAGGACTTTTTCCATTTAAAGAAATGCAGCCCACAAGCTTGTAGTAAACCTCCACCATGCTTCACTGTTGCCTGCAGACACTCATTATTGTACTGCTCATTACCGCTTTGGAAAAAAAAAATCAGATTTTGACTTATCAATCCAGAGCACCTGCTGCTATTTTTTTTTGCATTGCAGTTCCAATGTTTTCATCCACAGCCTTGTTTTTACACTAGAGGTTTAGTATTTTAGCCAAAAATTGTGAAACCATTAAGACCACTTCAGGCCAGGCCTACCAGACAATTAATTGGGGTCCCACTGGTTTTGCCAGTTCTTTGTTGAAGGCACACTGGACATCTTCCAATGTCAAAAGAAAGTAAGCATGATGTGTCTTTTATATGTTAAGTTAAGTTTCCTTGTCTGACCACTACATCTACGATCCTCAATCCTTACCCCATTTTTGAGATTTTTTTAAAATAGCTTGACCAGCACATCTTGAAACTCTAATCTGCTTTGAAATCTTTTCCTGGGAAAGACCTTGCTGATGTAGTAGCAACATCTTGCTGTACGTAGTCTTTCTATGGTGTATGACTTCTCACCATGTTTTAAGCTTTTAAACAACTTTTCTCTATTTTAGCTGTTTCAGACTACATCTGAAATTAATGATGATTAGCACCTGCTGGTATAACTAGTCATTTGTACACCCGATTCTAATCATGCAACTTCTGATGATTAGAATCGGGTGTACAATATTTGGTGTGGCCACACCAAATATTTATTGGATCAGGATTTCTCTTCTGTTCATTTACTTTCCATTAAAATTTTTGAAATCATTCTCCTTTTACAGAATTATTTTACTGCTGCCTAAAATTTTTGCACAGTAATTGATTAACTTTGATTGTCCATTAGCCAATGTCAGCTTGTTAGCAAATTCGAAATTGAGTCAATTGATTCAAAAATTATATAATGTTTTACCTGACATTGCTAAAACCAATATACTTGTGCGAATGACTGTATATGATTGCAGTGTGCAGATTATAACATTATGACCGGTAAAGTGAATAAAACTGATTATCTCTTCATCGTGACATCTGTTAGTGGGTGGGATTTATTAGGCAGCAAGTGAACATTTTGTCCAGAATGTTAGCCAAGTGTAAGGATTTGAGTGAGTTTGATAAGGGCTAATTGTTATGGCTAGATGACTGAGTCAGAGCATCTCCAAAACTGCAGCTCTTGTGGGGTGTTCCTGGTCTGCAGTGGTCAGTGTCTTTTAAAAGTTGTTCAAGGAAGGAACAGTGGCTAGCTGGCTAAAGGGTCATGGGGGCCACATACTCATTCATGCATCTGGGGAGCAAAGGCTTGCCTGTGCGGTCAGATCCAGCAGATGACCTCATGTAGCGCAAATTGCTGAAAAATTAATGCTGTTAATGTTCAATGGGTTAGGACTGTTTTGGTAGCAAAAGGGGGACCAACACAATATTAGGCAGGTGGTCACAATGTTATGCCTGAACAGTGGCTTTAAAGTTATGCCTGATCTGTGTTTGTATTCATTTGAAGTAAGTTTAAATCCATACAAGACTTGAGGGTATTGTGTCCACATATTTTAAGCCATTCTTCTTCTTTTTTTTCTTTCTCTCTCTCTCTCTCTCTCTCTCTCTCTCTCTCTCTCTCTCTCTCTCTCTCTCTCTCTCTCTCTCTGTATATATATGACATATGAAGTGACATATGAGGTGTTTCTAGCTAGGTGTTCTAGGTGTATCTTTGTGATGCAGATGCATAGATTGATAAGCACCTTTATCCCTCTTGTGCTTCTGCTGTCTATCTTATATGCAATTCAAAGTACAATCTGATTTTCTTACCTTTAGTTTAGATTAGTGTGACACACACACACACACACACACACACACACACACATACACACGCACACACACACACACACACACACACACACACACACGCGCACAGACACATAGACAAACACTTGTATTACAGTTTGCCTATTGTCTTTTCCTTCTCCATGTCTTTCATCATCCATTTAGTTTATAAATATATATATAAAACAGAAAAAAAGACAGGTGTTAGACAGTGAAGATTATTATCTATGAATCAAACATGGCTGCATGGAGTAGTGAAATATTATACGAATAACAGGTTCCAGACAGTTCAGAAGCAATGAAGGTATTTTACAATTCATTTTAAAATCTGGATCACATGATGTATGATAATTCGACACTCGATGCTCCATAAAAATAAAATAAAAAAAGAATTTTTGCTTTTTTAATTTATTTTTTATTTTTTGCTTTTATGCATTTTCTAATGTCTTGTTTTACCAGCAGCACACAAAAACCACACAATAGCTATGACAAGCGTAAAAGCTACCACAAATTCACCAGGCAAAAAATACACAGAATAGTGCATGCTAGCTAGATATGACAGCACAATATTTGGATGGATTATACAGCATAGGTGGAGAAAAAGCCTACCATACCTGAGTAGATTTATAGTCATAGCATTATATGGCTGGAAACCACTGGAAACATTTTCAATTCATTTTCTGTAAGTGCTTCATCCTGGTCAGAGTCGCAGTCGATCTAAAGCCTATCCTGAGAACCCTGGGTGCAAGGCAGATTGGATACCAGTCCATCACAGAGACACATACGCACATATATCCACACACTCATTTCCACTTACAGGCAATTTAGAGAGGCCAATTCACCTACCAGCATGTTTTGGAGGCTTGAAGAAAAACGAAGAAAACTAAAATGCAGAAATGAAACATCTGAGCTCAGGATAAAACCAGGACCCTAAAACCTGAGAAGTAATATTTGTGCATGTGTTTGAGGGTTGGTTTTGGAATTGGTGTCAGGTGCAAGAGGTTGCAGCTTGTCTGTGTTCTTTGCATTGAATGTCCAGACACTTTCGGTCAGATACATATAAAAATACATATCTTTAGCTACGGGAGGTGCATCTGAGACAGAACCTAATGCTAATGTTAAAGTAACTCCATGATTTAAATTGTGAGTTAATTAAGAGTCAGTCTCAGCTTTTGGACTTGACAATAACTTAACTAGAGCTTCAGGATTTCTCTCTATTTTTGCATTTTTAGCTTTCTGGAGGTAGAACTTGACAGCTAATATGTAAATTTTTAGTTATTATATACTGATTATGGTAGCTATGCTATGAGATCCAAATCCAATCTGTTCAATTGGATAAAAAAATCCAATTTATGAAACTGTTTCAAGATCAAGACCAAGGTCAGACACTTGGTCAGAAGTTACAGAAAACTGCAGTAAAAACACTGAAATATAAGGCTTGGTGATAAATGAGACATAAGGCAAATGTTGTAATAGTTTTTAAGAAACATAGGAAACACGAATAAACATTTTTTTTAATTTAAATTTACAGAATAATCAATAGCTAACCTCAAGTAAGGCAAGGGTCATAAGGATGTGTGAGGATTTATAAAGTAAGTTGACATGGATGGAGCTAGGATATGAACCATAATAAAAGGAAAGTGCAAGTGCAATGTAAGCGAAACTCAGAATTCCCAATGTCCAGTAATGGCAGTAATATTAAGAGAGTTCTGCCCTGCTACATATTGACCTGCTTTGTGTCTAATGTGCTCAAGATCCATTGTCTCCCTTAACAGAATTAAATTATTAGAATTTAATAAATTAACAAATTCTATTCTTTTTTTCCATTTTCCCCCATTCCAGAATACAACATAAATGACATATCATTAGTTTAAACTGAGAAAATGTATCATTTTTAGGGAAAAATAAGTTTTTTGGCATCAACACATCTCAAAAAAGTTGGGACAAGGCCATGTTTACCACTGTGTGTCATCCCCTCTTCTTTTTATAACAGTCTGCAAACGTCTGGGGACTGAGGAGAAAAGTTGCTTAAGTTTAGGAATAGGAATGTTGTCCAATTCTTGTCTAATACAGGCTTCTAGTTGCTCAACTGTCTTAGGTCTTCTTTGTCACATCTTCCTCTTTATGATGCGCCAAATGTTTTCTATGGGTGAAAGATCTGGACTGCAGGCTGGCCATTTCAGTACCCGGATCCTTCTTCTACGCAGCCATGATGTAATTAATGCAGTATGTGGTCTGGCATTGTCATGTTGGAAAATGCAAGGTCTTCCCTGAACGAGATGACTTTTGGATGGGAGCATATGTTGTTCTAGAACTTGGATATACCTTTCAGCATTGATGGTGCCTTTCCACATGTGTAAGCTGCCCATGCCTCATGCACTCATGCAACCCCGTACCATCAGAGATGCAGGCTTCTGAACTGAGCGCTGATAACAACTTGGGTTGTCCTTATCCTCTTTATTCCGGTTGACATGGCGTCCCAGTTTTCCAAAAAAGAACTTCAAATTTTGATTCGTCTGACCACAGAACAGTTTTTTATTTTGCCACAGTCCATTTTCAATGAACCTTGGCCCAGAGAAAATGCCTGCGCATCTGGATCATGTTTAGATATGGATTCTTTTTTGACCTATAGAGTTTTAGCTGGCAACAGCGAATGGCACGGTGGATTGTGTTTACCGACAAAGTTTTCTGGCAGTATTTCTGAACGCATTTTGTGAAAACATGATTAGACTTGACTAGGGTAAGTATTATTTATTTTGGGGGTCAGTGTCAAGTCTGGGGTTGGTTGCCTTATTTGTTTAATTTCAGACAAGATGTAAAGCCTTTCCAAAACAAATCAGCGATTAAATAGTTTGGGATGTTTTATTCAAAACTGAGTCTGGTATCAGTGAGAAGTGCTAGAAGATTTGGACTTTAGTCATTCTCCTTTAAAATTCAGTGTTTTATTTAATTTCCTGGTGTTTACAATTTACTGCCTTAAACTCACTGATTTCAGGATTTTGCTCATAATTTTTTTAATGAAAAGAGTTTAGCAAGACTAACAAAATTCACAAACATTACTGAAACTCTGCTATGCTATACCATTGTAAAATATACCCTTTAAATATGTAAACACTTTTAAAATTTGATTAAAAGAGAAAGTATAAGCCATGTTTTTGCTAGTTTGTTTAAACATTAACAAAAACACCAAGTGATAGGCTAGATAAAATATACTGGGAGCAGAAGGGAGATTTAGTCTGTTGTGATTTTAAGCAGTGATCAGAATGCGATGGGCTCTCTGAGCTTGTGCTCTAAATTGTTTTATACAACCGAGCATCCTTTAACAAACAACAGACTATCGGCTGCAGAGGAACAACAGTATTCAAATCCTCAGCAGTGATTTACTGGGGCATTTTTTTCTTGCTTCCTGCAAGTGTGACTCTCTAAATGGGTTTATTTGTGCAAGACTGATGAAAAATAATGAGTCAAAATGAGGAAAGACAATGTGAGAACACAGAATTAAATATACTGCATATCCTGGATCCTACATTCTTTTCCTCCTTTACAAAATAAAAAAAAGAAAGCTCAGTCAAGCTTTTTAAACATGCTGATCACACCAATGTTATGTGATAAGTTAACATTTTATGCAAATGCATTTGTTTATTATTGAGCGGTGCAAAGAAACAAAAGAGTGTAACACAATAAAAATCAAACAAGCCTAAAGTGAGAAACAAGGAGCATGGCAAAACTACATATTCATCAGGTTTTACACAACTTGTGGAGTCCACAGGGTAGTCTAAGCAAAAAAAACTGTTGTTGTATGAAAATTCCTCTGTGCACAATACAAGCTCTATTAAGGTAGGGTTTACATGGGCTGGAGTAGAAGATCTTGAGTGACCTGCTTAAAACTTCTGATCTTAACCCTATTGAATACATTTAGGATGATTGAAACATTGCTTGCTCCCGAGACCTCCTCATATTACCTTATTTTACTAACAACCATGTGGCCGAATTAGCATAAATCTCCAAAATCTAGTGAAATATCTTCGCAGAAGATTGGAGGTTATTATAGTATTGAAGGTTATATACTATATTATTATTACAAATAAGGAAAAAATGGAATGGCATGTTTAAAAAGCACATACAGTATACAAATAGTCTTATGGTGAGGTGTCCACAAACTTTTGTCCATATAATATAAAGGTAGTCGTCGACTTACAACCACGATTGGTTCCGACGGACCGGTCATAACACGATTTGTAGGATATATGTACAGTACTGTGAAATGATGTTATAAAAACTGTTATAAAAAGACGACTGCCTGTAGTATTTCATCATAATCATAATTTTCTTTGTTCATTTTATGCCATTTGTTTAATCTCTACACCATTTTGGTTTTTTACTGTCGTACATTTTGTTTTTGTTATGGTCGTAACGGTCGTAAGTCGACGACTGCCTGTACATTGAACCACTAGGAAATACTTTAATTTCACATGTTATTTGGTTATAGTGTGCATATATTTTATATATTCAAGGTTTTGAAGACTTAAATAAAAGCATGGAGGCATACAGTAGGTAATGCAATAAAGTCATGCTATAATACCTATGAAATCCAATTAGTTTAAAGCTTCAGTTATTTGGAAGGATTATCTGTTATAATTATTTTTTTTACCAAGGAACCTATAGCAATCATTTTTCCCCTAAACAAATAAACAAATAGGTATATTAGAACAGCAGATTATTATAAGCAAATACAAAGGTGCTGTTGTGTGTGCGCTAATCATGTTGTAATAAGTTTAGAAAATTACCTTACATCTTTAGAATACCTAAATTGATTGAAGTTTAGAACTTTTTCCTGACAAAAAAAAAAGCTAATAAACCATTATTAAGAACAAATATATATCTATTGTTTTACCTATTTCCTATTTCTGTAAAACTTAAAAGTATCACAATTTCACAATGCTTTACTTAAAGTTTCGGTCTTTCTGCCAGAAAGCCCCTAAGCCTACAAATTCCTTTACTAATTTAAATTAAAACAAAAAACTTTACTTCACTTCAGAACAATTTTTGCCTGTTACACATATCACATTACGAAGAAATTGAGAATGTGTGAGAATGAAATAATATGAAAAAACACAGGAAGGACAACAGGAAACACATAAAAAAAACCTGAGAAACTTGTCAGGAAGTTGAGAAGGGGCTAGTAATTAGCAAAGTCCACAATGTGCAGAGAGGAAAGTGAGAGAGTAAGGAAAAGGCAAAAAAGAAGCGGCTTCATAATTTTATGCGTCAAGTGCATTTAATTACAAGGACTTAATTACTGCGCTGCTTTGGAGTAACATTTCATCAAGATCACTTCCATTAGCCATCCAGCTCTTTCTGCTTGGTTAATAGTTATCCATCTCTCTCTTCTGTGACCTCATAGCCCTTCAAAAAAAAAAGAGTTTGGTGATAATTACTGAACATAGAGAATGCTTGCTGTGCATTTTGCCTTAATTACTTTAATATCTTTTCCCCCACTTCCTTCTATCGCTCACAGTCTTCTAATTCCCTTTTCCCTGTTTCTAACTAATATCCTGGCTAAGATTTCACAGTAAAATAAAAAAGGTTAATTAACCTAGATAGTGTTACCTTAGGTGGAAGACTTTCAGTTTAACTGCAGACTCCAACTTAAAAAGGTAAATGATTTTACTTTATTTAAAAAAAATAGATCTTGTTTGAAAAAAGTCCTATTATGTTTATAATAATCTTGCTAAAAATAAATAAATTAGTAATAAATAATAAAAATAAATTTAAAAATAAATAGAAAAGCTTGTAATAATACCCAGCGATACATTGAATGTTAGCAAGTTTAACTGTGTATGATTAAAATACTTGGCAAAGTATAAAACGCTTCAAATCTATTGCATTTTGAATATGTTTCATATGTTCATACTTGTGTTTATAATGGGATATGTGAGTGTACTGTTGTTTTTTTTTTATTATTATTCGTAATTAATTAGAATAGACAAAGTATAGTAAATCAAAATATAAAATGTATTGACAAATAAAGAACCTTGAAGCTCTAGTTAGATATACAGTACAGACCAAGAGTTTGGACACACCTTCTCATTCAAAGAGTTTTCTTTATTTTCATGAATATGAAAATTGTAGATTCACACTGAAGGCATCAAAACTATGAATGAACACATGTGGAATTATATATGGAATTATATACATAACAAAAAAGTGAACTGAACATATGTCATATTGTAGGTTCTTCAAAGTAGGCATCAAGAGAATGCCAAGAGTGTGCAAAGCAGTAATCTAAGCAAAAGGTGGCTACTTTGAAGAACCTACAATATGACATATTTTCAGTTGTTTCACACTTTATGGTTATGTATATAATTCCACATAACAAAAAAGTATAGTATAATGTATAGTTTTGATGCCTTCAGTGTGACTCTACAATTTTCATAGTCATAAAAATAAAGAAAACTCTTTGAATGAGAAGGTGTGTCCAATCTTTTGGTCTGTACTGTACTTTCATTATGTCTGATTTCTCCTTGAAATGCTGCCATTTCTACATTTGCTACTGTAACTTTATCCTCATGTGGGCAAACTCATCCAATTTTCTGTTCTCCTTTTTGTCAGAGAGTAATGCACTAAGGCACCCCATAGCATGCCTCAAATCTTGAATGTTTGACTTGATTATATAAAGTACCTAATATGTTTGTGGTACATATGCTGACATGAGTAGCTTATTCTACAATACATCAATTCCATATACAGTAAATGGGCTCTTAACTGTATATAAGAAGACGCTGAAGCACAAAGATAAAAGAGCACCATATTCGCTCAAAAACCGGAGATAAATGTCTTGGGTAGAGAGACTGATCATCTAAATAATAACACACACTGTTGGGTTTCTAAGATTATAAAGGTGGATTTAAGGACAGAACCAGGATGCATGAGGGGCAAATTTGGTGCCAGGAGCAACTCTGAATGCAAACGTGGTTTTATGCCAAAACAAGGTTTTATCAAAACTGGCAAGGGTTTCTGGTATCAGCTCGGAAGTCATGCAGCCGGAGGTAGGAATATTCTTGCATCTCAGATGTTTGTGTAACCATAGATCTGAAGGCTGCATGTTTCCACGTTCCAATAGCTGGAATTACAGGCCTGGCTCCTGGGCACAACTTCAGCATACT
The DNA here is from genome assembly GCA_024362625.1 of Silurus asotus. Lineage (NCBI taxonomy): Eukaryota > Metazoa > Chordata > Actinopteri > Siluriformes > Siluridae > Silurus > Silurus asotus. The sequence goes on from MU533908.1 coordinate 3,459,592, forward strand.
GGCACGTGTACAAAGAGTCAGCCAGTCTTGTGCAGCCTCTGCACACTGCAGAGGCAAATGGAAGTTTCTTACTATGTGTGAAGCACTAGAGATAAAAACGTGCACCCAGAAGCCTTTTAAAAACTGTCCATATTAATTTAAGGAAGCATGCATTATTGAATAAAATAAGATGTAATAGAGATTTACCTACGTAAAACATAGTATTTACCTAATTTACTTTAAAATGTGAACATTTGCTACTCAAACAGTATGTCCTACAGACAACAATCAGCCATAACATTAAAAATACTTTCTGGGACCTACGGTTTCCCAGCAGAACATTGCCCAGAGCATCACAAAGCCTCTGCAAGCTTGTGTCCTTCCTGTAGTGCATTCTGGTGCAATCTCTGCTCCAGGTTAGCAATACACATGCACCCAGCCATTCACACAATGTAAAAGAAAAGGTGATTCATTAGACCAGACCACCTTCTTCTATCAAACTATAGTCCAGTTCTGATGATTGTAGGAACCTTTGGTGGTGGATATGAATCAGCAAGGGAACTCTAACCCTGATGATATGTGGCCATTGTAAAAATAAATAAATGAATAAAACACTAACAGATAAACATCTAATGTAACACTTATGCAACATGAGGTGAAAAGCAGAGTCATTCATGAATCACTCACAATCTATAGCAGGGATTAAATAAGGGCAGGCTGCTTAAAATGCATAATATTCCAAGTCAGAAATGTAAACAAAGGCAAGAGTCAATATTAGGAAGTAGAGATGATCGCTAAATTAAGTAAAGCACGCAAACAAACAAACAATTAGGGGAAAAAAACTGGGCAATACGGATTCACAACACTGTCCACAAAGTCAGAGCATGGAACAATGACCTCCATTATGCATGCTGTAACATGCAGTGAAGGGCAAGATGCGGGTGCATAATAGCAGCATGTACCACAAATCATTGCCACAATCCATAGTATTTGGTCATATAATTAATTTGATTCTAGATTATTTTGGTATATAGAGGACTTAATGGCTAAATAACGTAAACTGTAAGTAATATTTGCCAGATCCTGTGGCTACAGTAGAAGCTCAAATCATCACCCCTCTGCCACTGTGCTTGGCAGTTGATCTGAGGTGTTTCTTCTGATATGCTGTGTTTGGTTTTTACCTCTTCACAATGGTCACTCCTGTCCTGTCATCCCTTCCAAAAAACATACTTGTTTAGTTTGTTTTCTAATTTTACTGTCAAAAACTTTAACATTTATCCAAGGCCTTGAGGTGACCATTCCTGGGAAAATTGACAACTGTCTTCCACCGGTATATATTTTCCACCGGTGAATAATGTTCTTCACTGTAGAGTGATGGACTTTAAATTGTTTGTAAATGGACTTATACCCTGAGAGTTTCAGTGCATGCTGGCAAAGAAAGTTTGTGACCGCTATGCATAATCTGAGATACTCATTATATTGATTATGTATATGCATGCAAATGCAAGGCTTTGTCTTGTGGTTTACAGTTTTAATTCATAAACAGCATGAAAGGAATTAAGGTGCATCACAATGACCAACAATGACACAATTCTTCACATATACCCATGTATCTGATAAACAATATGTAAACAACAATTTACTGTATTCATACACTTTATGTACAAAAGTTTGTGGACACCTGACCATAACAATCATATGAGCTTTTCAAACAGCCCTTTCCACATTTAGTCCATATTAACCTCCAATCTTCTGGGAAGAGTTTTCACAAAAAATTTGAATGTGGTTATGGAGATTTGTGTTAATTTAGTCATAATGGAGTTATTAAAGTCAGGTACTGATATAAAGTAAATAAATATAAAGGGGTGTAGTCAGCATTCCAATATATACCAAAGGTGCTCAATAGGGTTGAGGTCAGAGCACATTAGAAATGTGTCTCCAATTTGGGAAAACAGTTTTGGGAAAAAATCACATATGGCTGAAAAAGCTAGGTGTCCCAATACTTTTCTCTATCAAGTGTACATTGTGATTTGGAGAAAAAGCTTTGCATAATTCTCTCTATAGCAGACCCTTGATTAAGCTCAGTGGAAAGTTTATAAGCCAAACATTTGTTAATTTTGGACCGAGATGAAGTTTATGTCTCAGATTGGCTTAGAACCTCTTCAGATCAGTCCACGTTGGGATAAAAGAGAATGGTGCTGAGGGACCATGACTCAGTCTTACATTTATATTCGTGATGAGTGTGTAGAGGATTCAGGGCATATAAACACAGAATGCACATTGTCATTGAGCCAGAAGGAGAGACAGAGTGAGACACAGAACAGGTGGCCTAGCTTTGGTTCAGGCTGTTCTTGGAGCTTTGTTTGCTCTCAGAAGTAAAAGCCATAATTCACTTTCAGATGCCTGTACCTTTTCTCCATGTATCTACTTTGTTATTTCTGTCACTTTCTCATGCTTAATCTATATTTGCATTCTAGGGTTAGGGTTAGGGTTAGGAAAAAATATCATCTGTAACGATGAAGGTCCGAAGGAGTCACTATACGATTATAATTTAAAAGCTGGTCATTTTGTCTTTTTTATTCCCTCAAATTAGCACTGAGGTCATGATTCATGTTAAACATCTTCAGATACATAAACTAATTACCCTTTTCATATATATATATATATATATATATATATATATAATTTCCTTTTAAATAAAAATATTTTTTCACAGGCAAGCAACAAAACAACAAAAAATTGTCAGCTGTTCAGGTTTAGGATCCAAGGAGGATGCGAAGAAGAGCCGCGCCAGAAATGCGAGCGTGCAGAGCGTGAGGAAAATCAGTGAGCCGATTCAGTGAGCCTTCTTAACTGCTCTTATGAGCCAAGTTCCAAAATCTAGTGAAAAACTTTTCAAAAAGAGAAGAGGAGACAGACTCACAATGAATGCACATCGTTTTGGAGCATCATGCTCAACAAGCTTATATTGATGTGATACACATATAGTGTATATTGTTTATTTTATATTAATATCCATTTTATCAATGATACTTGCACATTCATGCAGTAATCCGATAACTCAGTGGTGTAGTAGCTGCAACTCCAGCAGATTATTTCCAACTTCAGAATGAAGAAAACGTGACTATATTTATAATGTATATATATTACATAATATAATACATATAATGTATAAAAATATACATGATGCATTAAAGATACATATGATGCAGCTACTGATGTGATGCAATCCAATTAACCCCTATTGCATTGTAGTGCGATCCTATTTCTATTTGATTTAGAATCTATTCCGATTTAGATTTGATATAGTGCAAAAAAATAAAATAATAAAACCAGACGTTTTTTCTTTCCGGTTCTACTCAATTAAATTGTATTATTTTTATTTGTATAGAACTTTTAACAATGGACATTGTCTCAATGCAGCTTTACACAGATGATGTGGTAAGAAAGTTTGGCCTTAATGAGCAAGCTGGTGGTGACTGTGGCAAGAAAAAACTTCCTCTGAGATGGCATAAGGAAGAAACTTTGAGAAAACCCTTCCTCATCTGGGTGGCACCGAATGTCCATTATGGTTGTGATGTTAAGTTGTGCAGTGATGGTGATCAAATGCAATCTGTAGTCCTGGGTTAGTGTAACAGACTGTTGACATTAAGTACAGTCCAAATCCATCCACAAAGTGTTACCCTGTAATTTTATGGATCCACAGGCCGTTGATGTAAAACCATCCCCAGCTATACAGAATGGTGGCTTTCAATCTAAGAGAATACAATCTAGAGGCAGTCTGGGATGAAGCAAGCAGATCTGAGGAGAGAGGCGGGAACAGTGGACACTGGTTCCTCAGGAGCATGTTTAACTCTAACGAGAGAGAGAGAGAGAGAGAGAGAGAGAGAGAGAGAGAGAGAGAAAGAGAGAGAGAGAGAGAGAAAAGAGGGGTGACAGGTAGAGAAAGATATGGAATTATTAAGTATTTTTATTGTTGTCTAAAAGTTAAGGACACTGTGCTGTTGGGGACTCGAGCAAGACTCCCATTAGTTAGCATTAGAGCCAGAAGGTAACATAAACATGAGGGATCTTTGGGATAAGAAACCACCCACCACACCACCATCAACAAACCTGAGTGAACACGTGAGGTTTAGGCGAAGACAGCATACAAATACCCAGTTCGCAGGACACTCTATATCCATGATCCCTCCAGATCTGCTCCATTACCCAAGAAAAACCTACAGATAAAATGCTTGACTAAATAAATAGGTTTTCAGCTTCGACTTGAAAGATGAGACTGTGTCTAAATCCTGAACACTAATTAAAAGACTGTTCTATAACTGTGGGGCCTTGTAAAAGAAAGCTCTGCCTCCTGTTGTAGTCTTTATTATTTGAGATACCAACAAATAGCCTGCAACTTTTGATCTAAGTAGGCATGGGGGACCATAATAGTACAGAAGTTCACTCAGATACTGCAGCACGATTCTATTATGTGCTTTATACGTCAGTAGTAGTATTTTTATAATCATAGAGAGTTTTTATTAGGAGCCAGTGTAGACTGATTGAAACAGGGGTGATGTGATCAGATTTTCTAGATATGGTAAGGACTCTTGCTGCTGCATTCTAGACTAAGTGACGCTTATTTATGTTCTCACTTGAACATCCAGACTGTAAAGCGTTACAGGAGTCTAATCTAGATGTAACAAAAGCATGAACTACATTTTTTGAATCCTGTAACATTTCCAGTTTTTGCTATATTTCTAAGGTAAAAGAAGGCTGGTAATGTTATTCACATGAGTCTCAAAGGATAGACTTGAGACAATAATCACACCAAGGTCTTTGACTTCTGTACACTCTCAGACGGTAAGACCAATCGGAGATGCTAAGTAATCAAAAAAAGTTAACTTCTATCTTCATGTGGTCCTAGTAAAAGTAAATCTGTCTTATCCAAGTTGTGTAGAAGAAAGTTATCAAGCATCCACTGTCTAATGTTTTTTACACACACCTCAACATTAAGAAAAAACATCTGGCTTTGCTGAAATGTAAAACTGTGTATCATCAGCATATAAATGGAAGCTAATACCGTGTTTATGTATAATTTAATTTAGAAGCAGCATATATAAAGAGAAAAGCAGAGGGCCTAAGACAGATCCTTGCAGAATACCAAACTTTACCTCAAAGAAGGGTACCTCAGGGAGAACTCACCATTTACACCAACAAACTGCAAGTGGTTTGTCAAATAAGACCTAAGCCAGGAGAGAGCTGTTCCTTTATTCCAACAATATTTTCAAGTCTAGCAAGAAGGATATTATGTTTGATGGTGTCAAAAGCTGCACTAAGGTCGAGGAAAACAACTAAGGAGACACAACTCTGATTAGAGGCCAATAACAGGTAATTTACCACTTTAATCATTGCTGTCTCTGTGCTATGATGAGGCCAAAATCCTGACTGATACATTTAAAAATGTTTATTCCTAAGTAGGTGTGAGCGTAACTGCTGTGCTACAACCTTTTTTACAATCTTGGAGATAAAGGTGAGGTTTGATTTTGATCGTTGATTCAAGGCATTCAGTGATCCAGTCGAGCTCTGCAGGGTCAGACGGAGATCTAATTAATGTTGATAACTCTGGAAGATTATTGATAAAACTCGCTGCTGCAGTTGATGTGAGTGTACACTTAAAACATGGCTAGACACTTATGCTATGACAGAGGCAGATTTTAAAAGAGATAAGGTAATGATTTGAAATATTATCTACATATGAAATATCGGCCACAAATTATTGATCACCTTTTAAGTAATAAAAGTATAGTGCATCTGCATATGTGTGCGTGTGTGTGTGTGTGTGTAAAAAAAAAAAAAATTACCAAACAATTCATGGTCAGATGTTCGATTGTGGCATCATGAATGAATATTTTAATCATTATTTTTTTAAGGGAATTTTGCTATACTTTATTTCCCCACAGGGACAGTAATGACACCAATTAATTGTTGTGTAAAAAATCCTACAAAAACATAAACAAATATGTAAGATATATTTTCTTTCTTTTTTAAAAAAACATTTGTCTGTGACATACATCTCTATTAAAATCATTTATTTGAATAAAATTGGTATGGCTTTCATAAAAAAAAAAAAGAAAAATCTTATTTTTGTAACATCATTGCTGTTTCTGAAAGTCGTTATTACTCAAATTTCTATTAAATTGCTAAACATTCTTTATATAGACAACAGCAAAGCAAATGTAAAAAAAAATTGAAAAGTTTACCTGCAAAGTTTGTGAGAAAAAGTGAATTGCACAGTTTATACTACAGCTGAATGAAAGATAACTCTTGTGTAATGGGCTGAGAAAGTCAACTGTGTTAGATAGATTTTATCAATGGGCTGATGAGAACATTTGGAATCATAGAATAACCCAGCTTTACATCCATGGTGGGGAAAAATACAATCCAAACTACCACAAAATATTTCTCCTTAATGTTCTAAAACAAATGATCATATTGAGTTTCTCTCCTGCCAGCTAAGAACAGGAATATGAGGCTACAATAGACACATGTTTGCATACACCAGACAGTTGAAGGTTATTAGAAATAAGAGTAACAGTAAAATGAAGGGATTGTGTTAATTAGAAAGTGGCAAACACGGTTACTCCAAAATAAAATGAACATAGCAGTCATTTTTAATCAGCTGTTAAAAAAGTTCGTTCTTCTGTTTTCCCATCCATTAAGGGGGAGGACAGAGCCAACACACATAGACAAACACACTTGGAGCAAAGTACTATCAGCACTATCATTACTCTTCTCTATGCTTTAGCTCACAGATGCCTATGGTTATAGCATTTAATTGACAAGTAGTGTAATGCCATCCCACCTACCTGGAGAACATTTTGCTTTTTGTACTGATGCATAGCAAGGCTCTAAAAACATTTTAACTTGGTGAACTCTTTTGAGATTGGTATGGATCGTTCCATTTGGAAACTATTAAGTATTTAGAACAAACAGTACTTCTATAATGGCTTGGAACTACAATAGTCAACACTTTTGGTTTCAGGTCTCACTGATAAATTCTGACCACTGATTGAAGTACAATGAATGAATATTTGTGCCATCCAGGAGTCTTGAACTAGTGAATCTGGTTCCTCATTAGGTTTCTTCATTACATCATCTCAGACCACTGTCTTGCTCATCAGGAATAGATTTATAGGGATAAAGATTTAGAAACTAAATTTATGACTCTATTTTATGAATTAATATATATTTTTTAATATCTTTAATGGGTCCAAATTAAAGGTAGCATTGACCCTTTACTTGCTATAGTGCACAGTTTTATATAAGGGGCTATCAAGACCATACTGTGACTCTCAAATAACTCTCAAAGCAGGAACTAGAATTTAATAATGGGTTATTTTCTGAATGAAGAGCTGCTAAATTTAGCTCATACATCACCATTATCATCATCATCATTACCATTATCATCATGATTTTTAGACTAATGCTGCTAATTTTGGACCACCACTAAGACAACAGACTGCAAACTCAGCATTAAGCCACAGCCAGTCAAAGGACTAACCTCAATATAAAACTTATTACATTTATAAAGATTGCATCAAGTCTAGCTATCATACTGATCAGTGTGTTTATCCATATATGGGAATGCATGATGATTGATTGATGACCTGTTGTGCTCTGTTAGACTGCTGCACAATTTCAGTTCAAGCATCTTCTATTTTAGTGCAGCCATGTCCGCTCTGTTATAGCCAGGAGAATCTTTAATACAACTTAAGTTAGTGTAGTGCTCAGAGTGAGAAAGCTTGTAATATTGCAATAAAGAACATAACATTAAGGCAGGGGGATTAGAAGTACTATAATTGTTCCTACCACTTATACAATGCCATACCTACTGTAGCTGTACAAATGAAATCACATCTACTTATTGGGGGCAAACTCAGCATTAAGCCACAGCCAGTCAAAGGACTAACCTCAATATAAAAATTGTATAAAAACAATATAAAAATTACATTTATAAAGATTGCATCAAGTCTAGCTAACATACTGATCAGTGTGTTTATCCATATATGGGAATGCATGATGATTGATTGATGACCTGTTGTGCTTTGTTAGACTACTGCACAATTTCAGTTCAAGCATCTTCTATTTGAGTGCAGCCATGTCCGCTCTGTTATAGCCAGGAGAATCTTGAATACAACTTCAGTTAGTGTAGTGCTCAGAGTAAGAAAGCTTGTAATATTGCAATGAAGAACATAACATTAAGGCAGGGGGATTAGAAGTACTATAATTACTCCTATCATGTATACAATTCCATACCTACTGTAGCTGTACAAATGAAATCACATCTACTTATTGGGGAAAAATAAATAAATAAAATATATATATATATATAAATAAAATGCTACCATACAATTATTATTATTTTTCTTTTTACAAAATTATTTTAAATAAAAATAAAAAAATTAAACATTTAGGAGAAAAGTTTAGTACTTAATTGAATTTAAAAATTAAGAAAAGGTCAATAATAATTACATATACATATTTAACTGTGATAGAAATTGCATCTAGTGTCAGACAATGAGCAATTACACTATATTGCCAAAAGTTTGCTCTTATAATTTCCTTGACTTTTCTGCGGAGATGTTTAACTAGATTTTGGAGTGTGCTTGTAGACATTTGTGCTCATTCAGACATAAGGGTGTTAGTAAAATCAGTTACAGATGTAGCTGAGGAGGCCTGGGGTGCAGTCAGCATTCTAATAAAGTTGAGGTCAGAGCTCTATAGCAGATCTTCCCATCCAAACCATGCAAAGCATATCTTCATGTAGTTTGCTTTGTGCACATGGGCATTTTCCTGCTGGAACAGGTTTGGCTCTCCTAGTTTAAATGAAGGGAAAATTTTAGGCTACTAGATCCAAAGACCCCAAACACAGTTGTGTGCTTTTCGCTTTGCAAAAACAGTTTTGGGAAAGAACCACATATGGCTGGAAAAGACAGGTGTCCCAATACTTTTGTCCATATTTTGTACTTTTATTTAAAGTTCAAAGTTAATACAAACATACAGTAAAAAAAAACAATAAAAAATATAATACAATACAATAATACAGTACAATAAAACGTAAAAATCAATAACCTTAGTATGTACTCAAAGACGGCAAAAATCTGTAGAAGAAAAATGTGAGACAAAGTTCTTTGAAAGCTAAGACTAACATAGAAGTGCTAATTACAAGATGATTCAGTGATCAAAGACATGTTACCAAAACATGGTATGGAGCCTGGCTGATGGGAATTATTGTCCAGGACCATAATCCTGCCATAAAACAACTTTAGGTTTATAACACCTATCTCAAAATAAAGGAACATGAAAAGGTGAAAAAAAGGTAAAAACAGATATATCTTTTTTTTTTTTTTTTACATTTAGACTCAGATTTCTCTTTCTCACTTTTCAATCATAGCTACATTTAACATCTTTCCCCAGATCAGCAGGCATATTCCAAATGTTGCAAGCTTACTCACTTGCATGCTCAATAAATAATTTAGTTGTCCACTCGTTCATTCCCTATCACCCCCTGTTAGTTTCTCATTCCATCTTTCCCCTACTTCCTCTGCTACTCCTTCACTTAGTCTGTCCCTCACTATTTCACTCTCTCATATGTTCACTGACTCCCTCACTCAACCACTTACCTGAACAGTCAATCACATATTCCCTCACTTTCTCCATCAAAGTCTTACTCACACATTTTCTTTTACCCTTACTCACTTACTTAAGCACCACTTTCAGCTGTTTCTTATATAAATTTATGAATAGGTCATTTATTCATTTTTAGCTAAATGTCCTGGGTAAGTTCTTGGTGGATTTATACACTATTCACATCTCTCAATCGAACACACTCTTTGGACCAGTGAAAGTGTTCTAGGTGTTAGTAAACAAGTTGAACAGACACAAGTGTCATCCTACCTACAAGAGTATGCTTCTGGGTCACCATAACTTTAAACAGTTTGTGCAATTAACATGTGACGAAATGAAATGCAGTAATCCCCCACTATACCGAGGTTTCAATCTTGCGACCCAAGTTTATCGCGGAATTGCATTTGCCACATAACAAATTTTAGTTTAATATTAAAATAATGAAATTTATTCTAAAAAAAAAAATTTGAAAATTATACAATGAAGTAAAATGTTAATACAGTACAGTACTGTATGCATGAAATAGCATTTATTGGGGTAGCGTCCGTTTATCGCGGATATTCGTTTGGCATGGGAGTTTTTGGAACGTAACCACCATGAAAAATGGGGGATTACTGTTTAACGAAAAAAGCTAAAAAAATGATTGTACACTGACTTAACAGTTTGTTTGGTAGCACTTTAAATCTAGCTACTCTGTGTACTTGATATATATTTATATATACTCTATAAGTCAACAAAGCCACTGGCTTTAATCGAAACAGAGAAGAAAAAGACCAAAAGAGGTGAAGAAACATCCAGAAAGAAAGAAATTGTAAAAATTCTGTAAAATATATGAATGTAAGACAGGAAGCTTTCTCCCAAACTATGGTTATTATGTTACTTTACCTTAAGTATGAACCTGCAGACTTTCAAAAGAACAATTTTCTCCAAAAAAACCCCAAAAAAAACATATAGCCTTTGATCATCTAAATACACAAGGTAATATAAAGCTTTCAGTATGAATGATGTACACAAACATCACAAAGATGTGCAAGTCTTAGGGCTTAAGTAAATGTAATCATCAATATGTCATTTTACTCAGTTGAAAGTATTAGAATGCAATACAATGAAAAATAATGAGTGTTTATTTGTTTATTTTTTTTTAACCTTAGATTTTTCAGACATATTGAATCTGTAAGGATAAGGTCATTCATTATGTTTACTTTATATCTTTATTTAAAAATTTCAGATTTGAAATAAAATAAAAATCTAAAAGTAAAATGCTGTAATGCCATATACCAGGATTGGCCGCCTGCGGCTCTTTGCCTGGTCTCATGCGGCTCTAACGTTCATACAGAAGTTTGTGTTTGTCTTTTTTAATGTGCGTATTCGCTGCGCTTGAGTAATATGGTATTTTTAAGAGTTAAATGATCTTGCCCCTACTGGGAAACTTTGCGGTATTTCCGTCTCACGCACATGCGCATTTGACGAAAATACCGCATTGAACTCAAGCGAAGCGAACACGCACATTAAAAAAAAACACAAACACAAACTTTGATATGCAAATTGTTTACTTACATTTTAAGTCACCAATTTGTGTGAAGTTCGCTCTCAAAGTGGCAGGAAAAAAATGCACAGCAAAACGAAAATGACGTTGAACACAGGACAGTTTTAACAGAGTGGGAGAGTTTATATTTTTTTGTTGAACCTAATGACAAGTCATTCTGTCTTATGTCAGGCGTCATTAGCGCATTTTAAAGTTCCAAATCTTCAGCGCCACTTCAGCTCACTTCATGCTAACATCGACCAGGAATTTCACAAACACAAGTTGGTCACTTTAAAAAGTCAGGCAGAAAAGCAGATACAGTTTTAACTGGTTTAGAACATTACACAAGCTAAAAAGCCATACAATGCAGGGAGTTCATTAAAAAATGCCTCAGTGACAAAAAACGCTATTGTAAATTATTGTATTTTTGTTTGTGGACTTGGTTGAACTGAGAGTTTGTGTGTGTGTGAGACAGTGCACACAATGTTCATTGTTGAAAATGACTGACCTGTGGATTTAGTACTGTAGGAGTCAATTTCTGTCATTATCATGTTGGTGTGTGACATTTACGATAAATCTGGCTGCGCAGAGGTGTGTGTGTGTGTGTGTGTGTGTGTGTGTGTTTGTGTGTGTGTGTGTGTGTGTGTGTGAGAGTATGGAATGGGTGATATTCATATGTACCCATGTGTATGATGTGGCTCTTTGCGGTAACACAGTAAAAAATGTGGCTGTTGGTCTCTTGACTGGTTGGCCACCCCTGCCATATACCATTCAGAAATGTGTACTCCACTTACACTATTTATTTTAACACATTTATTTTTTATTTCGGATTCTCCACCATGTAATACATTGTGTACACTGGTATGTGTATCTAATTACTTGTGAAACCACACCATGTTTTACTTTCTCCCAAATTATTCCTACCAAATATCCACCGTAATTTCTGGACTATAAAGCGCAACCATATATAAGCCGCACCCACTGAATTTGACAAAGATTTTATTATTTTGAACATTAATAAGCCGCACCTGTCTATAAGCCGCAGGCTGAAACTAATGAACTTTACACAGGCAGTGTAAAGACAGTGAACAGATGAAAGACAGTGTCTGTTACACGGTTTAACGGGTGAAATAAGTTGTGGCTCCTTTAAGATCAGAGCGGCATTTTGGGAATAGGCTGCCACCGCATTTTTCCGCTATTACTGCATGTGTGCAAGACCGACGAATATGTCCTTATTATTTTCTGATGCTCATTTTCTGATGCTCTTAGTTTCTTTGACTAACCCGTAAGGCTGTTGCCAAGAAAAATAAAAAAGCATGAGTTTTGGAAACTTGTCTGTGCTTATATGATTTTTGTTGCACCTGAAGTTAGAGAGCTATCCGTTAACCATGGCTCAACGCGTTACAACAGCTTGTATCTAAACAGTAGCCTACCAAAAAAGGCATTGTTTACTGTCTTCCTTCTTCCTTCCACAACTATTTCTCTCGGGAGTTTATCTTTTGGCATCGTCGTGCGTTTAAAAAATCTCCCGATGCCATGCAGTTTAGAACACAGGTGAGGTGTGTTTTTTGGTTTCTGTTCGGAAATGTCATTGGTCTAATGTTTTGGGGCTCAGTTTCTTGGCTTGAAGTTTGTAAAACCGTGAAAAACCCAGTAAAAATTAATAAATAAGCTGCTTCGTTGTTTAAGCCGGGTGGTTCAAAACGTGGGAAAAAAGTAGCGGCTCCGAAAAATACGGTATGTACTTCCTAGCTCTTACATTTGCTTGTATTTTCTGTTTCTTCTTTGAATTATCCAATTACTTATATATGCCACTGACAAAACACTGATTTTGTGCGCTTATACCCTGCCTTAAAAGGGTCTAGTGGTTAGGATGCGGCGCTCTCACTGTTGCGGCCCGGGTTCGATCCCCGGTCAGGGAACCAACCCCAGCCACTCTTAGTGCCATTCCCAAGCCCGGATAAATGAGGAGGGTTGCATTAGTAAAGGCCTACAGCGTAAAAACGTGCCAAATCAAACATGCTGATGATCCGCTGTGGTGACCCCTAATGGGAGAAGTCGAAAGAAAGTTTTATACCCTGCCTTAAAAGGTTGCCGTATAATTACGTTTATATTTTGTATAATTGCTATTATATATAATATATATTTTAATATATTATTTATAGTATAATTACTTATAATTATTACTCATAATATAATTATTAGCTCCTAAACTCTGGAGTAGTCTTCCTGACGGTGTTCGGGGCTCAGACACACTCACCCAGTTTAAGTGTAGATTAAAAACATATATTTTTAGCAAAGCCTACACATAACATATGTCTCACATCATAACCTTGTGCTCCAGAACATCTGATCACATGCACATTATCAACTTGTGCTGTTAATATCATAAAGAGCAGCTACGCTAATTCCTCTCCACTGCTTCTCTTTCTCTCCCCATCCCGAGACACCCTGAGGTTTGGCCAGCTTCAGTCACCTCCCACCTCATGATGATTACGGACCTTTGAAGAAGTTGATGCCGAACTCGCAAACATACCGAACCATCTAGAGATGTACCCGTGCCATTTGGATCCCGCTACATGTGTGGAGTTTGACATTGGACATCCTGGAGTGTTTAAAGGGTCTGGCATGGAGAAGCTGATGCTGGATCTGTGATGATCACAAATGCTGAGCTCATAAAACTAGGAGCTACTATCCATATAGACTGTATAAGACTGTAGAAAGAACATCACTTATAAACTTATACTCCAGTACTCATGTTAGTTCTCACTCTCCAGTGTTCTGTATTGTTGAAAGATTTATGATCAAACTCTTGATGTCACCAGATGAGGATGGGTTCCCCTTTTAAATCTGGTTCCTCTCAAGGTTTTTTCCTCATAACATCTAAGGGAGTTTTTTCTTGCCACAGTCGCCACGGCTGCTCATCAGGGACAAATTCACACCATTCACCATCACTGTTGATTTGTGTAAAGCTGCTTTGAGACAATGTCTGTTGTGAAAAGTGCTATACAAATAAACTTGACTTGACTGACTTGACTTGACTCATTTGAATTATAATCAGTTACAGTATAATAATGACTTGTCGTGCTGTCTGCTTGGTGTGAAATTGACTAAAATGTTAAATGATGTTTAGTGTACTAACACTATGTATATCTTGATTTAAAACAATACATAAACCTAAACAAATGTATAGAACTAACTCTAATTGTCCACAATGTATTTTTATTTATGTAATGAAAATATTTTAATATTTAAAATTTCTGTGTTTTTGTTTAAGGTTGCTCAGATATGTTTGACACTTAGATTATTTATGCAAAGCCAAGTGACGATAATGTGTTTTCACTGCGCAAACAGGAATGGGTTGTCTGAAATTTTTGTCAGGATCTTCCGGTTTTGCGGCATGCACTCCCGGGTCTTTGGCCATCTTGGCATTTTTCCCACGTCTCTCAGTATTTAAGGACCCCAAAGACTTTAGCTCAGGGCCAGATTATCTCACCGGCTTCCTAAAGTCCCTGGGATTATTTCTAGTTCAGTTTGTTTTGTATTAAAGCCTTTTTTTTCCTTAACCCTGTCGCATCCTGCATTTGGGTCCCCCCTCGCAGTCTCCATTTACCTAGTCACCTGCAAGAGAGTCAATGACAGTTCCAGTGAGTATGTTAAACAGTGTTGGGCAGTAACGCGTTACTGTAACGCAGTTACTTTTGACAGGAACTAATACTGTAACGCGAGAGCAAGACGAGTTTCTCAAAGTGGAAATATGCTCATTATTTCACTTTAGTTGAGTATAAAGACATGTGCCAAATCAAACATTAATATGGATGATCTGCTGTGGCGACCCATAACGGGAGTAAGCTGTGTCTTTCTGGTTTGAAGGTGGTATCTACTGTGATAAACAGCAACTCCAATCTGTCGAAGCTCCTCCAGAAACTACATGCCTCGACGAAGCTAGAAGCTAACTGTAACTAGTTACTATTTTTTAGTAACTAGCACAGCACTGATGTTCAATATTCATTGTAATATTCACTCACAAATGAACTTAGGCAGAGGTGGAAAGTAATGAAGTAGAAATACTTTGTTACTGTACTTAAGTAGATTTTTTCTGGTATCAGTACTTTACTTCACTATTTATTTTAGTAAAAATTAACATTTTACTTTTACTCATTAAATTTTTTTACACAAATATCTGTACTTTCTACTGCTTACATTTTCAAAACAGGCTTGTTACTTTAGTTGTAATATATTATACAGTGACACAATCATTATCTTTCCTTATTATTATGCGCCCCTTTCAGCCCATCAACCCATTTCTTGTCCTTGTGCGGCTTTTTCAACCTACCATTGGTGAATCATTTGCTGGCTATCAAGCACCACAGACGTAAGCTACCCTACAAAAAGCAAGGCAGGAGGTAAAAAAGAAGTCTGGCTAATGTGGATAAGACAGAGGGAGTCAGCGATTTAAACATGACTGAGAACAGAGACATATTTTCTCTGATTGTGTTCTAAAGTGCATGTATATGGTTGTTGTTCAGCATGGATGTATTCTTTAGATAAACAATATTTTAAACTCTTGTATTAATATACTAATATGATGTGAGGTCCAGTTACCAGCTTGACACTAAAACAGATTGTAGTATTGGCTACTTTTCTCTTAATTGCATATCAGAGCCCAAACTTCTTTATCTTGTGTAAAAAAGTGTAGTCAGTACTTCAACTTTTACCAGAGTCTTTAAAAACATGAGTATCTGTACTTCCACTTAAATAAAAGACGTGTGTACTTTTGCTATCTCTGACCTAAGGGGCATTTTACTCATTTCAAACACGCCTACATTATTCTGAATAGACATTATACATGACATTGTTCATTTTAATTACTACAATCTCATACCCAAACTTCCACAAGTTCTACACTCCTACAAGCAACAAACTGCACATACCTTGTTTTATGCTAGAGTAAAGGCAGGGTAACACCTGCCATTGATTCAGCAACTCAATCAGTATGCATGCATTTAATTGTCTAAAGGTACAAGGGAGATATGCATCAACTGCTAAGTCACTGGCTGTCTTTACAAGAAGACTGAAGACCTTACATTTCACTACCAACTTAAATTAGTGCAAATAAAAAACAAATAGCTATAATCTATAGGCTGATCCGTTTTCTTGCTGCACTAATACCTCACTAACAGGGTTTTAGATTGATGGATGTCAGGTAGGAACATTCTGTGCTCAAGGTTGGAGGTCACTGTTCTGTGCAGGTCACTGTAGTTTTTCCACATCATCCTGGGCAGACAATGTCTCCATACTTGGACATCAAGGATACTTGGACCATGTTCATTCTTGGGCTGTAGGCTGGGCTGCTTAGTTAAATTTGGGAAATACATCCAATCTACTTTGTGTTTCCAACTTTGAGGCAATATTTTGAAGTAGGCCACATGGTTATGATTGCCAGGTGACTACAAAAATGTATCCATACTGTATATGCACATATATGTATTTGTTGCTCATTAGAGGTAAATGCAATTCAAGGGTTCATGACTTCATGAAGTACAGGGGCTGATGAGTAATGATGAAGCAATTGAAGATTTGAGCAAATTTTTGTACTAGACTAAAACTTTTAGGCCTGACTTGATGGTACAGATCAAGGCCTTAGTGCATTTTCAAGTTTTGTTGCTTCAAGATAAATGATAATTAGACCGCTGCTCCCTTGGTACTCGTGGCCTTTTTATTTTTCCCTTGCAGCCTAATAAAATGTTAAGCCTATTAATAATGACAGCATGGAGTTATGAAGCATTCATTATGGATGGTTCAGTTAATTTCACTTTTATGATGCTCATATACAAGACGTCTACATTTGAGCATTGAAATTTATCAGGAATATTATTCATACTCTTTTTGTTCTAAAGTTTGACATTGTGTTGCTTGTCACTATGTTGTAATGTGTGATGCTATGAAAGAGAGAGAGAGAGAGAGAGAGAGAGAGAGAGAGAGAGAGAGAGAGAAAAAATATAAAAAAAAGATTATTGTTTTCTTCATTTTCTTTTTTCGTTGATTGGTTGATTGGTTGTTACCTATTTTTATACTTGTGTGTTAACCTACTTTGTCTATAATACAGTTAACTTGTCTTGTGTTCTTTATTATCACTTCTTCTCTACGAGAGACTTAATGTGTTCTCTGGTAATGTCAAATGCAAATGATGCATTTGCAGATTTGGAGCATGTGTTTAAGAAAGCAGGCCAAAACCCTGTATTGTTGAATTGGAACAGTGGATTGAGTGCAAATGAATACGTAAAGGAACTGCTTTGGTGGGTACAAAACCTACAGATGGGTGGTTCTGTGGGAAACGTTTTGCATGCATGGTTGAGTCTACTTGTCTACTTAAAGAGAGGAATCTCCCAGCACGACTCTGTCCCTTAATGAATAGTTTCATAAGTATAGCAGTAGGAGTTCAGTGGTTAAGTGGTCAGACTACTGATTGGAAGGTTGTCAATTTAAATCCCAGGACAGCCACTGCTGAGCCCATGAGCAAGGTTCTTAACCCGCAACTGCTCTGTTGCATAAATGAGATCTCTCCGGAAAAAAAAAAAAACGTCTGCCAAATTGTGTTGTATGAACACTTTGTTAGTCATTTACATTCACATTTACAAAAGTGCTTTGAGACTATCAATGAACAACTCAACACACTGGTTCTCTAGATTACATCTTAAGATACCATTGGTCTAAAACTCTGTTGAAAGGAATTTTTTTTTCTTCAATATAAACAAAGACAACACAAAATGGGAAAAGTGCTAGTTTGTTTCAGGAAGCGGCAGGTCTTTACCTGTCGCTTGAAGATTTAGACTGTTTGGACATCTAGGGAAAGTTTATTCCACCACCTCCATGCCAGAACATAGAAAAGCCCTGATGTATGCCTACCTTTTCCTTCTTCTATATAGGATCTCTATAATCATTGATTACGATTATATCTGTCAGAAGAATGGTGTTTATCTCTTTAGCAAAGAACCAAATACTTGTGGTTACTATCCAGAGTATTATACTGGATTTTTGTGGCTTGTGGTGGCCCAACATTTGTCTTTACATTTAGAATTTCTTTCTGTCATAAGTTTTCTCCATTTCGACAGTGATGCACAAAATCAAAACCTGTGTGGGTTATGGTTAGTGTGTAACATGGCGCATATATATACATATATATATATATATATATGTAGTCACATATACAGTGCATTTCTGCACTAACCGGTGTGTATGTATCAGGTGTGTGGTTGGTGGTTAATTTTTTTTGTGTGTGTGTGTGTGTGTGTGTGTGTGTGTATGTTTGTGCACATCTACTGATCATTCTCAAGTGGACTCTTCTAAAAACATGTAATCATCACTCGAAGAGCTCTCTACTATCTGCCATTGCATCTATTGGGTTGTGAATGTAGGAATGGAACAGTATCACATCTACCAACTCTCTTTCTCTCTCTCTCTCTCTTTTTCTCTCTCTCTCTCTCTCTCTCTCTCTCTCTCTCTCTCTCTCTCTCTCTCTCTCTCTCACACACACACATACACACAGACACACACACACACCCTGTAAAATCAACTGAATAAAAGTCTTTGTATCATTATCATACACTTATTCAACGCTAGTTGGCCAGTCAGATGTGTGGTCTAGAGAAAATAATTGTTACTACTTTACAAGAGCACTATAAAAAAAAAAAAAAAAAATTTAAAAAGCATTTCAAGTTACATCGATGTTAAAAACATCTGCAGCATAGATCAATGGCAAAATTTCAATCTGATTGCGGGACCACACACACACACACACACACACACACACACACACACACACACACACAGTGATGGATATGTTTGCAACCAATTAGTGCAATGTCTAAGTTTTGACAGAAATACATAGAGTTTATTGTATCACTGTTAGCCAATGATCAAAAATGCGTGTGTTCTAGTGATTGATTTGGAGTTTTTTGACACACATGGTTGGTGTTTGGAGTGGTTTAGGTCCTTTTAAAGAATTATTTAACAGTTATTTTGAGTTTTTAGAAACATGGTTAAAAAAATCCTGTAAATAGAAAATTATAAATGTTAATAGTGAGTCACTCAGTTAGATCACAGAGTTGAACAGGGTTTAGGCAAAAATTCAACCAATAATGATATCTAGAGAATTTAATTTTCTTTACTTCAAATTTAGCTAATAATTGATCTGTTTACCTTCATTAATTGTTTCAGGTATGGATAAAAATCCATCAGTCCATCACAGGTCATAAAGTACACACAGATGCCAGGACAGTTTAGCATAGCTGTGGGGACAGGTGCACGGACAGCAAAAAGGCAAAAAGATGTGGTGATTTTTACCTTTCTTATTAATGGCAATTTATTAGTATCTGTCTCTACTGTAGTATGCTGTTCTGTCAGGAACAGCCATAACCAGAGAGACAGAAAGTGGATAAAAAATTGTGCACACATGCACATACACACAAACATGGACAGGGTGCAAACTTAAAAATCTATAACGACCCTGAATCTGTTAATGTGTTTTAATTTTGTTGTGCTTTTTATTTCACTGAAAACCATGGATTGAACAGAGAAGAACCTGGAGCTTAGCTGACATTTTGCCTTCAAACCTTTTCAGGGTTCTACAAAAGACAAGTCAATTTATTGCCATGTTTTTTTGCGAGGTGTGAGGAAGATGGAGAAACCTAAACCCTGAAAAAACACGTTGTTAAAATAATAAAATTATATATATA
>MU533908.1:3490081-3512043 GCA_024362625.1 Silurus asotus
GAAACCAAAAACGAGGGACAGAAAAGTCTCAAACGTGAACGGCCGAAGGGGGCGTGGCAGGTGCTTTCTCTGACACTTTCTCTGAAGCTCCCGGCTTTAACTCCTTACCGAGCACAGCTCTCTCGGTAAGGAGCGACACGCGCGCGCTCGGTAAGGAGTTGAAGCCTGGAGCGCCGCGCTCGCGTTCATCGCATAACATTTAACAAAAAAATGCACATGTGCACTTACTAACAGCAGAGATTCACCAGTATACAATACAAACACCTGTAGTATCTGTAATGTTTGATTTTTCCGCCACTTTCGCAAGTTCTTCTGCGGCCGCACAGCGCTGATCCACATAACTGACGATAAAATTTTTTTTTAGAAAAAGCGAGAATTTGGCGGTTCCACTTCAAAAACCTCGACTTAATAGGGCGAGATAACCGGGTTCCACTGTATATATATATATATATATATATATATATATACAGTGTTGGGCAGTAACTCGTTACCAGTACGCTTTTTACAGTAACTAATACTGTAAAACTGTAAACTTTTAAGTCAAATGTAAGCTGTGTCTTTCTGGTTCGAAGCTCGTAACTTCTGCGATAAACAGCAACTCCAATCTGTTGAAGCTGCTCCAGGACCTATATGCCTGAGGATCTAGAAGCTAGTAGCTAACCCGGTTTTCTGTTCTACATTGTTGATAGTTTTCATACTTCAGCTGTGAAAGTGACATTTTTATGAGCTCAACACAACAGCAAAAGCCACTTTAGTTTTTGATTGTAAATATATAATTCAGCTTGTTTTGTTATTTATTTCAGAAATCCTTGTGATATATTTAGTTTGTGCTGGTCTGACTTTAATAAAATAGTGTTTAAAAATGACTTTGTGTTTAAGTCAGTTTTGTGTTTGTATAGACCATAACGCATAAAAGGGCATTAATGGGGACATTAAAGAAGGTTGTTTAAAAAAGTAACTAAAAAGTTACTTTTACAGTAACGCATTACTTTTTGGTGTAAGTAATCAACAAACGGCTAAATAAATAACGGCTGCACCGCGCCCCTACTAACACTAGCACTAACTAACAGCAGAGATTCACCAGTATACAATACAACACCTGTAGCAGCTGTAAGGCTTGATTTTTCTGCCACTTCCGCGAGTTCTTCTGTGGCTGCACCGAGATAACCGACGTTAAATGGCAAACCCCCACAACCCCCCCGCCTTGTGCTCGAGATATTAGGGTTCGGCGACATAACCGATAAAAAATGCTTAGAAAAAGCGAGAATTTGGTCGGTTCCACTTTAAAAACGTCGACTTAATAGGGTTGTTGAGGTAACCGAGGTCGAGATAAGCGGATTCCACTGTAACTGTATTTCTGTGTGCTGTTTAATTATATTCATATATTAAAATCTTTGTAAGTATTCATTCATATCATATAAACCTGTACATTTATAAATACTTTACACTGCTACCAATGCACTTCGGGTTAGAAGTGTATTTTTGTTGCCTTTCAAATTGTGAAATAAAAATAAAGTTTAATATAATCTAATGTCTGTGGGTCATCATATAAATGAAAAATAAAATAATAATAATTCATTATTGCAAAAAAAAAAACCATTTACATTTAGTGAAAACTTCAAATGGGTCACTAGGGGAGGTGTGATAATTCTAAATGGCAAACCAAACACTGCATGTCTTGATACTGGCAGAGTCAGAGGAGCAGAAGACTGAGAGTGACTAATTACCTCAGAGGCTTGGGGGCATAAATTTGGGACAGGGCCATGCTGTCTCTGTCTTTTCTGTTGTGGGGTTGGGGGTGAACTTTGAGCTGGTCTATTATTCCACCTTGACCTGTCTAGGTTAATAATGTGCCAGAGCAACACACGTGTTTAACATACTTGGACAGTAATTACGAGACACTTTCATGGGAACTGACCAACACGACATGGCAAATTATTTATAGTCCAAATAGCTGTCTACTAGAAACAATGGTGGTTATTGCCTTAGTTAGGACGTACGAGTGCATGAAAAGCAGTAGTGATAATATCTCATGAACTACTGTACTAAGTTGAAATCAGGTGGTACTTATTATCAGAAAAACACAAAAAAAGAAAGAAAAGCACAAATGTTTGTGAAGCAAAAAAGATAGCTGTCTCATTGTGATTGAAAAGGAGCCTTGGCAGACCTTGTGATTCAATGATCTTTGGTGCAGTCTAAAAATTATTATCAACTTTGTTATTATTACTAGTATTATTATTAGTAGTAGTAGTAATATTACTATTTTTTTCTTTTCATTTGATCATTCGTGAAATCCATGTGCTTTAACAGAGCATAGAAATGTAATTAGGAGCAGCTATGTTTCTGTTGCTGAAGGCAAAATATTGATTAGTGATTGATAAATAACATTACTAGCATGTTAAATAAACTTACCTCCTTAAACACATCACCTGCTTATTCCCCCCCACCAGCTTTTTTACCCTTTTATCCTACACCAGCTACCAACAAAACAAAGCGGTAGTTAACTTATTCTAGCATGGTTGCTAACACATGAAACTAGCCAACCACATTTTTATTTGCTCTTTTCCACATACAGGAACTGACAGATGGCCATGACACACTAGTTTTGTTATGATTGACAGGGAAGTAAGAGTGCGCCATGCATTTTTTTATTTTTTGTCTGTGATCTCATTAAAAGCTGTGCAATTGTTGTGATTTAAACTCTTGATCTCCATTTTTTAACACTTTTTTTTGTGGTACTCTGAAGTCAGCTAGTTCATATATACCTATTAGATGTAACCTGCATGTAAAAAACTAGCTATAAGATTTGCAATTTGTGTATATAATTATAATTATGTATACAATATAATAATACAATACGTTGTGATTGATTGATTGATTGATTGATTGATTGGTGCGATGTTGGCCAAAATAAGGATCCCAGAGTTTAAGGATCCCAAAGCGGGATTCCAAATACGTATAAATGTATAAATATTACAGATGCATTTCATCATTCATTTATCTTCAGTAACTGCTTTTGCCTAATCAAGGTTTTGGTGGTGCTGAAGCCAATGCTAAGAAACACTGGGCTCCAGATAATAATGACATGCATGTTGTGAGAATTAAAACCAATTTTGAACAATTTGCTATTCAGACCTTTTACAAAATTACTGAAATTTGCACTTGATTTCATCATGCAGGTCGAGTCAAACAGAAGTTTTTCTCAATTACACTTTATCCTTCAAACTGCCGACACTGATTTCATAACTTCAATTCAAGTATTTTGTTTCATAATATTAATAATAATAATAATAATATTAATAATAATAATAATAATAACAAGTAAAAGAAAAAGGGGAAAAAGTATTTAGTTCATTATATCATACCACATATGACAGCAAAGGAAAAACATAAGCAAACAGTTTCTAATGTTCACATTTTCAGGCATTTTTAGGCAAGTGCTTTTGTATAATAGCAGTAGTCTAGGTGCAATTATAAACTCTTCAAGGTGTAAAATACAATACAACATTTTGTATGTATTGTTTCTCAAGTTAAATTAACCACCTGCATAGGGCTAGTCTGAAAACAAAGAACCTTCTATGCATAAATAGCAGCATAACTATTGAAATAAATCGCAAGACTCTAAATTCTAAAATATCTAACTGCTGGTTTTTATAATAAAAACATCATTATTGATATTAGTGCCTTTTGGCCTTCACAATCTTTCATTTCATGTTTCATTGTGTTTTTATGGGTAAAATGCATTTCAAACATAAAATCATCTAATGTCCCAAATTATGTGTTTTGCAGATAGACTGTGTGAAAAGTTTTAGGTGAAATGAATTAGCTAGTGGATATTGCCTTTAGCAATGCTTTAAGCTTATTCTTTAAACTTCAAACTATAAAAAAGAGGAAAAACTTTAGCTTTAAAATACACTATTAGTTATAAGTGTGTTGAGATTTTTTTTCTAAGATACAGTATCTGTTTCAATACATTTGTCTTGTTGTCACTTTGAGGATGTCAGGTTAGAGCCAATGGGGTGCCTATTATTTATCAAGTCAAAAGATTAGAAACACTTGAACCAGCTACACTGAGAAACTAATAAATTATTTATATATATATATATATACATATATATATATATTTATATATATATATACATCTGGTCATATTTTGTTGTTAACTTATAAAAAGAAAACCCGTAACACAATAGTGGATTCTGTCGCATTATTAAATATCAAATCAATGCCTCACAAACTGTTGCATATTGTCTTATAGCAGTTCCAGTCGTATAGTTATATATTAAATTATTGCCATTAGAATAATAATTGTGTCATATCCTCTCATGTAAAGGAATGAGGTATGTAGCAGTTATTATTTACTCTTGGTAACCAAAAAATTTATACTTTGATTTGACCTTTTAATTTTTTTATTCCAGTTTTTGTAAGAAAAAAAGCGATGTCCTCATGGGGAAGAGTAAAATGTCCTCAAAAGGTCAAAACTGTCAAATATTTTTGCCCTTGTGGGTATAAAAAAAAAACATTTAAAAAAAGGTTTCCAAACACACACTCATGCACACAAGCATTAAGACACATAGACTGCTGCTTGTTACAGGATTAAGTGTAGACTGTTGTCTCTATTGCTTGTAAAGCGATCACTTTAAATTTAAGAACCCAGTTTCATTTGATGTATGCACTAGTTACAATCTACATGCTTTGGGCATCTGTCCTGTGATTTACAAACCCCCAGTTCATTATTCATTTCATGGTAATTTCCAGATGACTCTTTAAACTATTGCACTATTTTGCACTATGTTGAAGTGATTACAAAAAAATGTATCCAGTGCCAGGACACCATCTGTAAATCTGCTTAACATATTTAACCAATTTGCACCAAGCGCTTTTAAAATAGATTGATTATGCTTAGTTAGTTCTCTACTAGCAGTGTTAATATATCTTACTTAGAGCCTTTAACATTAATTAGTAAATGTGTGTTGTGAGGGGAATGCTTTCCGATCTTTGGTGGGACCTGAAGTCCCTGTAAGTGTAAAGGAATCACAGCGATTACCTTGTTGGGGCATTTCAACGGTTCCCACATGAAATACTGGCTTTTTATTTTTAAGTTTTAAGTACTTTTAAGTGCATACCATTAGTTAGCTGCATTAATATCTTTGTCAATCGTAGGTCCTCACAGGGATAGTAAGGCAAATATTCTCTGTGTAGGCACTGTTACATGGTGGTCAATGTCACACAGGCACTATAACCTAGAATTATAAATGAGCTTCTTGTAATTCATAGCAGGATCTCACCAGACAGAGGTGTGGGGGTGTAGGTTAGTTAGGGGTTTTAACATGTGACATGGCTGTATTTGACACACACACACACACACACACACACACACACACACACAAACATTATACAGTATATACTGTATGTATGAGATATTAGCAAGTGAATGTTTTTGCCCTCATGTTATGGGTCTGATAATAAAGTGTCTTGATGTTCTTTGAAAAGTCCTTGAACAAGTCAGACTAATAAAATCACTTTATTTCATTACACAAACAAGGCTGACCATCTTCCTATAAACTCACTGTACCAAGATCAAATAGACTTTTTGTTTTAAAATGACCTTAGAAGTTATGTTTATTATGTGTAACGAAAACTACTGTACTAATATGTGTGTGTGTGTGTGTGTGTGTGTGTGTGTGTGTGTGTGTGTGTGTGTGTGTGTGTGAATATTTAAATACATTTTTAAAGGAATTAAAAAAATATATACAAATTTGAAATATATAAAAATTTATTTCATTATCAGAAATAAATATGCTTGCACTGGCATGGTCACCTCAAAGTGTAGAAAGAAATAGCAGTTCAGCTTAAATTGAGCCAGGAAAATCTTAAACAAGGAGAAACACATTTCTTGTAAAAAAAAAAAAAATATATATATATATATATATATATAAGAGCTACAAAGAACTAAATAGTTTAAGTCTTTGTAGATCATGTATTAAAGTTACAGGGTGCTTTGGCAAACAACTAATAAAAGCAATAAGAAAGGCATACATTTTGCTTTCGCCAAAGAGGTTCAATGGAACCAGGAAATCATTATGTTATTAATAAGTGAGAATATGTTGTCAGTGTATTATCAACCAATTAGTATTGTCAGTGTTATATATAAAGTATTTTTTTTTTCTTTTTAATTAGCCTGAAAACTCAAGGATTATTAAATGGTAAAAAAATAATCATTCATATTAAAATTCAGCAACAACCCATACAGAAATCTGATAAATAGCATTTAATGCAAAGCACATTTAGCCCATACATTGTCATGTTTAAATTTCACAGACAAAAAAATATGTCATATTGTACATATATGCCAAATATACTATATATATATATAATTACAACTTTTGAAAATGCATGTTTCACATTCATATACAGTCGACTGTGTTTGTGCAAAGCTAAATAAAACGAACTCATCAAATCATACACAAATCATACACACATTATTTGCTTAAAGATGATCCATAAAGGTGACCTTTGTAGCGTCTGGCAAAGGTCGTTTAGACTTCATGTCCCAGGCATTTCTTTTAACATTTGACATCTTTACCTCAATCAAAAGTTGAAACTTTTATTGGGAGTAATATAGTCGTAAAGTGCCACACTCCCCCTTTTTAAAGACGCAAACCGGATCAGACCCTGAACTCCTGTTGAGTTCACCAAGACCCCCTAATTCTAAAACACACACCCACACACAACTGGCTCCAGAAGGTTTGGATCCTACCACAAGACGAGATAACCCCATGCAGATTCTCTGTGGACCGCATAGAGACCGCGACCATAAAACACCCACACATACTCAATGCACACACACACACACACACACACACACACACACACACACACACACACACACACACACACACACACACACTGATACAATAAAGCATTCCTTTTTCTAATTAAACAATATGAATACAAAGCTCCACACCCCACGACATTAACCTATACTTGTATGTATCTCCTTTATTGTTCAATGTTGTACGCTAAAGATTCTATTAATGTAACTCTATTAATGTGTCCCTTCTATTAAGGCTTAATTGACTTAAAATTATCTGTTCTTTACTTTTCTGACAAGGGTGCATTTCATTTGATCAGGATACGACATTTTACTAACATCCGTTATACGTTAATTACTGGTCCCAGCACGTTAATGTATACCTGTTCTAATGCTGTATGTCCTTTTAAGGCCTGATGTCAGAATTTATACAAAATTATCTGCTCTTCACTTTCCTAATGAAATTGCATTTTGCTTTGTGTTTTCATTCTTTTATCAGAACATAGTGTTGTAGTAACATTAGTTACACTTTGACTACTGATCTATGTGTGTAATGTACCGCTGCCGTTATGCCATCAATCTTCTTGTGTTTAGTATCCAAATGACCACAAAATTACCTGTAGCTTACTTTTCAAACTATGGTACATTTTATTAGATCAGAAAAGTCACCATACCGTCTTAATACACTTCAGATAAAACTTTAAAGTTCTATAATCCAAACCATGCCCACAGACACATGGAACAAAGGGAAGTTTTTCCCTCCAAAATCTCGACACTAAGTATTGGCCGTTCCCCCAAAGATGGGTGGAGCTCGAGACCTTTAAAATGTCACGAACACCACCAATCGTGGGTCAGACGTACAAAACAGCTTGGAAACGACTCCCTCTTCAAGATCTTCCGGCAAGCTTCACTTCCAACAACAACCACTGCTCCGATCTTCAGGAGAACCTGGAAGAACATCTGACCCCACCCTAACTGGCTCTTCAAAGATTTCCTTTTCGCATCCGGCCTCTTGTGCAACAAGCCAATGCAAGTAACCGTTTCCTTCTAACGAATTTAGATGCGTATTTTAAGTCTTAGTAAATCTCAAGGTGAATTTAATTTCCTGTGACGATTTCCTAGTTAGGTTGTGTTTCATTTTGAAGCTTGAACATTTTCATTCCTTTTCTTTCACTCTCTTTCTCTTCTTTTTCTTTCTTTTCCTACTTTCCTAGTTTAAACCTTTCTTTATTTTATTTTTGTTTTCTTCATTTCTTTGTTTGTTCGTGTAGCTAGTTCTTGTGTGTTTGTCTCATTTATTAAACTCCATATTTTTCACAAGTGAGCGTCTCTGGGTACGTTCTTAAATGCAAAGTTCCTGCAATATTCGGTCTGAACTACTTGCTCTTTTAATTTAATTTACGGTATAAAGTAAGAGGGGGTTACGTCTTTCTTGGCCAGGGAGATACCCTTCTTATAGAGTTAATATAAATTATACTGTCTGTTTGGTGGACGAACAGACAAATAAGTGTAATGTTAATTCCATTACCGTCAATTCAACTTAACTTAAATATTTAGGAGTAACTATAACCTGTTATAATTACTTATAAATATCCAATTTTCTTTGCGAGCTAAATTCACTACACCTTATATCTTACAATGATTCAATTTACAAATATTTGCTAACAGCTTTGTTTTAATGAGAAATAAAAACATTTACATTTAGAGAACATTCATGTTTATTTGGGAGTTTGCATATTAGCAAAGTAAAATGTACCTCGAGATGACAAAGCTGTTTTAAAAACAAATAATACATAATCTGTAAAACATGATGCAAGTAGTCAGTCGACAGTACATCTTTAATGAACAAAGTTACTCTACATATTTATTTTTTATAGAAAGCGGAAAATAGTTAATTCACCTCAAACTGCAGTCACAGCAAAGCTAGGATATTTATTAAATCAAGAACGATTAATTATAAAAATAATTAGTAGTTGATGTTAAAGTGTAAATCAGTTATGAATATAAAATATTTTCTTTCTAAAATCTCCACATCTTTTTATCCAAATCTTCCTTGTTGCTGAGTCAGTATTTCAGAAAGTATTCCGACTTGCCGCTATTAAGGGTTTCGTTTGTTTGTTTGTTTTTAGCAAATGTAAGGTGCATGTGCGACACCTACATTTGTGCCTTATGGCAGCAATTCAGAAATAGTGAATGTAATTTGATCAGGTTGGTTTCGGATCCATTACGTTCATGTTATGAAATTTGGAACAATAATAGTTATTATATAGGATTTAAAAATATATTATTATATTACTCATTTTAAATGTTTGCTTCTATTCAAAGAAGTGCTTAAATAATTAACGTCCCCTGTATTTACATTTATGCATTTGGTAGATCTACATCCAGCAGCAGAGATTCCTAAGAATGACAAGACTGGCCTCTCAAATTACTCTCTAGGAGTGTATCAATCCTGAATAATCCCATTAGCAAATTCTACACTAGTTTCACATAGTAACTTATTTCATAAGACACCATCAGGTATTTTATATATTAAGTTGTACTTTAATGCAGCCTGATTGGTGTTACACATAATAGAAACATTAGATAGTAAGTTAAAATGGCAAAGGTTCTCAACATGTTTGTACATATAGTTTATTATCTATGTCTCAAACAACTATTAGCACTACAAATATGTTTAAACATGTTCACATATGTTAACTACTATTTGAAATATATGTTTATATAAGGCCATATATCAGATTTTTGTATTTGAAGGTCCTAAATTGTAGTCATCTATTCACTTTCATGCTCATTCCTGGAAAAATCTGAATCATTCACATTTTAATTAAAATAGATTGCAAATACAATTTACAATTCTGCAGGCAGTAAAATAGGAAGGCTTCTACAAACACTTCACTGCACATATTTCTAGCCTCGAAACAGACACCCCAATTTCATTAAGCATGTGTGCTGACATGGATAGAATCGTGTAGCAATCGAAATCTGGCAGAGAATCAGGATTTGGGACTTTGGCCTAAAATTTCCCTTAAATTATTGTTGTTTGAGACCAACTGATTCGGAGCAGTCACAATAGTAAAGCTATATATATATTGTATATTGCCATGGATGTTTAACTTTATTATTGTTCCATTTCTATATAGTATTAACAAAATACTTTATACTTTGCCTAAACTGCATATCAGTTTATCCAATATTAGCACTAAATGCAAAAATTAAAGAAATAAACTTGAGTCAGTTGTGGCTATATTAAAAATAGAATCTATCAGGTGCAATCTCAAACAAGAGCTACTGTAGTCCACATTGCTTACAAAGTGAAATGCTGGCTATGTTAGCAAGTGCACTGCAATGCCTTACAGTTACAGTGCACATGCTGCATCCTCTTCACCACCAAAGGCACCTACAATGAACAGGTGAGCATTAAACCTAGACCATGGGGCAATGAAATAATATAGCCTGGTCTGAGAAATTAAATTTTCTTTTACTTTATGTGCATTGCCAGGTCTGTGGGAAAGAGATGGCATTGGAATGCACTATGGGAAAAAGGCACAGCATTTGTGGCAGTTTGTTGTTTTCAGAAATGTTCTTGGTAAACAAAAGTAAATCTTCCATAATTTCTTTCATATGGCTGTTACTGTGATATGTACTTATGGGCATCTAAACATTGTTGCAGACCAGATACAAGATTTCATAGCAATAGTTATTTATAATAGCAGTGATTTATCTTAGTAAGGCAATATACACTGTCACATTGCAAAAAAAATTGTTTAAGAATAGTTTGAGGATGATTCGGCATACAGATATCCCAGACCACACTTTTGGAAGTACATGTGAAACGTATAATCTTAAAATAGTACTCAATAAAAACAGAAAGCTAATGTATGGCATTACTTAGCATAAGGGCAATTTGAGATGGTGCTTACGGCCTCAGGAGCATGCTGACACAACACATTTGACTTTACTGACATGATAGGTCAGTTCTTTATGATTAAAAAAAACATAGTAAAACAAAAGCTCTAAAGCATGTAGTATGTTGTTAGCAAAAAGATACTGTAGGAAATAAAGAAACCTTGCTAAGACTGCAAGACCGATCAAGCAAGGTTTTTAGTTTTAACTTATGAGCAAGGAGATGGGCAGGTCATGCTATAAAGAGCTGGTGTTATTGTGTGTATGAACCCATCTGCCTCCCACACTTGGCAGCCGGACAGCTACAAATTGATTGTGTGGAGATTGATACTCGTGACGCAGAGTCAGCATCACACATGGGCCGAGAGGTGCATTAATCCAATTAACTTAGGCAGCAGTACAACCAGGACGAAGACTTAAAAAAAAAAAACTATATTTAGAAAAGTATTAAATGTCAGCATGTGCATCACTACAAAGGTCATAAGTAGGCAGCAGTCAGATGTATGGGATTCATTTTATTATAGTACGTTGTTGTGAACCACTTTCTTTTTAATATACTGAAGATGCTCGATAGAATTATAGATGAATCTAAAGAGAAAAGGGTAAATATTAATATATTAATGGTAAAGGTTGTTGTTTTTGACAACTCCTTACACTTCACAACTTCTAATCACAACCTGTCTAAAGCAAGGCTGGAGATTTTAGCAGGGTTGGGTGGTGATGGATGATGTAATCAATTATCTAAAAGTGATTGTGCCTAGAATCTTTCCTGTCAAGTATATAAGCAATTGTCTAGCTCACAGCTGTCAGCCTGCTGCCTTGTTTCATTGGTCCACGGGAACTTGGCCCACAATAACTAAACATTACATTATAGATTACTCAACAGTTTCATGCTAGACCAGCGTGCACTGGTAAAGGCAAAACTGACCAATCTGATTAACTTCAGATACTGAATCTTTTTTCCTAATGTAGAATTCTACATCATGATAGAGTGTGAACACAAGTATATGTATCGTGTATGCGTTTAAACATCACGGTTGACAACTTGAATCTGTTTGATCAGAAGGTGATTTCATATTTTTTTATATGAAATCACACATGGCTTGGCAATTAACTTTAACATGAACTAACAGTTAAAAATAATGTGCTTGTTCTAATACATGATTGTTTCTATAGTAACAGTTCACACACAAGACTTGTTGCTTGACAGAATAAAAGCCATAGCCAGTGACTTTTTTTTTTTTTTTTTTTGGTCATTATAAGAGAGAGAATAAAGAGATCGTATTTAACTTGAAGTGTCTAGGTTATTTGGCAGTGCTTGCTAGTCTTTTTTTGTTAAAAAACATGGTCCCTTTTTTTTTTTAACAAACCATATAAAATGCAAAAACACACAATAATTGGACAGTGAATGTTTAAAAGATCGTCCTGTAGAGAGATTAGACCAAATGTGTCATTTTTGGTTTTAACAGTAAAACTTATGCAAGACAGAGAAAAGGAGTGATGATTTTACAAGACTGCCTCACACCCACAGTCAAACATAGAGGTGGAAGCAGAATTGTTTGGAGTTGTTTTGGGTCAGCGACTGTTGGAGACTTATCGAAGGTGAAATTTATATTAAGACAACATGGCAGCCATTCCATATTTCAACGACATGCAATTCCATCTTTACTGTGGCTAATTGGAACTAACTTCACCACACAACAAGACAATGACCCGAAACATTCATTCAAGCCCTGTAAGCATTATTTAGAAAGCAAACTGTCAGCTGAATTATTGTCTATCATTGCATGGCCTGCCAAGTCCTACTGAACTGCTCTGGATTACAAGATCTTAAAGAAATACCCAACATAAGAGCTGTAAATTTATAACATTGTTTGCTCTAAATAAATATTCATACCATTGAATTACATAGTTTGTTGCATATAAACAAAATAAATTTGCATAAAAAAAAAAGATAAAAGACTAGTTGTTTCCAAACTTTTAAGAGGCATATTTCAGAAAACAATATTAAATTATGATTAGACCTAATAAAATGCAGCTGATCAATATGTAAAATATTTTATATATATTTGGATGTGTGCATAAAAAATGAGGGTGTTTTGCAGTTGTCAGGACCATTGTCCTACAGTACCAGTCATAAGTTTGGACACACCATCTCACTTAGTGTTTTTTTATTTTTTATTATTTTCTACATTGTATATCAATACTGAAGAACTGCAAACCATATAGAGAACATGTATGAAGGTATGCCTTGTCAAGAGTTCATCTGTAACATTTTTTTGCCTTATTCTTTAGACCATGAGATGTCTTGTGCAAAGGAAGGGGTGAGTACTGGGTCAATAGCCTGATTAGAGTTACTTCAACTACTGTAGAAATCCTAATTAAGGCAAGGAACGCTTGGTTAGGTAAAGGGAGGAGACAATCCATCATTGAATTGACATGAAGGCTAGTCAATTTGAAAAATTTCAATATCTGTGTATGTATTCCCGAATTCAGTCACCAGAAACCTTCAAACACTATGATGAAACAGGCTCTCATGAGGACTGTCTAAGGAAAGGAAAACCAGGAGATACCACTGTTGCAGAGGAAGTTTTTTAGAATTATCAGACTCAAAAACCCATTTAGATAAATGCTTCTCTAAGCTCAAGTGACAGACATGTTTTAACATCCACTGTTCAGAGGACAGAAATGTTTTAACATCCACTGTTCAGAGGAGACTGCAAGAGCCAGGCGTTTATGGCTGAACGGAAACCATAACTTCAGAAGAGGTAAAGAGAAGATGTGATGGTGTTGAGGTGTGTGATTATGACACCAGCATGGTTACAATTTGAAGTGACATGCCATCCCATCTGTTTTGCGCTTAGTGGGACCATTATTTGTTTTCCAACAGGACTATAACCCCAAACATAACTTTAGGTTATGTAAGAGCTAGTTGTCCAGGAAGGAGAGTGATCAAGTGCTGCATTACATTACTTGACCTCCACAGTCACGCGATGTAAATATAGTTAACATGGTTTGGGATAATTTGAAACAATGAGTGAACGAAAATCAGCCAACAAGCTGATTTCATGAAGATTGTTAAAAATCCATTGCAGAAAATGCAAAGAGTGTGCAAAGCTGCCATCAAAGCGAAAAGTAAACACTTTGAAGAATTCAAAATATAAAACACATTCTGGGTTATTACACATGTTTTTGTAAAATACATAATTTCATATTTGTTTACTCATTAGATGTATATCTTGACCATTAATGTACAATGTTTAAAAAATAAAGATAAAGGATTGAGGGATCTAATTGGTAAGTAATGAGTTATATACAGTAGGTCACTGTATATTGAGCAGCTATTTCACATTAGCAGGCATTATTACACATATATATAGTTTTATTAGCATCTTAAAGTTTCATAATTTTTACAGTTATCCCTGTTCCATGTCCAGGTTATATATTTTTGCTACATTATCCATTGTTGTGTGTTTCTTTCTTCATTTCGTTGGTTTTAAACGTTTGCACTAAATTGCATTAAAAGTTGTAATATGCACTTGCACCAGCTCCCACGTTTCTGATTATTACCTGGCAATAATAAAGTATTAAGGCCAGTTGTTTGTGTATTTGGTAATGGTGATTTGGTGATTTTGTTACATACTTCATTGTTGTGTGTTTCTTCTTCATTTCGTTGGTTCTGAATGCTTGCACTTAATTTCATTAAAAGTTGTAATCTGCACTTTCATCTGCTTCCACTTTTCAAATTATTACATGGCAATAATAAAGTATTAAGGCCATTTTTTTCTGTGTGTACTTGGTGATGAAAACCAGCAATAAACAGAGAGGTAAAAGTATAGGAAAACAGAATCTGGTTAAAGAAGAGGAAGAAGCAATACAAGATTATTTTTTATTTGTTTGTGGCATATCAGAGGGTTCAGCCGAAACTGAGCCCCTTCTAACTTTGTCATGAGGAAGACTCTATTTTGTTTTATTTGCTCCTCTGATTTTTAATATGTTGCTGAATTGCTGTAGGTGGGAGCAAAAATATTTGAATACTTTCTAAAAATACTAATATTAAAGGCAGCTGGTTGATTATGCCATTAACATTAATTTTCAATAGAACAAAATCTTATTTTTGTCCCTTGACTTTGCTTATTCTTTTGTATCGATTAATTAGCATATTTGATAAACATAGTTCATGCTCAACAGTAACCAATATTAAAGATAATTAAAGATTTCTTTACAAGCAAATGCTTTAAAGACATGCTTTTTGACTGGGACTGAAGTCAAGGTTGAGATTGTTTAAATAGATTTTAAATTGGATAAATAAATAAAAAATCCTATAATCATATTATAATTGTTTTATATAATCGAATGCCTGTAAATTAAATATTTATTCAAAGACTAGGAAATAGTGTACAAATAGCTAGACAGTTATCCAGTGTTTGCATGCTACCTACAGGCCAGCTAAATTGAAATAGTTTTTTCTATATTTTCCACTGACTTTTAACTAAATTGTCCAGTATTTTTTTATTCCTTCGGCTGTGCCTTGGCTCTGTACTATATACTCACAATTTCCTTACCAAAACATTTGGAATACTTTCATTTACTGAAATAAATGTTTGGTAGACTTTTTTATCACTCAACAAACTATAATCACTGGGCATTTTGGTAGAAACCTTAGAAGAATACTTAAAGTTTTTTTTTTTACTGTTAGAAGCTACATTGAGGTGTTTTCTGGTGTTTTCAAAAGCTACAATATTGGAGGCCATTTCGGTATGCAAGTGTTATTTTATAATCAATTATTTACTGTATAAATACAATTTATTTATTTATAGTCAATGAATAGAAAGCATTTGCTTAAGGTCTATTTTATTGAGTTAATAAAATTTATTAAGGTTTTTTCAGTTGTAGCATTAAATTCAATACAGACAATGCAAGTGTGCACTCTATTAAATAAATTAAATAATGAATTATTAAATAATGAACTCCACAATATTTCTTTGAATTTTTTTATTAAATGTGTTTGAAGCAAAACTTAGCGAACATAGCGAACATAGAGAAAACATAGCAGTAATAATGCAGTAATAATGCTTTAGTGCAAATTCATTTAAACTGCACTGATTTTGATAACTTGCAATTGTTTTAGCACGCATTTCTGTCTGACCATTTTTATTTAAAAAAATTTAATAAATTAATATATCAAAGGTAAAATTAAAACCTTCAAGGCAACATATATTTATTCACAACGCCCTTTACCTTACTCAGGAATAAATTGTATTCACTAAACACTTGTTTCACTGATGCATAAAACATATTTTGTCTTTATGCTCTTTGTTGAGTTTGGTTTCACTAACAATGAACCCATGTTGATAAGAGTATTAAAAACTTGAAAATTATACATTTTACATTAAGAACATATAATCACAAATATGTGATTAAGCTGCATTTAATCGTGATTTAACTCATGACGTGATAATCGCGATTAAATATTTTATTTGGTTGACCTTATATATAAATATATGAGTAGACCTCTCACATTTCGGCAACCATCTTAGTATCTTTTATTAAGGGACAATACTATAGAAATTATACTTGGATATAGATATAGTTGGATTTAGAGTATTTAATTCGCAGCATATATAGCAGTATAGATTTACTGTATAGATATACTCAAATTAACTCAACATACAGCCATTATTGTACAAAAACCTGGCAACAAAGGTGAGTACACCCTCGGTCATAACAGCTGTATGTTGCTTAACCATTCAAAGCCACATGTCTAATTCATCATATTCATGTTGCTTGACAGGACCATATAAATTTGTGTATCTTGTATTAGAGCAGTTAAAATGGGGTGCCTTTAGTAATATTCTCTCATCACTGGATGTTCAACATGGCACCTCATGGCAAAGAACGCTCTGAGAATTTTTGAAATAGAATTGTTGCTCTCCACAAAGATGGCCTAGGTTATAAGAAGATTGATAACACCCTGAAACTGAGTTACAGTACAGTGCCCAGGGTCATACAGAGGTTTTCCAAGATGGTTTCCACTTGGAACAGGTCAATCAAAGAAGTTGAGTCCTCGCGCTGTGCGCAGTCCATATGCCGCACAATGCAACAAGTCAGTTTGTATGGCAGTTGTCCCTGAAGGAAGCATCTTCTAAAGCATTGTTCACAAGAAAGCCCGAAAAAATGTTTGCTGAAGACAAACTGTCCAAGAGCAGGAATTACTGGAACCATATCCTGTGGTCTAGTGAGACTAAGATAAACTTGTTTGGCTATAATGGTGTCCAGCATGTGTGACAATGCCCTGGTAAGGGGAACCAAGATAATTGTGTCTTGCCTACATTCAAGCATGGTAGTGGGGCGCTTGGGTTCATTGAAAAAAACATGGATTTCAACATGTACTGTCATGTACTGTCTAAAGCAGAACATGATGCCTCTCTGTAGAAACTGGGCCTTACATCACTTTTCCAACATAATAATGATCCCAAACAAACCACCAAGATGCTGAAGGTGATGGTGATGTAGTGGCTAAGTATGTCTCCAGACCTGAATCCTATTGACCAGCTATGGGTCATCCTGAAGTGTAAGGTGGAGATGTCTAACATCTCCAAAACCTGTGTGGGTTTTTTTTCTGGTGTGTTTCAGATTATTGTCCTTTTGCATAAACCCCACTGCATAACAGTGTAGAAATTAGATATTTGGAATCTCCTTGATTTTTTTTTATTTGTAATTTATACTGTAAGCCAGCCATATGTGGTGAGTGAAATAATACTAAATAGT
Organism: Silurus asotus; assembly: GCA_024362625.1. Taxonomy (NCBI): domain Eukaryota; kingdom Metazoa; phylum Chordata; class Actinopteri; order Siluriformes; family Siluridae; genus Silurus; species Silurus asotus. Next base: position 3,507,573 of record MU533908.1, read on the forward strand.
ACTAAAAGAAATAAGCATGCTATCAGCTTTATAACTTTATTTTAATTACCAAAACATCAATGTACAGTGCCCTCCACAATTATTGGCACCCATGTTTAAGATGTGGTCGTGGACTTCTAGAAATGTTTTTTTTTTTTTTTAAACAACATAGAACCCAAATGCAAAAAAAGAGAAAAATCCAACCTTTCATTTAAGCACATAACTTTGGTGGGAAAAAAAATCATACATTTAGGGAAAAAAAAAACCTTGAAATCATGTGTCCCACAATTATTGGCACCCCTAACAATTCCTCTGAAAAATAATTTTTTTAAATGTTTTGACAAACAAGGCTGGAAGAGGTCCCAAGTTTATCTTGCCACAACGCACAGTGAGGAGGATGGTAAGAGAAGTAAACAAGATTTCCCAAGCTCACCATCACAGAATTGCATCAAAGAGTGGCATCTTGGGGTCACAGAGTCTCCAAAACAACCATCAGACGCTCTATACATGCCAACAAGCTGTTTGGGAGGCATGCAAGGAAAAAGCCTTTTCTCACTAACACTCACAAACGTAAACGTCTGGAGTTTGCTAAGCGGTACTGGGACTTCAACTGGGATTGTGTGCTTTGGTCAGATGAGACTAAGATTGAGCTTTTTGGCAACAAACACTCTAAGTGGGTCTGGCGTGAAACAAAAGATGAGTATGCCAAAAAGCACCTCATGCCCACCGTGAAGTATGGTGGAGGATCTGTGATGCTGTGGGCCTGTTTCTCTTCCAAAGGCCCTGGGAACCTTGTTAGGGTGCATGGAATTATGAATGCTTTGCAGAAGAGAGGACCCAGGACACTGGATGATCTAGAAAGATTGTGCAAAGAAAAATGGTCGAAAATCCCTCTCTCTGTGTTCTCCAATCTTGTGAAATGATATAGAAGGAGATTAAGTGCTGTCTTGTTGGCAAAAGGAGGTTGTAAAAAGTATTAACATCAGGGGTGCCAATAATTGTGGCACACATGATTATAAGTTTTTTTTTTTCTCTCTAAATGTGTGATTTTTTTACCAATAAAGTAATGTACTTAAATACAAGGTTGAATTTTTCTCCCTTTTTTTGCATTTGGTTTCTATGTTGTTCTAAGTCCACGACCACATCTTAAACAGGGGTGCTAATAATTGTGGAGGGCACTGTATTTAGAATTAGCTTGATGCAATATATAAATCCTTATTTTTTTTATTGTATTGTGATTGACAGAGAAGAAAGGAATGTTGTTGTCTAAGCCAAAAACAGAGCCAGTCATTCTCTCTTGTACTCCTATTTAGCAAAAACCTTGAGATCTTTTATGATAAACTTCCTGACCTCATGAAATTAGGGTCAACCTTTATATAATTGAGCAACTCGTAGATATACTGAAATAATCTAGAAAAATATCCTCAAAATATGCCCTCAGTCAAAAGGTTATGCGCCTTATTAGCTCTGTAACACACACTAATTCTAATGCATGATTAGATATACATCGCTGTACGACTCAATACACACAACCCAATTACTCAGCTCATCACACATAAATGCAGAACACTGGAACACAAGAATTTGACTAAATTAGAACACTCTCAAACCTAAACGGAGAAAATAGATTGGCAAAATGACTTCTTACTGTCAGAGACAAAGTATAGAGAGCAAGTAGAAACAGGGCCCACAGTCCCACCATCAAAAATGAATAGAAAGAGGGGGGGGAATCTGAGCTCGACACAAAGACAAACTTTCTCATTTAGTTTGAAACGTTTGATGTTTTTACCCCTAACTTCTTAACATTTTCCCAAGGCACACATGTGGAGCAATGAGCAAGGAACATCTTAAACATTAATTGGGCAATGCATTATTTCAAACTGAAGCAAATATATACTGATCTTTATTAAATAGTGTAGTAGTAAAGGTTAGCTTGGTTTTTGTGATTTGTCCTATAATCCAGAGATGAAACAATCCATGAAATTGTGTGAAGACTTTCTCAACCCTTCAAAAAAAAAAAAAAAAATCCCCAAACCACCAAGATGCTGTTTGAATTGGCAAGCAGCCAATAACCATAACTGACTCATTTAAATTCTTGGCCAAGTGTATAGAGCTTAAATGCAGTTGCTGATACAGTTCTATTCAGCAATTATTCAAAGTTTAATTGACATCCCCGCATTACTAACTGGTACAGAAAAAAAAGACACACAACAAGACAAAATTTTAAGGGCATTTTTCACCAGGCCTCTAGAATATTGGAAAAATTTCAAGAACTTTAAATGTAACCCCAAAACCAGCAAAAGTTATGATCAAACAGGCTCTCCTAAGGACCGTCTCAGGAAAGTAAGACTAAGAGCTACCTCTGCTGCAGAGGATACAGTAAGTTAAAATTATCAGCCTATAAAGAGCTCTAACAATGTTCTCTAAAAAAAAACAAAAAAACAAAAAAAAAAAACATTAAAATGGCATTCCACTGCAATAGCTGCCGTTACCCAATACCAAATAGTTTTCATTACAAACTGTGTTTATCATTAAGTGATATTATCAAACCAAATAAACTTTTAGGGAAACATATTGAAATCTGGATGCCTGAAGATCCCTAATAGCCCAATGTCCAGTAGTTGCCAGATTTGACAAAGATATTTTAATGATTCTTAATTATTCTTAATTCACTAAAACATCAAATGCCATTAAATCAAACCAACACTTTTCCAGTAGAGACCAATAACTGCAGTTTCCATTAAAAACACTTTAAATCCATTTATAATCTTTGCATATTTAATTATTTTTATTACATTTTTTATTTTTATTTTTAGCAGGAAAGCTGCTTTAAAATTATTTTCGCTAATATAGAATTCAGCTCTTCTCTCAGATGTTGCTGATTAGTACCTGCCTTATTTTTTTTTCTGTTATAACTTCTTCTTTAGGCTTCTCTCATAAGAGGTCACCACAGTGGATCATCCGTCCCCATATCCCCCTGTCCTCTACATCTGCCTCTTTCAAACCAACTACCTCCATGTTTTCCCTCTCCACATCTATAAACCTTCTCCTTGGTCTTCCTCTTTTCCTCCTTCCTGGTGGATCCATCGTCAGCATTCTCCTACCGATACACCCCATGTCCCTCCTCTGCACATGTCCAAACCATCTCAATTTTGCACCCCCTCACCTTGTCTCCAAAACGTCCTGCATGCGCTGTCCCTCTAATAAACTCAGTTCTAAATAACTGCACTTCTAATTATTACTGCTACACCTCATCTGTCACCATGTTTTATTTATTTTTTTGGCGGCAGAGATGAATGCTCCTGCAAATGTTTATTTTTTATTTTTTACTAATTCCACATGCACATTATTATAATATTTTTATTCAATTATTAATTGTTAAATGTTGAGTCAAATCAAATCACAGCTAACACTGTTGTGTTCTAATGGAGAGTCCTGTAGACTTGTTCAAATACATTGTTGTGGAACATTGCATACAGAGGATTTCAGTAAATATTGATATGTTGCTATGCAACATATATTTGAGGAAGAACATTCATATTCACAGAATAAAAGGTACTACAAATTGGGTTGCATGCAAACATTTATTTTTTTCAATGAGACAGGTTTTAGTATACACTTTCCTATCCTTGCATATTGCTAATATTGGTTTTGACAATTTTGATGGTGTTGGACAGGTGCTTCACTCTTCTTCATCACCACTGGTGATTTCCATGCTGAAAGCTTTACGTGGAACAACAGAGAGAGAGAGGGAGAGGAAGAGAGAGAGAGAGAGAGAGAGAGAGAGAGAGAGAGAGAGAGAATGGACAGACAAAAAAGACAGACAGATAGACAAAGAGATAGACAGGCAGTCTTGGCTTGTCCAGTGGAGGCTGTCCATGCTGAGTCAGCTGTTCTTCAGTAAACCATGGAGACAGAATGTCTGACAAACACAAACACACGCAAACACACAAATCAGATACTTAATGCACTTAAACTTGTTCGTTTTCTAGACATCAGGAAAGACATCAACTCTGATTATGGTTTAGTGTGCAGGAAATGCACAGTGATGTGTCTTCTGATGGAGACAGTCCTGTGTTTCAGTATTTGCATAATAGTGTTTTTTTTCCTTCCCTGTTCATAATCTTATTTTTGATCTTCTGATTTTAATGAAACCGTTGGTGTCATCATTTTGTTGGAACTGTATCACTTCATATATTATTGTCTGTATTAGGAATGTTAGTGTGCATTTTTATAGTTTTATAAATCAAATAATTTTACTGTTACCACCATCATAATGCATTAAACTGCACATAAATAATAAAGTAATTCTTTCAAACAAAAAAAAAAAAGACAGTGTTAGCATATTCGAATAACTGATTTTCACATTTCTTATATGATTTATATTCTGTACAACATATAGTGTACACACGTATCACGATAAAATAACCTAATCACATTTGGTTAAAAATGTTGTCAATTAACAAAATAATCAAATGTATAAAAATATATA